>OY735882.1:1800000-2032892 GCA_963506565.1 Tachystola acroxantha
TTGCCGCCTAGTCAACAATATACACAATAACAGTTCACACAGTAGAGATACTAAAGCCGAGCTTCATAGACAGTTTTGAGTACAATAACAACTGACAAACATCTATGGAGTTTGTCTTTTTTGTAAGAAAGATTTCAAGCTCTTGCTCTAAACTGTATCCAGGTATTTTTTGTTGTAAGGTCTATTACAACAAAAAATATGTTTCTATGGTTATTTATTACTGTTTTAATCAAAATTGTATTTTTTACAATAGTTTACGCCGTCTAATTTTTAAATCGGTGTCAACTGTACTTCGAAAATATATTCCCTTAGTAAATAACTTGATTTTTCACTTTAATTAATTTTATTACTTACAAAAAAATTCCGTCATCATTTTGGAATGGCGTATTCTTTACTATTTGTTTAATTTTCCCTTTTACACATTTTACATGAATACTCTAAATAACTTGACATCAGCGAAATTATGTCTAATAAGAGTAGAGGCCATTAAATAAAAATTAAGAATAAAAGAACGGCCTTAGTACCTACGAGTACTTTGTGATCCCAGCCCTTCTGAGATGACCGTCGGCTATTATCGCAATGTGTGCTATC
The DNA here is from genome assembly GCA_963506565.1 of Tachystola acroxantha. Taxonomy (NCBI): domain Eukaryota; kingdom Metazoa; phylum Arthropoda; class Insecta; order Lepidoptera; family Oecophoridae; genus Tachystola; species Tachystola acroxantha. The sequence goes on from OY735882.1 coordinate 1,800,592, forward strand.
GTTAGTTACCGTACTGTCTTCATGTACTGTGTCAATTTAATCACAACTTCCTGTGGGAAAATTAGACGTTCTAACTGACCGCTAGACTGTTTATTAACTTTCTTTGAAACTCATGCCGCGGCTTGGGAGATGAAATTTAATATTTTTCTATTTTTATTTTCAACTGCAGTTGCTTCGACTACGACTGAACAACTACCTACCTACAGGTAAAAACAATTAGCGGAAACTGAAAACTTTCAATAAAACACAATTTCTAGCGATGTAGGTAGGAATGTATATGAAATAAAGAATTATTATTATTATGTACCTAACTAGTGTCCGAACGAACTTCCGGTTTCGGCCTAGTTTCGGCCAAATAACGGGTTTCGGCTTAGTTTCGGTTTCGGCTGACATCCTGCCGAAACTACGGCCGAAACCGAAACTGAGTTCGAGAGCCTATAATAAGCATATAACGTTATAATATTAAAAGCGTAAATAATTTATTTGAAATAAGGGAGTGATAAGTAGTGCTTAAGGCGAGGCCATTGGGCCATTTGAGCCTAGTGAGGGGGTGAGGTGCGGGGCGAGGGAGGGGCGAGAGAGGGATGACGTGCATTGATCGGGGTCATTACTCGCGCAGGTACACAGAGTAATCGTAACCAGTGTCCTCACTGTGACGTCACAGCTCGCTACCCATAATAATACATATACAGAATGTCCCACGGATAGACGATATATCGAAGTCCACTTGTCGGTGCCAACATTATCGACCCATTTAATGCCAAATAGGGAAATTCCAGCAGAGCTCGGTGGCGCAGTGGTTGGGTCAATGGACTTGCAATATGGAGGTCCCAGGTTCGATTCCCAGCCAGGGCAGCCATGTACCAATGAGTTATCCTGGTTTTTTTCGACGGAAAAACTTACGTACATTTACCGAGTGCTCTCAAAACGGTGAAGGAAAACATCGTGATGAAACCTGCATGTCGTAGAAGAAGAAGAAAAAAAAAATCTAAGGCATGTGAAATCCGCCAACCCGCACTGGGCCCGCGTGGTGGATTATGGCCCGAGCTCCCTCGATGTAAGGGAAGGTCTGTGCCCGAGCAGTGGGGCAATATAAATAGACTGATGATGAGGGATATCCCAAGTCTCACAGCTTCGGAGTTACTTATTTCAATTTTCGCGATTGTCGGAAAATATTTCTTTCAATCTTGAACTTTTGTCTATACTAAATGTTGTCGCACATTATGTCAACTCGGAACCGTATCATCATCACCCCTCCTGTTCACCTCTCGCCGCCAACCAGGCTTCAACTTCTACACTGGCCCTAACACGGGCTGTGCTCGTGACTATCCCATACCACACCCACTAATATTATGCGCAAGTTTAAAAACATGGTTCATCTTGTCTTCATCTGCAATTATCAGACCACTGCTCGCTCCCAATATACGACACTCGACACTGGTGTTCGTGTCGCGTGTAATATGATGACTTCAAAAACATGGTTCGCGAAAAATCTATTGTGTTAAGGAATATCTGTTTTAGGTTATGAGTCCTTTTATTTATTCAAAACGATGCACAATCATTCCGTGATTAGTAAACTAATAATCTTAAAGTATAGGTGTGACCAAATTCGACTCGTATTATTTTAAATTTTATTACGTTATGACGATCGTGGGAGCATTCCAACTATTCCAAGGTAAAGACCAAAGTGGAACATTTGGCAAAAATCGATACAGGTCCGACCTCGGCAGCGCCCAGCCGCGCACTGAAGCTCGTAGCGCCGTGCATTTGTATTTATACAAATTGTGTTTTTTCTTAAATTTTGCCTGGTATAAAAAAAACGTTAGAAACAACAGATTTTTAATTTATCAAGCTCCTCTATTTATAATAACCTACATTTTGATATATATTTTGTATGAATAACTGTTTTAGTTTAGACACACTACTCAGTGAAAAGACAGGAAAGGGGTATGTTTGTGATTTTTTTCTATCGAGCGAAGTTTGTCCAATCGTGTTTCGGGAGCCAACAGTCCCTAAATAGATACCCCAAGATTGATATATATTTTTTTCAGGCCTTTAATTTCAGTAGTTAGTGCCGTAGCCTTCATCGAAAAACTTAAAAACGTCCCAACACCTCGCCTTAAGGATTATCACTTCATTTTCATCAATCTGTCTGAAAAGACCTTTTTTCAGAAACGCATAAAAGTAGATTTTTCTGTTAACCCACAAATCATTCTCATCATCATCATCAGCCCGTATCAGTCCACTGCTGGACGTAGGCCCCTCCCAAAGCGCGCCACTCAACCCTACTCTCGGCCCTCTGCATCCAGTCCCTGCCAACCATCTTGCGAAGGTCATCCCTCCATCTGGTCGGGACGCGTCCGACACTACGTTTACCCGTTCGTGGCTTCCATTCGAGAACTCGTCTCCCCCATCGGTTATCGGTTCTGCGACAGATGTGACCAGCCCACTGCCACTTCAGTTTACTGATTATATGAGCAATGTCAACCACCTATGTCTTCTGACGGATATACTCGTTTCTTATTATATCTAACAGAGAAATTCCAAGCATAGCTCTTTCCATAGCTCGCTGAGCGACTTTGAACTTGTGGGCCAGTCTCACCGTCAATGTAAAATCATTCTACTGCTGCACAGCTCTCCTCACCCCTGTCCCATTATAAGTATTCAGACTTATTATAAAAACAGTTATAAAACGAAGGCTGATTAAATAAAGCACTCGAGTATGCATCAGATCTAGATTGGAGTCCCGGCGGCGGCGGAGTGGAGGCGGGGGCGAGGCGGCGACGCGGCCAGTCGAGTGGCCCCGTGCGATGCAATCTAGCCGACATGATGCGGAGTGGGATAACAAGAAATTGATTTACTGGACTGATTTACCTACGTACCTACATCTATATTGCCACATTGAAGGGGCGAGGTAAGGAATTAATAAAAAAGACATTTTCTTGCCGTGGGCAGGACTTGAACCTGCGACCTTGTCATTCCGTGACACGCTCTTACAAACTGAGCCACCTCAGGCCACGCCACGCCCACCGAAAATCTTCATCGCTTTATACTAAGTGTGCTATAGTATAGCAAGCGGACTGGAGTTCACGCGCGCCCGTATTCATTTTACGATATCTGGCAGTACATTGTACTCAAAATCCGTCAATGCGCTGCGACCCGGCCCGTCACTAATGTGCTAGGCTAGGTAAGCATTTTGCGCTGCGCTGCGGGGCCGACACGCTGCGGCATAATGTGCGCGAAGCATTTTTCCTTTTGAGGCATCTCTAAAAACACAAAACCCCTAACCAAGTGATACAGCCGACTATTATTTATTTGAGGACCGAAACCTGCGTAACAAAGAAAGTCTTTGCTTACGTCAGTCAAAAACTGCGCTGTTATATAAAAGTGTTTTCTGTAATGCTCCTAAGATATATAACAAACTGCCTGCAGATATACGGAATGCTATTGCTAAGTTAAAAATAAACTATTTAATATTCTATATTATAATTTATCCCAATTTTTTAACGACCACCTCGCATAAAATGACATTTATAATTTTATTTTTTAATTTATTTGTGACAATACATTACTTAATTAACAATGGAATTCATCAACTTTAAAATGTAATATGACTGTATTAAGCAACAATCATTTGCACGCCAGAAATGACAGAATATTGTATGGAACTACTGTAAAACTAACACCTGTATTGTATACCCGTATTCATGCAAATAAATAATTTATGATTATGATTGATATTACAATCAATTTTATTAAAAAAGCTATGTACACAATCTTATTAGGATAAATTTATAAAAAAAAAACTAATTACTACAAAATAAAACTAACTTAATATAAAAAAAAAATACTTATGAAATAAAACTACAAACTAAAGAACGAACACGTCGTCGAGGTCCCCGTTCTGTGGCATGGTGCCCAGGACGCTGGCAGCATTTCCTCGCTGTATGGCAATACTTAGCCGCTGAGCGAGGTAGCTGCCAGCTCTGGGATCACCCGAGATGTGGACCAACCGGGTAGACAGCTCGTGGATGATATCTTTTGAGTCTGTCGACCATGGGCCCATTGTTTCTACAGCAAGCGCCGCAAACTCATGATGTGGAGTCAGTCGTGAGTATTTGCGGCGCTTGAGTATTTGATTGATATTGTATTTATTCGATATTGTATCTAGTCTACCATTGTATCCAATGAACCAACTACTCTTATAGTCGCAAATGAAATTCCAATATAACGCAATGACTAGTCCGTACTTTGCAATTAGATTGGTCCCACTCGAGCGATGCAATCTACTGAACAAGGTGGCGGGAGAAAAAGGAATGCGCGAATTCAATTACCATGTAGGATTGTTGAACTGGGACGAGATTTTTTGGTATTGGTTAGGATATAACAGAAATATGTGGAACGAAATCGATTTTAGATTATTATTGGTTTGTTTTCAATACTTACATAACGCAAGCACAGAATGACGCAAGTAACAAAAAGTGGTGTAGTAATTATCCTGGAACCACGATTACAACGGGATAGTAAACGCTTATAACCACGGGAAAGGGCCCAAATCATAGGCGTATTTATCCTAATAAAACACCCATAGTAGACTTGATGACTACCACTTAGATTAATAGTTGGACTACGGGAAACTAGTCGTATTTGCTCCCGCAAAGCTACACACATACTCATTTACAAATCTATTCTTCAAGACTTCATTTATTCAACTTTACGAGCTCTAGGGAACACTTGGTTATGTCATACATAATGTAATAATTTATAATAATATAAGGTACAGAATACAAACTAGATTATGGCTGGATGTACGAACAAAGAAACAGGGCAAAGAACCGACCCACGGGATATAACTATAAATGATCTAATTGCGGCTTTGTCAATGTTTTACAATTTAGAGTAAGTTTTTAATGGATTCACAATATTAAGTAATATTAAGTACATCTGAAAATAGTTTTAGATACCATCAATATTGATCACTCATCATCGCCTTCATCCCTTTTTGATAAAACAAATGTAATACGGAGTTATTACGAAATTAGTATGTAAGACGTGACGTCACGTCGTACTAGCTGATGGGGAAAATGGGGACATTTTAAAATGCCTGTAATTATTTTATTTCTTAACTAATTTTAATAATGTTTCTACATCTTAAATGTCTATTTTAAATACTTTAAATTATTTAAGTTGCTTAAAAATATAAAGCCATTTAAAGTGCAAATGAGACTTAGGCGAATTACTTTTAAAAACTTTTCATTTCACTAAGCTGGAGTCGCTAGCTTATTAGAAAATTCCGCCCTCTTAGGCACCTTTTGTAATTACTTGAGCCGTGCCAAATTCTAAATTATTTCCTGTGATCCTTGATTAAAGTCCACAAAAGTTGTGACCAGGGCCGGTTTAAGGTAAAGAGAAGATTGATAAAATAAATAATAAGTTTTAATTGGTTCGACGATTATTGAGTAGCTATAAATAAATACTAGGTGTTGCATGGTGCGCGGGCCGCGCGCGGCCCGCGAGACTGCTTTGTTTTCGTGTTGTAGGCGCCGCAACTAAATAAACATTATCCGGATTGTTCGCTGTGCAAATAATTCGTGCAAGCCATCCACTGATTATATCAAGCACCGCCCGAAAGCTTCAAGTTCAAAACTCTGTGAAAAACATTTATTCGAAAAGAGTTTGCTCATTTAAAGGAGGTTATTTTTTTATTTTTAAAGCAAGCAACGCTCGAAATGCCCGTATGCCAGAAACTTAAAGAAAGTTTTCAAAAGCCAAACGTTGCTAGCTGTACACAATTTGCATAACTTTGTTCATAATTCGAAAGGCAGGAGCATTTTTCAGCCTTTGGTAGCGTGGGGACGCTCCGGGCTTCGCCCTACGCGGAGCTCGGCCTACGGCCTCGCAAAAGTTACTTGGAAGGTGGGGAGTGGTTTCTGCTCGGTAAGGGACTGCCGCCGCGAGGCCGAAGGCCGAGGTCCGCGTAGGGCGAAGCCCGAAGCGTCCCCTTGCCGAACAGAAACAACTCCCCACCCTCCAAGTAACTTTTGCGAGGCCGTAGGCCGAGCTCCGCGTAGGGCGAAGCCCGAAGCGTCCCCATACCGAGCAGAAACAACTCCCCACCTTCCAAGTAAATTTTGCGAGACCGAAGGCCGAGCTCCGCGTAGGGCGAAGCCCGAAGCGTCCCCTTACCGAGCAGAAACCACTTTCTTCCTTCCAAGTAACTTTTGCCCCACGGCGAGGCCCGAAGCGTCCCTTTACCGAACAGAAACAACTCCCCACCCTCCAAGTAACTTTTGCGAGGCCGTAGGCCGAGCTCCGCGTAGGGCGAAGCCCGAAGCGTCCCCTTACCGAGCAGAAACAACTCCCCGCTTTCCAAGTAAATTTTGTGAGGCCGAAGGCCGAGCTCCGCGTAGGACGAAGTCCGAAGCGTCCCATTGCCGAACAGAAACAACTACCCACCTTCCAAGTAAATTTTGTGAGGCCGCAGGCCGAGCTCCGCGTAGGGCGAAGCCCGAAGCGTCCCCTTACCGAGCAGAAACCACTCTCTTCCTTCCAAGTAACTTTTGCCCCCCGGCGAGGCCGAAGGCCGAGCTCCGCGTAGGGCGAAGCCCGAAGCGTCCCCTTGCCGAACAGAAACAACTCCCCACCCTCCAAGTAACTTTTGCGAGGCCGTAGGCCGAGCTCCGCGTAGGGCGAAGCCCGAAGCGTCCCCTTACCGAGCAGAAACAACTCCCCACCTTCCAAGTAAATTTTGCGATGCCGCAGGCCGAGCCGGACCGCGAGGCCGTAGGCCGAGCTCCGCGTAGGGCGAAGCCCGAAGCGTCCCCTTACCGAGCAGAAACCACTCTCTTCCTTCCAAGTAACATTTGCCCCCCGGCGAGGCCGAAGGCCGAGCTCCGCGTAGGGCGAAGCCCGAAGCGTCCCCTTGCCGAACAGAAACAACTCCCCGCCCTCCAAGTAACTTTTGCGAGGCCGTAGGCCGAGCTCCGCGTAGGGCGAAGCCCGAAGCGTCCCTTTACCGAGCAGAAACAACTCCCCACCTTCCAAGTAAATTTTACGAGGCCGAAGGCCGAGCTCCGCGTAGGGCGAAGCCCGAAGCGTCCCCTTACCGAGCAGAAACCACTTTCTTCCTTCCAAGTAACTGTTGCCCCCCGGCGAGGCCCGAAGCGTCCCTTTGCCGAACAGAAACAACCCCCACCCTCCAAGTAACTTTTGCGAGGCCGTAGGCCGAGCTCCGCGTAGGGCGAAGCCCGAAGCGTCCCCTTACCGAGCAGAAACAACACCCCGCCTTCCAAGTAAATTTTGCGAGGCCGAATGCCGAGCTCCGCGTAGGACGAAACCCGAAGCGTCCCCTTGCCGAACAGAAACAACTACCCACCTCTCAAGTAACTTTTGCGAGGCCGCAGGCCGAGCTCCGCGTAGGGCGAAGCCCGAAGCGTCCCCTTACCGAGCAGAAACCACTCTCTTCCTTCCAAGTAACTTTTGCCCCCCGGCGAGGCCGAAGGCCGAGCTCCTCGTAGGGCGAAGCCCGAAGCGTCCCCTTGCCGAACAGAAACAACTCCCCACCCTCCAAGTAACTTTTGCGAGGCCGTAGGCCGAGCTCCGCGTAGGGCGAAGCCCGAAGCGTCCCCTTACCGAGCAGAAACAAGTCCCCACCTTCCAAGTAAATTTTGCGATGCCGCAGGCCGAGCCGGACCGCGAGGCCGTAGGCCGAGCTCCGCGTAGGGCAAAGCCCGAAGCGTCTCCTTACCGAGCAGAAACAACTCCCCACCTTCCAAGTAACATTTGCGTGGCCGTAGGCCGAGCTCCGCGTAGGGCGAAGCCCGAAGCGTCCCCTTACTGAGCAGAAACAACTCCCCACCTTCCAAGTAACTTTTGCGAGGTCGAAGGCCGAGCCGGACTGCGAGGCCGTAGGCCGAGCTCCGCGTAGGGCGAAGCCCGAAGCGTCCCCTTACTGAGCAGAAACAACTCCCCACCTCCCAAGTAACTTTTGCGAGGCCGAATGCCGAGCCGGACCGCGAGGCCGTAGGCCGAGCTCCGCGTAGGGCGAAGCCCGAAGCGTCCCCTTACCGACCAGAAACCACTCTCTTCTTTCCAAGTAACTATTGCGAGGCCGAAGGCCGAGCTCCGCGTAGGGCGAAGCCCGGAGCGTCTCCACGCTACCAAAGGCTGAAAAATGCCCGTATGCCAGAAACTTAAAGAAAGTTTTCAAAAGCCAAACGTTGCTAGCTGTACACAATTTGCATAACTTTGTTCATAATTCGAAAGGCAGGGGCATTTTTCAGCCTTTGGTAGCGTGGGGACGCTCCGGGCTTCGCCCTACGCGGAGCCCGGCCTATGGCCTCGCAATAGTTACTTGGAAAGAAGAGAGTGGTTTCTGGTCGGTAAGGGGACGCTTCGGGCTTCGCCCTACGCGGAGCTCGGCCTACGGCCTCGCGGTCCGGCTCGGCCTTCGGCCTCGTAAAAGTTACTTGGATGGTGGGGAGTTGTTTCTGCTCGGTAAGAGGACGCTTCGGGCTTCGCCCTACGCGGAGCTCGGCCTTCGGCCTCGCAAAAGTTACTTGGAAGGTGGGGAGTTGTTTCTGCTCAGTAAGGGACGCTTCGGGCTTCGCCCTACGCGGAGCTCGGCCTACGGCCACGCAAATGTTACTTGGAAGGTGGGGAGTTGTTTCTGCTCGGTAAGGAGACGCTTCGGGCTTTGCCCTACGCGGAGCTCGGCCTGCGGCCTCGCAAAATTTACTTGGAAGGTGGGGAGTTGTTTCTGCTCGGTAAGGGGACGCTTCGGGCTTCGCCCTACGCGGAGCTCGGCCTTCGGCTTCGCCGGGGGGCAAAAGCTACTTGGAAGGAAGAGAGTGGTTTCTGTTCGGTAAGGGGACGCTTCGGGCTTCGCCCTACGCGGAGCTCGGCCTTCGGCCTCGCAAAATTTACTTGGAAGGTGGGGAGTTGTTTCTGCTCGGTAAGGGGACGCTTCGGGCTTCGCCCTACGCGGAGCTCGGCCTGCGGCCTCGCAAAAGTTACTTGAAAAGTGGGGAGTTGTTTCTGTTCGGCAAGGGGACGCTTTGGGCTTCGCCCTACGCGGAGCTCGGCCTTCGGCCTCGCAAAATTTACTTGGAAGGTGGGGAGTTGTTTCTGCTCGGCAAGGGGACGCTTCGGGCTTCGCCCTACGCGGAGCTCGGCCTTCGGCCTCGCAAAATTTACTTGGAAGGTGGGGAGTTGTTTCTGTTCGGTAAGGGGACGCTTCGGGCTTCGCCCTACGCGGAGCTCGGCCTTCGGCCTCGCCGGGGGGTGCTCGGCCTTCGGCCTCGCTATAGTTACTGATAGATATTTACCGCACGCTAGTAATCATTTCGTTTCGTATAGGAAAATGTATGGGGAAACTGTAACTTTTTGGAGAAGTCTATATTCTGGCCGCCATTTTGTATTTTAAAATATGTTAAACTTTATAATTAATGTACAGGATAGCATCTAACATGTGGCATTTAAACCGTTACGATAGCCCAAAATTTCTTTAACAAAGTTAGCGCCCAAACATGACTCTGACCAAAACTTTCATGCCCCATAACTTCCAGTGTTGCCAGGCGGTTGAGATGAAAATGGTCAAATGTCATTTGGGTGAGGTGCCTTCATCGAACTGCGTACCCAAATTTGGTTAAAAAGCGCTATTTCCATTTTCCCCATTTTTGGGCTCTGGAGGGTAAATTACCCTAAAAGTTGGGAAACTTTTTTTTTATTGCAACACTATTCATCGAGACCTACAATTGCCCCGTACAAGACATTCCACTAAAATGTTGCCATCCACCTTAAAAATTAGATTGAAAATCATGCCAAATTGTAATGAAAATATTATGGTTGACTGCTCGTCCGCCATTTTGTTTTTCCAAAAATTGACAATTTTCTGGTATACTGCATCATATGTGCTACGAAGTGGAATTGGTTGGATATTCCTCATGCGCTCGTGCTAGGCCAGCTAATTCGTCAAAGTTTGGTCTGAAATGTCCAAATTTTCAATCAGCTATATTTCCGCCGCCATTTTGTTTTTCTTTTGTTTTTCAATTTCATCACAAAGTAGGTCGACCATGTGACGCGTGTTCCAAATTTTAACGAAATCGGTTGGAAAATGGCGGAGATGGCATCACGTGACCCGCCGCCATTTTGTTTTTTTCACTTCCCTATAGTTTTCCTCTGGTCCAATCACTAAACTATACAACTCCCCCCTACATCACTTTCACCTCCGGGAACTCCTTCAGACTAAACGGGACGGTCAATGAGTGAGTGAGTGAGTCAGTCAGTCAGTGGTAGTCGAGCTATATATATTTGTAACTAGGTGTTGCATGGTGCGCGGGCCGCGCGCGGCCCGCGAGACTGCTTTGTTTTCGTGTTGTAGGCGCCGCAACTAAATAAACATTATCGTAGTAGTTAGCGTGGGGACGCTCCGGGCTTCGCCCTACGCGGAGCTCGGCCTATGGCCTCGCAGCCCGGCTCGGCCTTCGGCCTCGCAAAAGTTACTTGGAAGGTAGGTATTTTTTTTCTGCTTGGCAAGGGGACGCTTCGGGCTTCGCCCTACGCGGAGCTCGGCCTATGGCCTCGCAGGCCGGCTCGGCCTCCGGCCTCGCAAAAATTACTTGGAAGGTGGGGAGTTGTTTCTGCTTGGCAAGGGGACGCTTCGGGCTTCGCCCTACGCGGAGCTCGGCCTATGGCCTCGCAGGCCGGCTCGGCCTTCGGCCTCGCAAAAGTTACTTGGAAGGTGGGGAGATGTTTCTGCTTGGCAAGGGGACGCTTCGGGCTTCGCCCTACGCGGAGCTCGGCCTACGGCCTCGCGGTGTTCTATCGCTTCGGGCTTCGCCCTACGCGGAGCTCGGCCTTCGGCCTCGCGAGAGGGTGCTCGGCCTTCGGCCTCGCTATAGTTACTGATAGATATTTACCGCACGCCAGTAATCCTTTCGTTTCGTATAGGAAAATTTATGGAGAAAATATTATTGTTTACTGCTCGTCCGCTATTTTGTTTTTCCCAAAAATGACAATTTTCTGGTATACTGCATCATATGTGCTACGAAGTGGAATTGGTTGGATATTCCTCATGCGCTCGTGCTAGGCCAGCTAATTCGTCAAATTTTGGTCTGAAATGTCCAAATTTTCATTCTGCTATATTTCCGCCGCCATTTTGTTTTTCTTTTGTTTTTCAATTTCATCACAAAGTAGGTCGACCATGTGACGCGTGTTCCAAATTTTAACGAAATCGGTTGGAAAATGGCGGAGATGGCATCACGTGACCCGCCGCCATTTTGTTTTTTTCACTTCCCTATAGTTTTCCTCTGGTCCAATCACTAAACTATATAACTCCCCCCTACATCACTTTCACCTCCGGGAACTCCTTCAGACTAAACGGGACGGTCAATCAGTGAGTGAGTGAGTCAGTCAGTCAGTCAGTCAGTGGTAGTCGAGCTATATATATTAGTAATAAGATTACTTATAAAATATTTGGATACGTGCTCAGATCATCGGTTTTTAACCCCATAAGTAACTAGTGAAGTAAAGCCTTTGATTAAAATATATAGGATGTAACGTTAAGTCGAAGGTGTTCATTATAGGTAAATTATAAAAACATTTTTAGGGAGATGTAATTTCAAATTTACAGTTTTCGAATTTTTTCCTATACTTGTGCTTCTTGCCAAACATGATTCTAGATCAACGGGAAGTACCCTATAGGTTTTGGTTTGTGACCATTTAAGCTGTACCTATCATTTTGTTGGGGACTTATTACAGGTTTCATATTGCATAATCAGTATCATTTTCTACTACTCTCGCAACTCCTATAGAAGAATAACAAAAACAATGGATAATGTGCTTCTATTTCTTACTACTGTTTTCTGAATTCTTAATTAAGCTGTCTTTTTCGACTCGCTAGATGTACAAAACTTTATTTCAAACCAATAAATTTAATAAAAAACGGAGATATTTTTACATTTATTCGTTATCTTGTACGGTGGAACACAGATAAAGGTGTACAGGAGAGTTTTTAAAGTTGAGATTATCTCAAAAATTACTGGACCTGTTTCAAAAATTCTTTCACTGTTTGATAGATAAAAGTGAAAACTATGTAACTGTAAAAGAATTATTAAATTCGGTTCAGTAGTTTTTGAGAAAATCTCAACCTTATTGAGGCCCCCTGTATACTTATCTCTGTCGTCGACTGTACATCTAGCGGTTAATGGTGAGGCAGAATCTGGCATTGTCATTTTAATAAGAATCTCAACAACTATAACAAAAATGTGATATCCTATGCCTCTACGAATTATCTTTTCTATTCAAGGTTTATTTCTCTTTTTTCATAGCCTTTTGCATCCTCCGAATAAAGTCCCCCAGCGCTGTTCTATTTTAATAAAGGCCAGACAGCAAAGATATGCAAATGAGACTAATTATGCGGGGTCAGGCCCGAACCTAAATTGCTTTGCCTTTATTTTAAATCTGATGCATCCCATAGCGCATATACAGGCCTTGAATTCATTCGACAAAATGAAACTGGGATTTGAACTCGTAATAAATATTCAATTGGTAAGGTTTTTTAGTAAATCAAAACTGTAAAAAAAAAAATATTTTTTTAGATAATAATAATAAACAAAAAGAAAATTACTTTTTAAACTTACACGGTTTGGTATACAAACCACTATAGTTATATTAATTAGATAAAACGGGAATTATCATGTTAAACATTATTGATGTCTCGTTTTGTGTCAGCCTTCTGACGTCAACACTCACCGACTTTCAGTCTACGTGACCATGATGGCTGCAATGCTGTCGAAATATCGAGACATCAATAATACAATTTTTAACACGGTAATTCCCGTTTTATCTAATAAATATTAAAAAATATTTACTTTAAATTTTATGACAAACAAAATTATTAAAAATAATTTAGTATAAGCGACATAGGCTGGTCGAACCCGACGAGTCATAAATAAAATTAATAATAAAAAAATCTAAATCTAAAAACTACGAAAGTTTTAAAAGTTACACAGACAGAAAACTTTAGTTGAAGACGGGCTGATTTTCAGCCCCCATTTTACGATCTAAACCCAGTACCTACTCGGAGAAGATTTTCAAGAGGTACTAACTTACCTTCTAGGTATAAAGCTTAAATTTTACGATTCTCCCATTCGACCCGGAACAGCCTTGGAAGTCATGAATAAGTGAATAAAATGAGAGATAAAAGTAAAATCTTTCTAGGAAAAGATAAATTGAATTTAGTTGTTTTTTTTTGAACTTCAGAGAGGTGATTTTTTTTTTATTTTCGTTAGAAAATAGTAAGTATTGGTATGATTGTGGTAGGCATTTTCGCACGCGACAGTACGCATCGGTTAATTTAATTAAACAAAACAATTACATTATATGTAAATTGAAAAATTAATTATTTTAAGAAACGAATAAAACATACCCTACACATTTCATGGTCCCGGTGCAAAGGGCCATACTAAGCTTGAAAAAAAAAATCTTTGTTTCAGCTAGTCAATCGAATAATGCTACATTACAACTTCGTCAGCTCCAGCCATGATTCACCACGTAAGATTTTTAATAAAAAAATTTTTTTTAATTTATTCCAATGTTTCGTACCACTTTTTTGGTGGGATATATAAAGCATCGAGAGTCCATGTGTACTATCGCATCATTGATCTCCTATAAACAACTAGATACACAGTCTGCCTTCTAAAAATGTCCGAGCGCAAAGAAGGTCCAAACGGATGAATGGACTCTCATTTGATTTATTGGACATTATTTGGACGTTAACAATGGACCCTTATTTGGACGTTTTTTAAATTGTTTTAGTAAGACCTTTGTGTATCTAGTTGTTTATAGGAGATCAAGGTATCGCATGCAATTTTTATATTCGAGTTATTAATTAATTCAAAAAAGTTTGATTTATCCGACTATCAGTGCAGATTAGTGGATTAGAAATTTGTAGAAATCAAGACATCTATCTATATAGATATCTATCCTTCTTGGCCCCACTATAACCCTTTCCGTTACACGGTGTATATGCTTTATATTTTGATTTAATAGTCAAATTCTTGTTCGAATTATATTATATTTGGTCTGCCGACTTATGGGATCATAGCTAATGGTCCAAAGTTGAGCACGGTTTACCGCGAGACATAGATTAATGGGATGGCGCCCAGCTTACTTGAAAAGTGGGATTTGTAACTTAAACGATATCTTTGGTGTTTACTGATTAAAAGTTTTGGGAATCAAACTGCTTTCAGTCAGTTTAAAACTAATAATTTGGTCGAAAATTTCTGCCTACATTTTCTGTACAAATCACCAAAGTCTTAATGACTGCTGAAAGATGGAGAACTGTTTTAGCATATTTTTTGAACATTTGATTTTTCTTCAGTTTATTTCAAAAGTGGGACTACTGATTAAAAATTTAGGGATACAAACAAACCAATTTAAAACCAATAGATTGATCGAAAAGTTCTTGATAGATTTTCTGCATAAAAATCACCGAAGTCTTAATTACCCAACTGCTGAAAGAGGGTAATGTTTTCTTGTAATATTTGAAGAACTGATTTTTCTTCAGAATTTTATAGTATCTGTTGACAGCTCTAAGTCAGTCAATCATTATACTCTTTTATCTATGTTTTAGCAAAGAACGATATTTTAGTTGTTTTTTTCGTCGTGTGGTTTAGTGACCAAACCTATTAGTCAGAGTTATCCAGGCCGCCCGTAGGCCTCTGACGTGGCCTAACGACTGCTGCCGAGCGACAGCAACCGGGACTCAAATGAAAGTGTCACTGTGGTCACCCATCCAAATCCTGATCTCGCCCAGCGTTGCTTAACTTGTACGATCGTTTTCAACGTGTACTCGCAACTGGACTACGATCCCCTCTGTTTATCTTACATTTTAGTTATAAGTGCATGTAAAACTCGTCGTAATTTTGAATTATGTGGCCGCTAACTAAACACATGACGCCATTGACGCCAACGCGACTAAATATACTCCTTGCCTCCATTTTTATTTATAACATGTTATTAATACATCGGGTCGTGACATGACATAATTCTAATAATACTTTCATACACAGTATGATTCTATCATCATCATCAGTCCGTATCAGTCCACTGCTAGACGTAGTCCTCTCCCAAAACACGCCACTCAACCCGACTCTCGGCCTTTTGCATCAAGTCTCTGCCATCTTGCGAAGGTCATCCCTCCACCTGGTCTGGGCGTCCCACGCTACGTGTAGATACTACTTGTTTTCTTTTCACGTGTAAACCACATGATGATTTTTCTTCAGCTTACTTGAAAAGTGGGATTTGAAACTGGCTGTTTACTGATTAAAAATTTAGGAATACAAACAAACCAGTTAAAAACCAATTGATTGATCGCAAAGTTCTTGATAGATTTTCTGCATAAAAATCACCGAAGTCTTAATTATCCAACTGCTGAAGGAGGGTAATGTTTTCTTGTAATATTTGAAGAACTGATTTTTCTTCAGAATTTTATAGTATCTGTTGACAGCTCTAAGTCAGTCAATCATTATACTCTTTTATCTATGTTTTAGCAAAAAACGATATTTTAGTTGTTTTTTTCGTGTGGTTTAGTGACTAAACCTATTTGTCAAAGTTATTCAGCCGCCCGTAGGCCTTTGACGTGGCCTAACGACTGCTGTCAAGCGACAACAACCGGGACCAACTGCAACGTGCTTTCCGAGGCACGAAGGGGCTCAGATGAAAATGTCACTAGCGGTCACCCATCCAGGTCCTGACCTCGCCCAACGTTACTTAACTTGTACGATCGTTTTCAACGTATAGTCGCAACTGGCGTATGAATTGCTATCAGTAGGTAGGTACCATATTAGCGTGGCGGGCCCGTGACACCATCCAACCGCACCACCGGCACCGGTGGTATCATAGGTATTTTTCAATCCCTATGAAACTACCGGTGAGTAATTATACTTTTATAATAAACTTTCATGTCTAATAAATAAGTCTGATATTTATAATCTATCTATCTATCCACGTGTGCCGCATGCAGCCAGACCGATGGGCCCGGACTGTCACCGAATGGGTGCCATCGGACGGTCGCCGGCGTCGGGGCAGACCTCGGCGTAGGTGGAGAGACGATGTCGTTAGATACATGGATGAAAGAGGCTCAGGACAGGGATGGATGGAAGAGGAGGTGGAGACCTTTGCCCAGCAGTGGGACAATTTATAGGTTTACAAAAAAAATCTAGTAGGTATAATTTATAATTATAATCTCTCATAAATCAGATTTATAGCCTTCTCATAGATCATTATTGCGACTCTAGAGCTTAGGGCTTTTAATTAGGAAGTTAATTAATTACTAAACTGAGACTACTATGAAAAATCTTGCGCGAGTATTATTTATGGTCACGTTTCCAATAGATATAGACTTGTGAACAGAGTGACGAGCGACAGCGGAGCGATCAAAAGGAACGACCATATCAATCTATGTTTGCAAATTGCAATATATGGATAAATAATATTACCTACTGACGTATACGCAACTTGTACAAAACTTTATTTTAAACCAATAATTTTAATAAAAAACGGAGATATTTTTACATTTATTCGTTATCTTGTACAACTTGCGGTTGATGGTGGGGCAGAATCTGGCATTGTAATTTAAAAAATTCATTAAAGGAACACTTGTTAGGAAGGCGTATTACAGAATAGATAACTATTTAGACGATGAACATGCATGGTGTGTGTCGCCGGTTCCGCATGAAAGATTTTGCCACTTTTTCTCCTCAGCGTTGGCACCTTTTCCTTGTGAAGTGGTGTATTTACACCATTTTACATTTGTAAATTCAAAAAAGTATGATACCGTGCAAAAATGTACACAACGTACTTACTTATAATAAAGATATTTATCTTATTACTGACTTTGACTTGACTTTAGGATGGCAATGTCACCCGCAACTATTACGGTGTCAAAAGACAATGGCTAAAGCTGCATGTCGTGTTTAATTTTAGAAAGTGTCGACAAACCGCTCCGCTAACCGCTACGCTTGTTACCATCTCCAAACACTTATTATAGGGCTGTTACTATAATAAGGTGCTAGCATTAACGTCAGAATCTTGAAGGGCCCTCGTGCAATGAACACATTACAGCCGTGACGTCAGCCTAGTGTCACTGCGGGGTAACGAAGGTAAAGTCGACACTCCTAATGGACGTATAGTCGATATTTTACGGGATAAACGTCAGTCCAGTAGTTGTAATAAGGTTTATTAGTTTTTACGTTAGGTCTTAAAGGCTGAAGAACTTGGAGGCTATGAATGATGAGAGTTTTTGCCACTTTTTCTCTTCAGCGTTTTTGCACCATTTCCTTGCAAAGAGGTGTAAATGTAAATTCAAAAAATATGTTGATGTGCAAAAATGTACACAACGTGCTTACTTGCAATCGTAGCTTGCAATAAAGAAATTTGACTTTGATGGTGTGATAATGTGACTTACAAAAAGACTATGGCCAAAGTCATAGACAAAAAGTGAGTAGGTACTACTCAACGTGAACACATTTACGTTTTGTTCGGGTATGCATCTCCCAACATTGGCCGACTCCGTTCCCATACATTTTTCGAGCAGCAATTTTAGAATTAAAACTATACTATATAAAGTTGGGCAAAGTAAAAATTTCAAAACCTGATAGGTCAAAAAGTGATAATTTTTTTCTGAACTGGGGCAGTTGGCTTTCCGTCTTAGACTAGAATTTAGAGAAGCATTATTAAGGGTTACATCAAAGAAAAAAGAAGAAAAAAAATTTAAGATTTGTAATAATTGTAATTAAAAAACCATCAAAGGATGTCGTTTTTCTCGAATTTTTTAAAATGCCAATAATTTTAAAAATATATGACTTGGATTTTTTTTATATATTTTTCTGATAACTGTTATCACTTGGCCCATCACGCGTTTCCGGTTTGACGTCGATTTCTGGGAGACCCTGTATAGTGAGGCATTACTACAAATTATTATAATTATTTAAACGGATATCACTCACTTATATTGTTGAAGCCTTAATAAAGGTCGTCGAAATCGATCAAAACTGTCGGTCTAATTGCTTCTACAATATACGTCCGTTCCGATCGGTTTATAATAATTTTTCAACCATTCCGCGTCCTTTGGAACATAGAAATGACTTACCAGTATAAGTGCAAATAAGGGCAGTGGAGCGTGATGTGTTGCCATGAGAGTGCCAGCCCCGAGGCATAGTGTGACCAGCACGGAGCCGGCCAGAGCGAAGGCCTCCCACTCCGGCGCAGCAGGCAATAGCGCTAGGGCTAGCACCATTGATAACGCGAGGGTTATCACAGTTAGGGATGATATCGACTTCACTTGGGACGATAGCTCCTGGAACAAAGAAAGATAAGATAAGATAAAGTTATAATTGGTAATATAATAAAACTACACTACTTAAAAATACATTAAAAACTAAACTAAACATCTACCTAACTAAAAACATTCTAAAAAAAGATAAGATAAATATTCTTTACTACAAAATAAAAGGAATTATACAAAAGAAATACCTATGTTAATACAGTTAGTATCATAATTGGCGGTCTTGTCGCTTAAAGTGATATCTTCCAGACACCCTTTGGTCTGATAATTCAGCGGATGAATCGGTAGCTTGTTGAGCAATAATTAAATACCTATAAATACCTAACTGGTACTTAAATACAACGAAGTAACAATTTACTTGTTTCTTAAACAATAATGTAATTAGATACATAATAAACAGATATATAAAAAAGATTTAAATTAACACACTGATAGAATTGTAGTGAGACTGTGGAAAAACCATTGTTCCTTATTAGATTAATTATTATAAATAAGTTATCTAATGGGAAACTTTGTTCTTCGTAGATAACCAATTTAGATAACGTTTATACTAATGTTTTGTTTTATTCACGCCTGATTCCCGTAGGCAGAGACGATGGACTTCCATCTGCCGCGATCCTAGCACACAACTCCGCCTCCTGCACATTCATCAATCTCTTCATGCCATCGTCGGTTTGTAGTAGACCGTAATTGGCCCTTTTTCAAGACATCGCCAATTTGGTCGACGTACGTTCTCCTCAGTCTGCCTGCCTACTAATGTTTTACTAGGAAAAAAAAATCCTGTTAGATAACTTAGTTTTCTTAGGGGAAATCCTTGCTTTTTAACTAATTATTGGTTATTTTATGAATCATTTCATCGAATAAAAGAACAAAAACAACAATAATAGTTGCGCAGTCGTGTAAAAAGTCCAGAATCAAACTTGTAATCATTAGTGAACAAATGAGAAAAAATGTCCATCGTTAGTTTTCTAAATGTCTGCCCTGTGAGGGTAATAAATCCCTTTCCTCCCTTACCTTGTCTTCGCCTACAAGTTCCAATTAATTGTCTACCTAGTACAAGGTCAAGCAATATAGTAGTTCAGAATTTGAATTACGCATTATCCATGCTCGGTGAATAAATTAGAACATGATGAAAATAGTAAAAATAGGAGCGCATCTTCATAAATCATGTTTCTAACCGAATGTTAGACATGGTTGTCGGAATAATACTACTATTGTCCGATAGATGGAATTGCGAAACATACCCTTTAAGTATGTATAAAGCGATGAAGATTTTCGGTGGGCTCGGCGTGGCCTGTGGTGGCTCAGTTGGTAAGAGCGTGTCACGGATTGACAAGGTCGCAGGTTCAAGTCCTGCCCACGGCAAGAATTTTTTCATAATGTTCTAATACAGTAGTTCACAAATTTTTTTTAGCTTAAATCTATCAATGCTCCAGAAAATGTATCTGGAAATGACATTGCCACATTTCAATGGAGCTTTGCCCCACCTACAAAACTACGAGACCATTTAAGCTGCACCTATCATTTTGTTGGGGACTTATTACAGGTTTCATATTGCATAATCGCGGATGTATCGCAGTTCCCGTGGCTCGGCAACAATGGTACGAGTTGGAACACTTCAGGAAGTTTAGTCGGTAATCCCCCCCCGTCAGGGCGGCGAGCCCGACATAATGAAATCTCTCCCCCGGGCGTGGTGGTATACGTAAACGTGTTTTACCTGGGATAAAAAGGGTGTTTTGCTTATATGACAACCTGATATGAAAGCATCTCAACTCAACCCTAATGAGGCCTTGTATGGGTGTGTATCTCAGTTTTGGACACTACTTCAGCGCTACATCAACTCTACGTCATCGCTACGACAGAGCTACGCATTTATTTACATCTCATCAGACTGCGTTATAATATCAACGCTCTGTAATAATATTTTATACGTTACATTAATATAACAGCCTACGTCAGCTTTACGTCATAGCGCTACGTCTCTACAAATCAGCGCTCTGCTACGTCATTGCTACGAGAGCGCTACGAAAACACTAAATCCAAGATTCATGTTGATACTCATTATACAGTATTAAATAATAAGAAATAAATACTAGTAATAATAATTAAACTTTATTTTGAAATTGAAATAATGTTACACTCTAATCTAATATCACACTAAGGTCAAGGTAAGGTTCTAAGGTCACTGGTTCCCAAACTAGGTCTAATCTGTATCTTGGAAACCAGTACTTTCCGGTTTTACAGGTGTGTGTGTACGAGGGTGTGTATGTATGGGAGGGTGTGTTTGTGTGTAAGAGAGGGTGTGTGAGGGTGTGTTTGTGTAAGGATGAGTGTGAGTGTGTGTGTTACATACAAATGGCAATAACAGTATTGCTAAGGGAAAAAATACTGGTTATGCCAAGCGTGTTGTGTCGGACTATTTATATTTTATTTATTTTATTAATGGACTCGACAGTTTGTTACAGACTGTCGAGCTGCTTCGTCCAGAGTGATGACGTTACGGCGTCTCCTCTGGATGAAGACATGAAGACGCGGCTACCAAGCGTGAAGACGCTACTGTGACTCCTCTGGGGGCAGATAGAAGACTATTATATATTGAATTTTCTGTAACATGACATTGGCAAATGACAAACCGTCGAGTCCATTAATAAAATAAATAAGTTTAAAAAGTGATACACCATTTGTTTTGAGAAAGTAACATTATTAAAACTGTTAAGGGCATCAAATCCGTCGTGATTCCTGACATCGCGTCGAGATTATCTGGCTGACACACAAGCGCAATAACCTAGAGCGCCTTAACTCTGCTCTTAAAAGCTTAGCACAAAGGGAGGCGAAACATTGAGTCCCTGAAGCAGTGGCCTTGTCTAGGGTTGCCTCAGCTTTTCATTTCAATACACTAATTTGTACAATAAATCCAGTAGTAATAGAGGTACGTTTTAAGCAAGCTACTGCGGTTTTATAAGAAAGTGTGAAAGTGACAAAAATATAAAACAAACTAAAAACTGACCTACCAACTCTAATCCTACAAATGCATTAATATCCATTTATTTGGTACATATTTCATTTATATTTCATTAAAATTTGAATTATTAATAATAATTCAACGTATCTACGAACCCCACATAAGATAGATAAATCAAAAAAATCGGCCATCCCTAAAAATGCAGAGTGACGTCACAAATCTCGCGAACATGGCCGACTAGCGTTTATGACATGTGGGAAAAAACGGAAAATATTTTAATCATAATTTCGTTTTTTACAGTCATCTTCTAATTTTATGTAATAAAAGTGATATATTTGGGATCCTAATGTGAAATACTATATGAAAAAAATATTGTTTTATTGAATGTCGATATGAGTCGCCTATTAAGTTTTAATTTCCACTCAATGCAATAGTTTATGCACCTGACGGGGTCTGTCATTGTGTGCATGCGTTCAGAGACGGGTCCCACTGGTGCATCACATATTTCTCTCTAAGGGGTATATTCCCGTTATCCCCCGCTCGTTTGTCCCCCACTGGTGGACAGTGACACATTTTTTTTAGTTTCGCCGATGTCCCTTAGTGGTGGACAGAGACACAACTTTTAAAATAACTCCCGTTGGCCACTCTTGGGGCAGTGACACGATCTTTAAAAGTAATAATAGTAACAAATCTGCCGTCTGCCAGTTCGAAAAGTGGCAAAGTAGTTATCAATTATTAAAACTATAGTGACCTATTACAACAAATCCCCGTGCAAGCCTTTCAAGGTTTTTTTAAAACCCGTGAAACCTTGGGAGATACATGAAAGAGGTAATAATATTTCATTAGCCAACCCCATTTAACTGCATTAATTAAGCGGTGGCGGTCGTTGTGATTACTAAAGTTACAAATGTAACTTTAAAAAAATATTTTCTTGGCCTCTCTTATTTATCAGTACTTAAAATATGTGCCTTAAAAAATTTGGGTGTGCCAAAATATACCTCATGTATTTACATGCAACACACAAATAAAGGAATCTGAATTTTACAGTTCAAATTTACGAGATCATGGCGCGTGACAACCCTATCCTTGTCAGGCGTAGAGACACTCGGATCGCTGATTGATGAGACATTGTAGCTTACTTAAGTGGTGTTAAATAGTTACAATGTCCCATCAAACTATGAGTCAAATCTTTGGAGTCTGTAGTAGGTATTACTAACAGCAGATCAAGTGTAACACTTTGAACTTTGGACCGTTCTTATTATCTGCGTCGTAAGATTTAAAATCATACTGCAAGTGTTACCATTGATCTGCTGTTGTCCGTACACTGACGGAATATAGACAGACTTCTGTCATAGCTCACAGAAGTGAGTGACAACTTTTTCTTACTTTCTTCTTCTTTCTTATCTTTAAGTAGTATAGGTGTGGCTATGTAACATACGGCATCGTTAAACCCGTCGCTGTGTGACGGGGTTAGTCCATCTAGTTATTAGTTCTACGATAGAACAAAATGGACTAAAAAAATCCAGACTGTTCTACTGCTCATTGCAATAGAACAAACTGGACAAAAAAAATCCATTTAGTTCAACCAATACAGTAAGTAGATTATTCTCTAATTAGGTACATTACTAGTACAATTTGTAATAAGGCACGTATTTGTAATGGCATGTTTGGAGAATGCCGCTCTCCTGGTCCACGCGTACAGTTCACAAACAGGTGCGGATATATTTGTTAAACGGAATATGAGTAGATATACCATTTTAGAGACTAAATATCCGCGCGTTACAAAGAAACTGTACATGGTCATGCCACTAGAAGCACCTAAAACCAGATATTATAGCAGAAGCATATATACAATGGCTGCCAAACTGTTTAATCACTTGCCAGATGAGAAAAAAAGTCTAAAAGAATCTTTGTTTAGGAAATTCCTGTCGGACATGTTAACTAAAAAGTGTTACTACAAAGTTAATGATTACTTGGCGGATAATAAATTGACATAAATAATAATAATATTATATACTTTTGACATAGATAACTAATATAACTAATAATAATAATAATGGACATAATAATGTAATGATTTAATATAACATTAGATATTTAAGTAAAATTCAACTTATTGTACTTGCCGGTAGGCGGCAAGTTATAGTTGGACATAAAAAATGTAAAACCTGATTGTAATTGACCTATAACTAGACAATAAACTTTCATTTCATTTCGATGTGGACGCACCCATAGGTATGCGACCTCAACGAGTAGGCGATTAATGACGTCAAAATGACGCTTAGATAATATGATTGACTGCATGTCACCGAGTTGCATTTGTTTGAATAATATAAAAGCGGACTTGGAATAGACTTGGAATTTACTGTCTCATGTTTAATTGAAATAATAAAAAATGGACGTTAATCCTGAACTTTCCTGTGACTACGAAGAAAAACCTGTAATAATTAAGAGTGGACGTGGTTTTGTAAGGTCTAAAAGTACACTACTATTGATACCAAGCAGGAGTTTAGAAGGAGAGAGAAAAAAGGGTTAAACACCACCTGGACACAAGGGACTGTACCTACTCTACTCACGCATGTCCAGTTGGTTAAATGCAAAATATTGACATTATTACCTATGTCGTCATCTGGACACCCTGAGATTTTGACACGTGTCCAGTTAGTTAAACTTGAATTATATCATTGCTTAGTTATCGCCAACTGGACACGAGTTGGAGTTTCAGCCGAATCCTTTACAGTCACACCGAAACCCAAATCAAGTGTCTTATTTTGTAAACAAAACTACTAACATAAGCTGTTTTGTGATTATTGCATTGTTATTCTCACATTATTAGATCGGATCACTTTAATTTCACAATAATGAACAGGTTCAATCAATCAGTTCCTTCTTTGTTACATCACAACAGGTAATTAGGCGATCATATTTGTTTACGAAATAAGACACTTGATTAGGGCTTCGGTAAAGTACATGTTTGGCAAACCATTGTTAAGTAATTGAGGGATATTAGGACTTTATTACGATTCTAATAAGATCCATTTTGAGCTAAGCTCAACTCACCTTATCCTGTCATCAGTACGCATCAACAAAACCAAACCCTATTTGTATTTGATTTTCTATTCCCGAAGCTCCCGATCAAATCATCCCCGCTCTGCCACTGACAGAAGTCAGATCAGAACCGGGCATAACCAGTCAAATCCGGTTTAATCCGGATATAACTGGTGCATTGCAAATAGCTACGTTTTCAACAACATGTGCCGCATGGATTACTGATACGCTAATTAGTGAACTGGAATGTATGGAATCCCGGCAACGTTTAAGCACATAATGGTATGCATACGATTACCATTAATTAAGCATGAAACTAGTGCTGTCATGCGATTTATTTACTTTACTTTAAGGCTGTGGATCCATTAGGGAAATAGTTTGGGGCTGTTTACCTTCCATAGGTATATTTTAGATGGAGCGTCCATACAATGCGTATACTGTAAGGTACTTTTTAAACTTTCACGGTTTGTATACATATTAATTAGATAAAACGGGAATTACCGTGTTAAACATTTATTATTGATGTCTCTATATTTCGACAGCATTATAATAAATGTTTAACACGGTAATTCCCGTTTTATCTAATTAATATGTAAGGTACTTTGTCTGTCAGTATTTTTATAATCAGTCGCAAACTATTTGCCTAATGGGTCGATAGCCTAAGAGCATTATCGCCGACTATCCTAATATACGGGGTGTAACGTAAAAGGTATATGGGGAAGGGAGGGTGTTCAGTATCGGTAACTGAACAACTTTTGTTCTACAACTTTTCGAATAAAAAATAAAAATTAATTCATGTCCCATACAAATCGAAAAAAAGGAACCCTTATAGGATCACTTTGTTATCCGTCTGTCTGTCTGTCAAGACCTATATCTCAGAAACGCGTGGACAGATCAAGTTGAAATTAATACCAAATACTCAAGTCTGCAACCTTATCTATCTCATACACTAACAAATTCTAAGTTTAATGTCATTTTCGCCGGCGTCGGGGCAGACCTCGGCGTAGGTGGAGAGACGATATCGTTAGATACAGGGATGGGTGGCTGGAAGAGGCTCAGGACAGGGATGATGGAAGAGGAGGGGGGAGACCTTTGCCCAGCAGTGGGACAATATATAGGTTACCAAAAAAAAAATGTCATTTTAAGGTTTATCTAAAATTCCTATTTTATTTCAAATTAATATATTTATCGAGAAAAATCTTCCTAAAGATGATTGGTCTTCGAACTACTGTTAGGTACTCGTAGTAAATGTCACATTCGAAGTCCTAAATCGCAATTCTATTTCGTTTCAATAACGGTCTATTAACTACCTATATTGGAATGTTTGCAATAAATAACCCAAGGGTCCAAAACGCCTAATCTATTGTGGGCCGCCGGGAATTTTCCAATAACTTTGACAGAAGACCCGAAGTTAGGAGAAATTAACTTATTGAAAATAGACCTTGTACTTATATAAATATTACTTATTTCTTGCAGGATATAATTTCCAGTCAACCTTTTAGATGTGCTAGAACTTTTAAGCTTCGTTTACATCTATAGCAGAGATTGAGCGTGTCCGGCACGTGGCGGCAGACAAAATCATATTATTATATTTATTAATTTTATTAATGGACTCGACGGTTCGTCATTTGCCAATGTCATGATACATAATATTCAAAATATCATATCATCTTCTATTCATCCGGGGAGTCGCCGTAGCGTCGTCACGGGTATCCGCGTCTTCTTGTCTTCATCCAGAGGAGTCGCCGTAGCGTCATCACTCTGGACAAAGCAGCTCGACAGTCAAGTTCACAATAAAAATCACTTAGCTAGGGGCACAGACCACTTACCCAATATACATGAAATCGGTACAAATTTGCAAGCGAAACATTGTGTTAATAATGAGCGCATAGATACGAACCGGGGGACAGAGGTGCAGTATTAAAGAGATGCGTCCATGTCGATAATATCTCTAGGTTACTCGTGTCGCGAAGCAATTTTGCGTCCCCCCTGTTACAGGTCTATGGGGTAAGTGGTCTGTGGCTAGGGGTCTGACATTAAAATGACGAAAGACAACAGCCGACGGGCGGGACGGGCAGCCGACATCGAGACGATTTTTATACTACAAAAACGGGCAATACGATTTATATACAATCTGCGCTGTAGAGAATCTCTGAGGGAATTGTTTAAAAATATAAATATACTGACGGTAACTAGCCAATTCATTTATGAAAATATCATGTACGTGCGCAAAAATATATCTCTATTTCCAAAAATCAGTGACAAACATAGTTATAATACAAGAAATAGAGATAAACTTGCATTTCCCGGGCTCAGACTACGTAAGGTTAGTACATCCTTCATGGGGCACTGTATTCGCTTTTATAACAAGTTGCCAGAAAGTGTCACGACGTTGAAGGAGAGGAAATTTAAAAATTTCATTAAAGGAACACTTGTTAAGAAGCGTATTACAGGATAGATGACTATTTAAACGATGAACATGCATGGTGTGTGTCGCCGGTTCCGCATGAGGGATAAACTTACTAACAATAGTAATAGTTACGTACTGTATAGTTATTAAGTAATCATTGTATTATCATTGTTTTAAAAGATGTGTTGCTGAGAGTTTTTTGCCACTATTTCTCCTCAGCGTTGGCACCTTTTCCTTGCAAAGTGGTGTAAATGTAAATTCAAAAAATATGTTGACGTGCAAAAATGTACTCAACGTGCTTACTTGCAATAAAGAAATTTGACTTGACTTGACGTCCAGTCAACATCATCAAACAAAATCATTGCAATCTAGGCCGTACTACCATATCTTAGAGTGTCATCGACTGTACCTAGTTGCAGCTCGACAAATACAATAAACAGTGTACTTTGCACAGGTCACACAACAATAGAGTTACAATGGTGGGGTCGTCGACGTAAGCCGGTCTGATTTTATGATCTAAGCATCATGTGTGAACGAATAAAAGGATTATCTTGATTGTGTACAGGCCTTGAATTCATTCGACAAAATTAAATGGATGGTTAGGCTTGTGACATACATTAATTCTGCACAGTGTTTAAGAAAATATTACCATTTTATTTATTTACGAACTATAACAATCAAGTAATTAAAGTTAAAACTATGTACAAAATAATAATACTAAACAAATATATACTATAATATATACTTATAAATAAAGTAAAGTAAATTTAACAATTTTGGGGAAAATAAAAAAAATATTTACAAAAACAAAAAATATTATTTTGATGTGCATTTTTACCTACTATTCGTTACTATGCTTTAGAGTTTTGTTTTATATATATTTTAAAGTATTTTTAATTATTGGCAACGATTTATTTCACTGGAATTTGACTTAATGGTCATTTCTTGACTAGTAGTTCAATATTTTTGGCAGTTTGATTTAAATCATTCAAAATTAATATTTCTAAATTATTCATTGTATTTCCAAGATATCATTATCTATTATAGTTTTAGGTAAGTAACTATAGTTGTTTTTAAACCTATATTTTTAATTAGCTTTAGTCACTTAACTGTACCTGTTACTTAATAAAATAAACCTCTTTACGGATAATATTATTAGTGTAATTTTATTAAACTACGTCCAACAGCCTGTATATGAAACGTCATTTGCTCTTCAAACACGTCTTCCGTAAACACAATAAGGCTGTAGCTCCATCCATCCAAATGCAATAAGGCCGTGTCTACATGACACGTGCGTGCTCCGTGACCGGGAGACACTGAGTCATTACTCCATTCTGCTACGAGTATGTACACTGTACAGGTACACACGAAAACAGAGATAAGTATACAGGGGACTGAGGTCCCTATTATTATTGAGATAAGGTTGAGATTATCAAGAACGACCGAATTTAATCAGTCTTTTAAAGTGACATTACTTTTACTGGTATAAGCAGGTTAAGTAGTAAATCCTCTCATATCGTATTTGGAACAATAAAATATAATAAATATTCTTAAGAAAAAGACTGCCATATGTACAAATTAATTCCTAAGTTTGTCTAAACTAAAATACAATACAACTTATCAAGATTGCTTTAGATGATTTATTCTGTACAAACTCAAAATTCATTCAATAACTTTACAAATTCATAACAAAAACTAAAAAACTATTAAGTAAATAAATAATTATACATAAAAGGTATCTTTTAAAGTTACATATATTTTACTTTTATCTATAAAACAGTGAAAGAATTTTGGCAAATAGGTCAGTCAAGTAGTTTTTGAGATAATCTCAACCTTAAAAACTCTCGTGTCCACTTATATGTATCAGATTGTACAGTTGATTCAAGCTTGAACCGTCTAACACAGAGAAAAGTGTACAGTAGAGTTTTTAAGGTTGAGATTAACCCAAAAACTTATTTCCGAAGTGAGTTCGACAATCTGTTAAAATGCTACGTAGAAAAAAGTCCAAACGGGGCTTTTAAAAATGGCGGGAAACGACGGTTGCGAAATTATTTGATAATTATTATCAGTTTAATGTCTACAGTGGTTGTTTTGTGTTTAAGAAAATGTTCGAATGACAGTATGGTTTATTGGAGAAATCATGCAGAATCTGAAGTTTCAAGCAATTATCAAGAGTCCCACTACGAGCTCGGGAGTGAACGTGACTCAGCAGCTCGACAGCTGCTTCGTCCAGAGTGATGACGCTACGGCGTCTCCTCTGGATGAAGACAAGAAGACGCGGATTTCCAACGAAATCTTGAATATTCTGTACATGACATTGGCAAATGACGAACTGTCGAGTCCATTAATAAAATGAATAAATAAAATGCTATATAGAAATAAGTCCAAACAAATTAAAAACTGGGCTGAAAACCAGCGCTGACGCATTCTGTGTCAGCATCAGCTGAAGCCTAAACCTTTTGCCTAAGTTATATGTTTGTTAATTGTCATTGTTATTTATTAAGACTGTTTTTATTTCTTATATGTATATACTTAATAGGCAATAAATGTTATTCTATTCTATTCTAATTATCAATATTTTTAACAATGTAGGTACAAAGACTGGAGATTGATGGACTACTAATATCTTTTAAATAACACATCTTTATTCCGTTTTAACTTGAATAATTTACATCAATTCACGCCTAAAGTGTAAAAGGATGTACAATATTGATTTTGTGATTGTTGGAGCGCTGCCCCTGAATAATTAATTTACACATCTTGTTTACATATGGGAAATATATAGGTACCTAATAAGATTTAAAAAGTTGAGTCCGTATATTTGACTTTTTTTTAAAGAATAATTGTAATGTGGTTTAGGATCGATATTTATGCCAAAACATCGTGGTTCCGTGCCACAAAAAGAAAAAAGGAAACCTTATACTTACTTACGTTATCATTATATAGTGTTCAAGCGTACCATACATTGGAGGCTTTGAATTCATTCGGCAAAATTAAATGGATGGTTAGGCTTGTGACATACATTAATTCTGCAAAGCGTTTAAGGAAATTAAACAATTTGGGGAAAAAGAAAAAAATATTTACAATAAATTCAACTGATGTGCATCGTCCCTGTGCTTTGGAGTTTTTACATTTTAATGTATTTTGAATTTTTTGCAACGATTTCGTTCACTGGAATTTGACCTAATAGTCATTTCTAAGCATTGTGTGACTTGTGACGTACTTAGTTCAATTTTTTTGCAGTTTTGATTTATTAAAAAACCTTACCAATTTCATATTTGTCACCCCCAGTTTCAATTTGTCGAATAAATTCAAAGACATCCTGTATATATCGTTACGCTTGACGTGCTGTCGACTGTACACTGTTCTAAGCTGATTAACCCCGGAAGTCAAAGCTTGACCTACCACGTAATCTCGTGGCCAGTAACTATGTTAGCCTGGACCGTGCCCGAGGACAGCCCAGCTAACACAATCTCTGCTAAGCTAGTGCACGATATTGCTTATAGACTATAGACAAATACTCGCACATATAGAGGTAGGCGATGGGTTTGAGTAGGGCTGCCATCCGTCCGGGATTCCCCGGATTTGTCGTTTGAAGGGCGTCCGGGGGCCGTCCGGCAGGGGCTTTTAAAAGTGTAAAGATAAGCTATAAATTGAAATAAATCTTAGTTAAAAATTCATTCATAATAACAATTAGAATCAAAATGACAATGCCAGATTCTGCCCCACCATCAACCGCAAGTTGTACAAGATAACGAATAAATGTAAAAATATCTCCGTTTTTTATTAAAATTATTGGTTTAAAATAAAGTTTTGTACAAGTTGCGAGTCGAAAAAAACAGCTTAATTAAGAATTCAAAAAATAGTAAGAAATCGAAGCCATTTATTCATTGTTTTTGTTATTCTTCTATAGGAGTTGCGAGAGTAGTAGAAAATGATACTGATTATGATTATGCAATATGAAACCAGTAATAAGTCCCCAACAAAATGATTGGTACAGCTTAAATGGTCACGTAGATTTGTAGGTGGGGCAAAGCTCCATTGAAATGTGGCAATGTCTTTTGAATTACGCATTATCCATGCTCGGTGAATAAATTAGAACACGATGAAAAAATTCTTGCCGTGGGCAGGACTTGAACCTGCGACCTTGTCATTCCGTGGCACGCTCTTAAGAGAGACAAGGTCGCAGGTTCAATTCCTGCCCACGGCAAGAATTTTTTCATCATGTTCTAAATTACAAGCAACAAATAGTTCAGGCATTTGGCTGCCTAACTAGATGACTGAAAATATCATTGGTGTAGTTTATTTTAGATTAGGGCAGCCGTGGCCGATCCCTTGCACGTCTGCACCAGGAGGGCAGCCGGCAGAGACTAGTGGCCACGTGTTGTGAGGCGGATCACTGCGACTGGTCGATCACGACCACTCTGCCGTTACGACCAAGAAGAAGAAGATGTTTATTCTAAAATTATAAAGTAATATAGTTAATTATAACGATGTTTTTATTTTTGTTGCAAAAAAAAATCGGGGTGTCCGGGGAAAAAGCCATATTTCGGCCAAATGTCCGGGATTTTTGCCGTGTTTATCCGGCATCGGCAATTTAGGTGATGGCAGCCCTAGGTTTGAGGACAATCCTATACAATCCCTATGCCCTATATAATCCATAAACGTTCATCGGCTGTGGAGGTGGACCCACCCCTTATTCTTTTATTTTATTTTAATTCAACGTATGGAAAATATGGGGTAGGGTCAAGTGGTCATCAGTGGATCAATTTTTTTTAGCCATCTATAGCTCCGAAACTATCAATAGGAAATACTTGAAATTTAGTTGACGTATAGTAAATTTATTGAAGTTTCGGAATATTACTCATTTTAGAATGCAAATGTAAATAGAACGTTGCAGACTAGTTTAAGAACAAAAACTAAATTTGATCCACTGTTTACTAGGGGTGGTGAACACTGAATCACCCTATGGTCAACAATGGATCAAAGGGTTTTTTGAGCAAATAAAAGACATTTTGTGACGAATCAACTTACTATATTTATCAAAATTTAAAAAAGAAACATTATTCTTATGTTTTCAAACAAATATTAGCCATAACATCTAGGCTCAGAAAAAAAAGAAAAATAAATCAATAATTCCTACGACTACTCATTGGTATGTTTTACATTTTTTGTTAAGGCGATGCACCAAACGTAACAATTTTACCATTAGTAATTTAATAATATCTTTCCTACGACTACTCATTGGTATTTTTCACATTTTTATTAAGACAATGCACTAAACGTAACAATTTTACTATTAGTAATTTAACAATATCTATCAGTCTTACTGAAGTCTTTTTAATTTCTTTAAAAGTCTTACAAACTACTTGCGCCAACATTGGAATTGGAATCTACATTGTCAATGAAAATGTATGGAAAGTTGGCGCAAGTGGGCCTTAGATTCAATCATTAAAATAAAACAAATCACAGATAATCAGCGGATATTAAGGCCACTAAAGTTCGTGCTAAATGTAAGATATGACTGCTGGCGGGCAGTACTACCATTTACGGCAGGTGTTGGCAATATGAGTTTAACATTATCGTCCTTGACGTAGGCCAAGTCTGGCGCATTTGGCATAAAGAATTGTCCTTTCTTGTGACGCAAATAACTCACATAGAGCTCAAGTGCTTCGTTTCTTTCTTCTAACACTTTAGCAACATAATACACAATCTGTTTTTTGGACGCAAATTGAACCAAAACATATTGTCCCTCCCTTGGCAGTTTTGATAAAGGACGCATCAGTGATTCTTCTGTTATAATGTTTTCCTGATTTTCCTCATCGTCAAACCAATCTACGTCATCCGTTGAATCGTCATCTAATACTACTTCACCATCTTCTTCAGAATCACTCGCAGAATCCTGTAGAATTTGTCGAACATGCTTCTTGCCTGTGACTTTAGATTCTTTCTTCCTTTTGATTACTGTAGCTTTAGGTTCTTTCTTCCTTTTGATTGTTTTTTTTTGGTTCTTGATAGCTTCCTTTTCGGGTGTATCAGTTGCAATAAGGCTTCTTCCTAATCTCCTCGGCTTTCTTTTTCCACTTCTAGCGGCCGCTTTGAAAGGATTCCGAAACTGCTCTGGTGTAATAAGCCGTGTAGATGTGACACTTTTAGCAGTCGCATATGTGCTGGCGCGGGCTTTGCCATATTCTTCGCTAGTCACTGAAGGTTGAACTAAGGGATAAATCTGAGAAGGTAGAGTTAAGGTGGGTTGGACTTCAGGGAACCATCCATTGATAGGGTCTTTATTCACAGGTTCTTCTATTGCTGTTGAAAGTGGAGTTGAAGAAGTATGGGCTTGTGGAATGTCATCAATGGAAGATAACCTAGCAAGCTCAGCAGCGACATCTTCAGTTAGCAAAGCGGGTGGACAATCGATCGACTTTAGAAGAGCTTCTAATACAGAGGGACTTGGTGTTTCTTCATCCCGGTCTGACATTTCAACTGAAGCATTTCTTGGCTCTTCTTCAATCGTCATGGTAGAGGGGCCTGCTGAAACTTCAAGGTCTGCACCTGAAATAGAAGAGATTAATCCATCTTCACCCTGTAGTATTCTGAATTAATGAAGAGGTAATAATGAAAAGCACAATTCCACTAGAGTTACCGTGATATAAAATGACTTTGGAACTAACTATACCTGCTGGTTCCACAATTTCAGGCCTATCGGTGACGGTGCTGGGCAAGAAATCTTCTTCTGAAAATATATGCCTATCGAACGGATATATTCCGGTTTTTTGGAATGAATGCTTTATGTTTACCGGCGTCATCGACTTTTCGAAAGCTTGTCCTATTAAACCTCCGACATCATAGATAGTAACAGGAGTTCCGGGATTCCGCATCATCCACGACTCCATTGCCGATGCGTAATACGTTTTAAATGGTCCATAAACGCCTACGTCCAGAGGTTGAAGTTTTGCCGAAGTATGTGGATGTAATGTCAGCACAGTTACGCCAGACTCTTTAGCTAAGTCGAGTGCTTCGATCGAAAGGTGAGACTCGTGGTTATCCATGATTAAGATTGATGGGAATTCCTTTGAAGAGGCTGACCGTTGTATAAAGTGCTTCATGACCTCTACAAAAAGTTCTGTGTTCATCCAGCCTGTGGGCGAAGCTAAAATTAGCGAGCCGGGTGGTGTTCCAACTTTCATGCGAGGGTTTATTTTCTTTCTTGGGAACACTATAGCAGGAGGAAGTGCCTGGCCTCCAGCACCTATAATATTGCACGTTGTGCACAACGTCCCCTTTTCACCACTGGAGACTTTGCATATATTCCTTCTTCCCTTTGGTGCCATTACTTTGGGGTTTCTCTGCACTGTGCTCGTGGCAGTCTCGTCCAAATTGAAAATGCGCGTGCCGTCAGCAAAGGCTGGGCTGCGCATGAGGACATTTTCAAGGTTATCGAAAAATTTATTTACTGTTTCCTTATTAAAAGCTGTTGCTCGCGCTAAACTGCAGTTTTCAGGTTTGCGCAATGACATATCTGGGAAACGTTCTCGAAATCCCCTAAGCCAATCTAGACCAGCCATTTTATCTCTTTCCCAACTGGCGGGGATGCTCACATTATTGTGCTTTGTCATCTCATATGCTACTGTACGGCAATCTTTAGACGTTAAACCATAAAACAGCAACGCGCATTTTTCATAATAATCACGTAAGGCCAGTTCTTGTTCATTTGTGAATATTTTTCTAACCGCGTAGTTGGGTGTCAACCGGGGGGGATTCTCATTGTTTGTTTTTTGCATATTGCTGTGGTATCTTTGCAAAGTCGTGAAAGGAATATTGCGTTCTTGGGACACATGCCTTATGCTTTTTCCAGCTTTGATGGCTTGTAAAGCCGCATCCATTTGCTCCTCCGTGTGATTGCCTATTTTCCGAATTCGGTCTGCTGTTTTCTTCCTCCCCATACTGTAAAATGGACAAAAGATAGGTAGGTATCCTTATTTCCATTTCATTATTGAAATAAATAAAATTTAGATGACGTGTTCGCCTTAAGTAAACTTATCAATACAGACATGGATCAGGTACTCAGTGGATCACGATCAACTGTGTACCTGATCCAGTAGATCCACTGTTGACCATGGCAACACTTGGGTATCAAACAGGAATTTACACGTTAAGAACAATGGGATAGTCAGTTCTTTTATTGCCATATTATAGCACACTAACAAGTTCAAATGATAGCAATATGACCTCTAGAAAATCTACGGTGATTTGAAAAATATACACAAAATATCAACTTACATTTAAGACTTTTCGGAACGTGCTGAACAAAAATACACCGTCACTCGTCCGCATTTGACCGCAGTCGCGCCACAACTGCGCGAGAGAGAAAGACGCGTGGGAGAGCATCTTTGTCTATCCATACATTGCAGCTACCTGTATTACTTTTGTCAGTGTGAGCGTAATCCACTGTACCCCACCGATCCACTGATGACCACTTGACCCTAGACGATTTCTTGAATGGAGGCCACGATCAGGTAAACGCAGCGTGTGACGCTCCCCGACCAGATAAAGAGAGATGACCTATACAAGGTGGCTGCCAGAGTCTGGATGGAAAAGGCCGAGAATCAGAGAGAGAGGCCTACGTCCAGCAGTAGACTTGATACAGGCTGATGATGAAAAATATATTATTTAGCGTTTTTTTCCATCACGATAGTATAAACCTAAATCCAATCGAATGGTATTAATAAAAAGCTTTAATCTTAAATTGTCTTATTTCAAAAACTTTTTCTTACGGTTGAAGAAAAATTAATTTTACACATCTGTGACACGGACTCGGTTCCTTAAATTAATTTCTACTGAGAATTCTTTGAGATTTTTCTTTTGCACCGTTTGGTGTAAAGTTGTGAACTTGTGTCGACAAAAAATAAGACAGGAACTCGAAATTGTTTTGTGAGAGAACAAGTTCTTTTACTTAAAACAAATTCTTAATTCCACTCTCTTCCACAAAAAAAACGCAACTTTCAATATTGACTACTGAGGAAGGCATTCCAAATGTGAATATTTACCCTGATGAGCTAAAACCGACGTAACAGATACAGACTACCGATTTTTTTAAGCTTAAGTGTTTAGAATTGGATTATACCCCCTTTAATCCAATTCTACACACCGATCACAATAATTAAAAATACAAGTCCGAGGTGGACCCAATTCAATAACCCGATTTTTCGATATCACAACATTCTTTTTTCTTTTCTCGTGTGGTTTAGTGACCAAACCTATTTGTCAAAGTTATTCAAGCCGCCCGGTAGGCCTTTGACTTTTTATCACAACATTAAAAATAAATATCGACAACCAAACTTACATGCCAACTTGTTTCTAAAATAGAACACATAGACCGGACACTCATAAGGCATCAGGACGAGAGATGGAGCACTGAACTCAGGTAGTCTGGACTACCAAAGGCTCATTGGGTCTACAAGTACGAGTTCCTGGGAAGCAGTGGAATCGACTGACAGTAGGAGCGGATGGCGAAATTTGTTGGAGGCTTATGTCCATATTGGGCTCAAAGAGGCTGAATATGACGATGATGAAAAGGGACATGTGATACAAATGGTCAAAATCCCATTCCCTTGAAAGGCTTGTGTGGGTGTAACGCGTAGAAGCCCTTAGATGGAATAGGTGATGCACCTAGCGGGACCTGTCTTTTAGCACATCTGAATGAGCTCAGTGGCAGACTCCGTTAGATGCATAAACTATTGCAATTTATTTAGGTGTGGCGTAAAGACACAATAGGACTTGGAGACTTGAATACCATAGCAGCTTTTATTCCTACGCGTGAATCGCCTTAATTTCGTTACTCGTTTAGCATCTCCCAGAGGTTAGGTACATGTAGAGGCGATCAGAGACTCCCTACGTAAGTAACGGTCGTGCCCCTCCAACTAATTGCAATGATTGGATATTAAAACTATTATTATTATAATGACTTACATGTGAATGTAGTATGCACACAGCACAGAGGAGCACAGCACAGACGAGCAGCGTGACGCAGAGGGCCGACACGAACAGAGCATGTTTCAGTCTCACGCAGTAGCGTCTGTACAGAGCCTCCAATTCCAGCTCTGTGCCTTCCTCCTCTGTGGACAAAACAACGTAATCATTATAGTAATTAGCAGTTGGCAGTTGGATGCAGAAGGCGGAGAACCGGGTGTGGTGGCGAGCTCTGGGAAAGGCATGTCCAACAGCGGACGTCGACAAGCTGGTGATGATAATAATCGCACTTGGTAAAATGAGACGAAAATAAAAGCAAACATTAGTGTCACTTGCTCCATAGGACTACTGGGACTACGTGTCAGTTATACCATCACGGACATCGTGATGGAACTAGGTAGGACAGGCCGAAATACAGGGTTCAACTTGTGTTTAGTGTTTGTTTTCTGTTTAATGTTAGCGAATATCGATGTATTGGAGTTATCGACGAATTATGTACAAGATCTGCAGTTTCCAGCTAAATTCAATAGTCCCTCTACATAGCTTTAGAATGAACGTGGCTGTTAGCGGCTTCTTCCAGAATCGGAGTGGTCATTCGGTGACACCTCTGGAGAAAGAAAGACGCTGGGATCCTTCGTCCAGCGCTGCGGGTGGCAGAGGAGAAAACGAAAACAATGATGGTACAATACTATACAGGTGATTGGAAATTCGATACATTCCTTGAAAGCGGTGATACTAGAGGTGGTTTGCAATAAATTAGGCCCTATTAACGAGGGGTCGAGAATGAGTGGTTTCTGAGTTACGTTAAAAATAACATTGATAAAACAAAAACAAATCTCGTGATTTATGACCTTTTATTTTTGAGTTAATGGGAATTTTAGGCATGCCTTTTTTAAAGGTAATCTCTACTTTATCAGTTTTCTGAAAAGTATTATTTCAATGCTCAGAGTAGAGCAGTTTTTAAACATCAATTTTTTTTGTGAATAAGTCAGAAAATTCCTAAATAAAATTAAAACTACCGTAACTCAGAAACCACTCATTTACGACCCTTCGTTAATAGGCCTAATTTGTTGCAAACCACCTCTAGTATCACCCCTTTCAAGGAATGTATCGAATTTCCAATCACCCTGTATACACGGCTGTGATATACAAACTAACATTGTAACACCAAAGTCATACCCTAAAGGTTCTTTATTACCTTTTAGCTACAGAACTCTAAAAAAACCCTACCCTACCCTAGTACCGTAAGTATAAAAACGTACCTATCTCATGATAGATATGATATAAATCATTTTATATTGTTATTATTTTAAAACAAACCCCTTGCCTTCAAAAGATTATAATAATAAACATTTTACCTGCACCTACGGATATTTCAACATTCTTGTTTATACATTGCCTAATTTACGGTAAATATTTTCTAAGAAATATTTACTATGCTAAAATAAGCCCGAGATTTCGTCTATTAACATCTGCTGTGTTTAAGGTTAGTTTTAGTTCACAAGCCATAAGCTCTCCCAAATTACCTAAAGGTGTTATTTAAAACTACATTAGCACCTATAAAACTACGTATATTTTTATCTACATACCAATGTTTTAGCACCTTGTATACTGAATTCGGAAGATTCCTCCTATCACGAGTTTCACATACTCAAAAGGAATAGTATTCTTGGCAAATGTCAACTATCAAGTCCATTAATAAAACTATAGGATCTCTTGAAAATGTCGGGAAACGACGGCTGCGAAATTATTTGATAATTTTCATTTTAATGTCTACAGGTTATTTTAAATTAATCAGAAAATGTTCGCGAATCACAGTATGGTGAATTTATTGGATAATTCATGCAAGATCTGAAGTTTCAAGCAATTATCAAGAGTTCCACTACGAGCTCGGGAGTGAAAGTGACTGTCAAGCTCCTCTGGATGAAGACAAGACGACGCGGATTTCTAGGGTGATGACGCCGCGGCGACTCCTCTGGAGAAAGACAATAAGAGAAGACAATGATATCTTGAATTTTCTGTACATGACATTGGCAAATGGTGAACTGTCGAGTCCATTGATAATAATAATAAAACAATACAGAGTGTAAACCCAAGGGAATGCTCAGCATCGGAAACTGAACAACTTTAATTCTACGCCTTTTCGATTAAAAAATAAAAATAAATTAATGTCTCATAGAAATCGATCATACAAAATGTGGGCAAAAAAATATACTATCGCGAAAATCGACAAGTTGTAGAACAAAAGTTGTCCACGTTCAGTTTTCCCTTAACGTACACCCTGTATATATGGAATACCTGTAAATATACCTAGGGAACTGGGAAAAAATCTGAATAAATGGGTAGCTGCAGAACTTCGGACAAATTCGATGAATAAATCGGGACTGGAATCTTGGGGTTCAATTCAATCCATCAGGGAGCCAGAGTGAAGATACGAATTTAAGTTAGATCAGACACGTAGACCGAATCGGAATGACATTACTCACGTCACGTATCATACGGGCATGTATAGGTAATGGAAACATATATACGGGGTGAAATGTAAAAGTCATTAACATCAATGGAGTAGAATTTTTCGTTTGTTCCCGTTGAGTCACACCATTTTGTGTGACACTGTTACCCATTGGTAAAAAAATTACCGATTAGTAACACTGTTACTCAATGCCACATTTTTTTTCCATTTGAGTGACAGGTGTAACTCAACAAAACGCTGTGTTCCCGTTAAGTAACACCTTCTTTTATAAAATTATTGTTCATAATACATCTTGACTTAATAAAACGGTTATATAAGCATAAAGGTACTCCCTCACCGGGAGCATTCGCGTGTAATGTAACGTTACAGATTCGAGAATTACATCAGTGAGGGAGAAAAACAGCGTCAGTCAGGGAGGTAGTATTGTAATGTAATGCTCAAAGTCGAATCTGCAACGTTACATTACACGCGAATGCTCCCGGTGAGGGAGCACCTTAATGTATAAGGTCAGGTAGGGTAAGAGGAACATATTTCATTTTAATTTCATTGTAAAGAGCTGTAAATATACCAAGGTATTGCTTATTGTTGTTTAGATTATTTTGATACACTCTACGTAAAAGTAGCTTTAAGTGATCTTTATTTGTATATTATAGGTGAAGCGAGTAACATTTTATTAACAAACCCATTTGCTTTGGGGCGACTGTCCCTCTTACCCCGAAGTTGGGGTAAGAGAAACAGTCATCATAATGTACATAAATAATGCGACTAGAACATTAAGATAAGATAAATACACTTTATTGCACCATAATACAGTATTTAATTACATTATTGAGAAGCGTGTACAATTTTGGCGGTCTTATCGCTAAAAGCGATTTCTTCCAGACATATTATAAAAATATATCAGAAAGAGGTTGTTACAAACGCGACTATGGCAGCATAAGCTAATACAATCTAATTTGAACCTGCACCAGGTTATTTTTTGTTCGAAAAGTCGTAGAACAAAAGTTGTTCAGTTACCGATACTGAACACCCTCCCTTCGGCTTCATATACCCTTTACGTTACATCCTGTATAGTACTGTATATTATGTAAAATTAACGATACCTAATAATTTCTTTTTCAATAGTACCTAATATATAATAATATTTATTTATTCAGACAACTAGGTCCATTTGTGTTAGTAACAATTTTCTTAAAAGCTAAGTTAGTACATTTGTCTTGGGTAGGTTTATTATAATATACATCACTATAGACGCGTCGTTGGTAGGCCAAGTATGTTACCAAAGCCCACCAACACGCGCGCCCAGTGACGCATAATCGGGCAGTCGTACTTATCGGCAATTACGCTCAGCCCCCTTACCTTGAAGTCTTATAGCAGTATTACTTCCATAATACTTTGTTACTTCGTATAATGACGACCTTAAAGTAAGCTCATTAAGGTCGTCATTGTATGAAAGTAATACTGCTATAAGACTTCAAGGTAAGGGGGCAGTATGCTGTTGGTGCTACCCCACACTCTGGCCAGCAGCGATGCGGTCTTCTAATCAATACTTTGTCGTCTTCAACAAATGAGAAAACGCTATTTATATTGACATGCTTACTATACAATGAAAAGCCAACCCAACAAAAACGTCTCAAGTATTTTTATTATCCCCATTCTGAT
Source organism: Tachystola acroxantha (assembly GCA_963506565.1). Lineage (NCBI taxonomy): Eukaryota > Metazoa > Arthropoda > Insecta > Lepidoptera > Oecophoridae > Tachystola > Tachystola acroxantha. The sequence goes on from OY735882.1 coordinate 1,841,468, forward strand.
GTATCCCAATAGAGCCAAGAAAAGAACTTCCGTCCATTTACTTTCTGTGTAGAATCCTCTTATAAGATAATAATCTAATGAATAAATAAGTGCCTGTCTACCCAACCCTACCTTTCTGCCCACAATAGGGATAGCAAATAATGCAAAAACATTCTTTGTATTCTTTACGTAACTCAGCGATCCCTAAAAATATAAGAATTTTTAACAGACCGACGAAAGAAGGAGGTTATGAACTTAGGCCTGTCTGTAGGAGCACTACCAGAAAGGCTGGCGCGGCGGCTGAGGCGGCCGAGAAGAGTAAAGCTCTAAAATACAGGGGTCTCGACACCCTTTACAACTTTGTTGCTTTTGGTGTCGAGACCCTCGGCCCGTGGGGTCCCGGCGCTTGGTCGCTTTATAAAGAGCTTAGCAAACGAGTAGTAGATGTGGCATGTGGTGACCCAAGAGCTGGCAGCTACCTCGCGCAACGGATTAGCATCGCGATCCAGCGAGGTAACGCTGCCAGTGTCTTGGGTAATCTTCCTGCACCTAAATTTTTTAAAAATAGTTTAGATTAGGTTTTTTAAATATTGAATGGTTCTTTTTATTTTATATTGTACCTTTTTGAAATATATATATATTAATATAGGCCTGTATTAATAAATCATTATCAGCTCGAAAGTCAATCTTAAGAACGATCTCAAGATGGCGTTCCTATTATAAACGTAACTTAGGTGCGCGTTTAGGAATCGAGTACACAGACCACTTACCCAATAGACATGAAATCGGTACTTTATAAGCGAAAAATTCTGTCAACGATGAGCGCATAGAGACGAAGCATCAAAGAGATGCGTCCATGTCGATAATATCTGTAGGTTACACGTGTCGCGAAGCAATTTTGCGCTCATGTGCGTACAGAACGGGCGGCCTTCCTGTTACAGGTCTATGGGGTAAGTGGTCTGTGTATGTAATGAACGTGAACAATAAAACAATTCACTCAATTCTAGTTTGCAATCTAAATTTTCGACGAAAAAGACATTGCCACATTTCAATGGAGCTTTGCCCCACCTACAAAACTACGTGACCATTTAAGCTGTACCTATCATTTTGTTGGGGACTTATTACAGGTTTCATATTGCATAATCATAATCAGTATCATTTTCTACTACTCTCGCAACTCCTATAGAAGAATAACAAAAACAATGAATAAATCGCTTCGATTTCTTATTATTATCTGAATTTTTATTTAAACTGTTTTTTTCGCTTGATGTACAAACTTTATTTTAAGCCAATAATTTTAATAAAAAACGGAGATATTTTTACATTTATTCGTCATCTTGTACAACTTGCGGCTGATGGTGGGGCAGAATCTGGCATTGTCATTTAAATCGCAACTTTTTTGCTTGGGACTACCATATCATAATATCCATAATATTATTATTCGGTGTCCCTTCATTTGACAAAAAACAAATTACAAACATTTCATTTCACAAACAACGTTTGGCAAAATTATGATTCATAAGTTCAACTTTGTATAAAGTAATGGTTCTATAAATAATTTATTTGACAAAACAATTACTAGACAAAGTTTCTTTCTTCAAAACATCACTTAACAAACTATTCACTTATTATATACGTTAATAGATAAAACAACGCAAGGCATAAAAACCTTTGACAAAATGCATTGTTTGGTAATTGTAATTTGTTTTTTATCAAATGAAGGGACACCCCGACCAACTCTCTAACCAGATCCGACACGGATGTTTAGGTTCAGAAGGCTCTGGCTTGGAGCGAAGCGCAGCTTTGCTCCAAGCCAGAGACTTCGATGTTAGGTTTTTTTTTTGTATTCAAAAAGCAAGTTTATTTATTAACAATTGTAATTTGTTTTTTATCAAATGAAGGGACACCCCGACCAACTCTCTAAGCAGATCCGACACGGATGTTTAGGTTCAGAAGGCTCTGCCAAAAAGAAGCCGAACTAGCCGAGCTAGGTGAAGAAGCCAGAGACTTCGATGTTAGGTTTTTTTTTGTATTCAAAAAGCAAGTTCATTTATTAACAATTATACATATAAAATACCCACTTATTTACCCAATATTTTGTCTAATGGCGACCTTGCAAAAGGAATACTTTGGTCATTTAATCAATTGCAAAATGACGGTTTAGCATTCACAACATTTGCTATGTTAAATAATTATAAAATGGATTTTTGTCAAATGATCACTTTTAAAACGATCACTTTAGTAAATGATAAGTTTGTCAAATGATTACTTTTTCAAAAATAATTTGTAAAATGATCATTTGTCATACGTTTTTTGTCAAACATTAGTGAACCTATTATTCACCTAAACCTCAAAAGTCCCTAAGACACTCGTAATACAACCTAGATTGCAACTTACTTTATATTAGATTGCTCGCTACCGACTGTAAATAAAAAAGGATCCCTTTCTCGCGCAAGGACACAAATTGTCATCGCTATGGGTTCTGATCAATCGGAATGGCCGCAGGACATTTTATCTAAAGGAGGGTGCACCACTGAAGTATTGAAGCTACAGATAAACATAGATGGATATTTAAATAAGACATCACACTTGGCACAAACTAGGGTCTAAAGAGATACACAAAAACTATAACAAATTAATTGACAACTACTTATTGAAAATTATATTATTTTCTTTGAACTTTACTATAACACTTGCTGAAATGACGCAATCAAAATGGAATAAAAGTAGATTTACAACTAATTTATTTGCAAATATGAATTAAATATATTTCCAGTAATATTGCGATCTAACTGGAGGTAGAAAAATACGGGATGAATATTGAACATTGTCTTAATAACAGCACGGCTCTATAAAGGCTGGGCCTGGATCAGTCAATCTCCTTTACAGTTTTCGGATTTTTTCCTTTACTTGAGATATAAGACCTCTTCTTGCCAAATTTCATAATTTTAGGTAAACGGGAAGTACCCTATAGGTTTTCAACGGAAGGAAGTGATCCTATAAGGGTTCCTTTTTTCCTCTTGAGGTTCGGAACCCTAATAAAATCAAAATGTTGTCTGCGTCTGACAGAAGACCACTCGCTCACCAATGTCAAAGCAGCCTTACTAAAGAAATCGGAAAAATCCACTTTCCTACTGTAAACGACGCAATTGTGGGCGAAACGCTTCTGCCAAAATCGGAGAGCGGATATTTCCACATATACCTACGTATATTATCGTCTTGTGGACTATAATAATAATGGTAAGTTTAGTATACTTCTTCTTCTTCTTCAGCATACAGCAGCCCACTCCTCTGGGCATATGCCTCGCCATGAATCCTCCAAGTGGACCGATCCCAAGGTTGTCTGGTCCACACCGAGCCAGCAACCCTCTTGATGTCGTCGGACCATCTGGCCGGTGGTCTGCCCACCCTTCTTCTACCCGTCCTGGTAGTATACTTACTCCGAATTAAAAGACATTGCCACATTTCAATGGAGCTTTGCCCCACCTACAAAACTACGTGATCACTTAACCTGTATCTATCATTTTGTTGGGGACTTATTACCTACAGGTTTCATATTGCATAATCATAATCAGTCGGTATCATTTTCTACTACTCTCACAACTCCTATAGAAGAATAACAAAAACAATGAATAAATCACTTCGATTTCTTACTATTTTCTGAATTCTTAATTAAACTGTTTTTTTCGAATCGCAACTTGTACAAAACTTTATTTTAAACCAATAATTTTAATAAAAAAGCGGAGATATTTTTACATTTATTCGTTATCTTGTACAACTTGCGGTTGATAATGGGGCAGAATCTGGCATTGTCATTTATGCATCATGCCATGCTCGGCAACCAAATTAAAATGATGATTTAAGGCTATGTTTGCGCGGATTTTCAGTTATTCTATGAAGGCAACGATACTAACTACTAAAATTAAACGTCTTGAAAAAAAAATGCCAAGTGCATTGATCTCTAAACAACTAGATACACAAAGTTGTCTATAGGAGATCAATGGCCAAGTGCGACTAGCGCACCGAGGCTTCCGTGCAACGCAACTTTACCCCGTAACTTTGCACTAACGAAAAGATAAACTAGATTTAGAGACCAACTTATCTTTGCCATTATCAAAATATTCATTTGTTCCCCGTGGTACTACCAGTAGTACATAAGTCCATACAGTAACTACTCCTGATTAGTTGATTATCTGCAAATATAAGTTCGTAATACAAAAAAGAATATTTTTGGACGGATGTAATTTAAAATGACAATGACAGATTCTGCCCCACCATCAACCGCTAGATGTACAAGATAACGAATAAATGTAAAAATATCTCCGTTTTTTATTAAAATTATTGGTTTAAAATAAAGTTTTGTACATCTAGCGAGTCGAAAAAAAACAGCTTAATTAAGAATTCAGAAAATAGTAAGAAATCGAAGCGATTTATTCATTGTTTTTGTTATTCTTCTATAGGAGTTGCGAGAGTAGTAGAAAATGATACTGATTATGATTATGCAATATGAAACCTGTAATAAGTCCCCAACAAAATGATAGGTACAGCTTAAATGGTCACGTAGTTTTGTAGGTGGGGCAAAGCTCCATTGAAATGTGGCAATGTCTTTTACAGTTTTCGGATTTTTTCCTTTACTTGTCCTATAAGACTAGCTTCTTGCCACATGATCCTAGGTCAATGGGAAGTACCCTATAGGTTTTGGTCTTCTTGCATTTTCATACAAATATGCATGACAGCTGAGTCTGCGATGTAAATATGGCTAACTTCATCGGCTATTCTTTGCTTCACGTTTACAACCAACTTCAGAACAATACAGCTCTTGTTTATCGTAAACAGACGTTGTTCTAACTTTACAAATACCCGATAACAATGTTGTCCTAAGAACTCTTACGTACGCGACTTATAAGAGCTTATTTTAACAAAAAGGAAGGAATAAATTTTCGAAACTTGGTAAAATCTTAAAAAAATAAATCCCATTTCTACGACCGAAAATGTTGTAACTCTATGGTGATTACTTTTTTAAACAAAATTATATTTTTAGAACAGTTTACGCTCTGTTTAAATTTTAAATAAATATCAACCATATGCTGACTTCCATAATAAATTCCACATAGAAATGACTTGATTTTTTAACTTTTAATATTAATTTTACAACAAACGTTATCAGCACGAAAGGAAAACAAGTTATTTTCTTCGTATTTTATCAGTCGCGATGTTATCAGAAAATAACCTCGAAAGACTGAAACCGGACCTCTAAAACCTCATATTATCATTAAGTATTAATTAAACCAATACTTAATGATAATAAAATAGCCTTAAGGTGCAACGATAGTGCATGGGTGTTCTGCATACAAAACTATATCGGCATAAACTCACGATAAATACACCATCTTTAAAAAAAAATTTAATTATTCCAGTACTAGGTATCGGAGTAGTAATGAATTTAAGGTTTAAATTGAATAATAAATGTGCTGATATTGAAGCCACGGCTGTAAAACTTAACAATTAATGCATCTGGTTTAAAAAAGTTAACAGACAACTTTTTCTGCCGATAATGTTGTATGCAGAACCCCGGACCAGCGTTTCTACTACAACATATTTTAGGCTTTAGGGGATTATACAGGGTGTAACGGAAAGGGTATAGGAAGCCGAAAGGATGGTGTTCAGTATCGGCAGCTGAACAAATTTTGTTCTACGACTTTTCGAATAAAAAATAAAAATAAATTAATATCTCATACAAATTGATCAGCTGACCGCTACGAAATGTATGAAAAGTCAAAAAACAAATTCGCGAAAATCAAAAAGTCGTCTTCGTGTTCATATACCCTCTCCCTGTATATACCTAGTTTAATATTCGAATTTCCCACCCTAATACAACCCCAGTTTCCATCAGAATAATAAAGATATGCCAAAGGTACACAAAGTTCAAAAACTTCCTAACACGTGAGAAGAAATATTTATAAGGTAGCTATAGAATCGTGCCGAGTATTTTATTTTATTAATGGACTCGACAGTTCGTCATTTGCCAATGTCATGTTACAGAAAATTCAATACCTATATTCAATAGTCTTCTATCTTCTTCCAGGGGAGTCTCAGTAGCGTCTTCACCCTGGGCAGCCGCGTCTTCATGTCTTCATCCAGAGGAGACGCCGTAGCGTCATCACTCTGGACGAAGCAGCTCGACAGTCACGTTCACTCCCGAGCTTGTAGCGGGAACTCTTGATAAAAGCTTGAAACTTCAGATCTTGCATAAATAATCCAATAACTTCACCGTACTGTCATTCGCGAACATTTTCTGATTAATTTAACGTGATATTAAACACAAAATAGTCCCTGTAGACATTAAAAGGAAAATTATCAAATAATTTAGCAACCGTCGTTTCCCGCCATTTTCAAGAGAACCGCGCCGAGTATTGTGTGAACTAGCATGTACTGTACAGTGGCGGTCTGAAAATGTTTACCAGTTCTCAATTAAATTCCTTCTACATCGCTTGCATTAGGGTATACAAAAATCGACGTACTTAATAACTTTTAAGACGTATAAATGTAAAGAAGCAAGGTGTAGCTGCGGTCGGTGGTGGTAAATAAGTGGACTGTATATTATTATAGGTAACTGGTATATTAAAGTTAAAACACTTGAACAAAGAAATTTTACGCTTGTCCGTTTAGATAGATCCGAAAGTTATCGTCGTTCCTAATTTGAATGTGACCCTTTTGACCTTCACACTTTGACAGTTTCATTTGACACTTCACCCCCGCGCGGCGACCCCGCGATGGCCCGCCGCCATACGTTCCGTTTCACGGACACAAGGGTTTCCTTCTTCCATGGGCCCTTACCATGAATAAAGTCTTACAGCAGCGTTACTTCAATAATACTTTGTTATTTCGTAACCTTGACGTTCTTATTAAGCTTACTTTAAGGTCGTCATTGTACGAAATAGCAAAGTATTGTTGAAGTAATCCTGCTATAAGACTTCATGGTAAGGCCCTTGGACTATATCATTTTTTTTAATTTCGGTCATTACGATTTTTTATAGCACATTACTGTTAAAATTAACTGACAACTAATTCCACGAATGTCATTTGTCAGTGTTAAAGATAACGTCATTAGATAACATTACAAAAGTGAAATCGATCGATGTAACATACGGCAAGAAAAAAAATGTTTGCGGAGTGCAAACAATTTTAACCCCTAAGGTGGTAAACACTTTCTGGCTACGATTGTACTTGTGTACAACTCCATCCCATTTCACAGTTTTATATTTCATAACTTCACTCTGCACGATTGGCCTACATTTTTAACGATAACTACCTCGCGAAAATGGACTCTACATTCCCAGGGGTTTACATTACAAGTGCCTCGTTAACTTTAGGAGAGTATTTTGATTTAATAATTGCCAAACAACGTGGGTGTCGCCAGTACACACGAGGATAGAGAAAAGTATACAGAGGGCCTCAATAAGGTTGAGATTTTTTTCAAAAACTACTGGACCGAGTTTATTAATTACTAGCTGTACCCCGCAACTTCGGAGGAGGATGGTGGAGATCAGGAGGCAGATCTTCCTCTCTGGATCCTTGTTTCCACATCACATACCGCCATGGCTTATAGCCTATGAGCTGTCCGGATATTTCAGCTATCTCCTAGTGAAACTCACATCAAAATCCCTTCAGTAGTTATGGCGTGATACTTGCACAAAGTCACAGACAAAAATTCTAAAAATTAGTGTTTTGGCATCAGTATCGATCCTAAAACACATTACAATTATTCTTTTCAAAAAATATATATAGATTTTACAGTTACATAGTTTCAACTTTTACTCATGATAAATATTAAATTGGTAAGGTGCTTTTAGTAAATCAAAACTGCCAAAAAAAATAAAGGAATTACGTCACAATTCACGCAATGACCTTAGAAATGACCATTAGGAAAATCCAGTAAAAGAAATCGTTGCAAAAATTAAAAATACCATAAAATATCAAAAAACTGCAAAGCACAGTAACGATGCACATAAAGATGAGATCTGGAGCAGGTAGAGCAAGGGTACATAGAGCAAACTAAGTGTACATTGAGTTTATGAAAGTTGCATGTAGGATCTATTTATTTAATTATTTATTTATATAGGAAGCCAACAAGACACCGTAATTAACAGAGTTAAAATTCTTATTTCACTAACATGCATATACAATGCCTTACTTATAGGCTAACTCAACGTTTGTACTATACTTATATATATTTGTTTATATAACAAATACATTTTTATACTTTTATACATTTTATATTTATACTCTAGTACTTAGATTCTGTAGATCTACCTGACTCACACATGCGCTAACATGTAACGAACGAAAGATGTGTAGAGTTATAAAAATCCACCTGCCTTTAGGGATATGCCTCGAAACGACCTAAGGAAAGCAGAATGGGGTTAGTCGTTACAGTGTAAGTTCGTTAGTTTCTTTATTTATAACTCTACGAGTACCTATGTTACCCTGGAGAGCCGTTAACATCTAGAAACAGCGATGCTGTTCCAAAAGAATGCGTGCTAGAATTTTTTATGCATTTTCATTATGACTTATCCTACTTTTTGCTATATAAAGGCAATTTGAAATTGTCAGAATTTGTATTACGCATTGTCCATGCGCGGTGAACAAATTAGAACATGATGAAAAAATTCTTGAATGAAAAATATCTAAGGCATGTGAAATCCACCAATCCGCAGTGGACGCCACCACCACCACGCGGATCATGGTCCCAGCTCCCTCGAAGTAAGGGAAGGTCTGTGCCCGATCAGTGGGGCAATATAAATAGACTGATGATGAGGTAAGTATCTAAGTTAATTTTCCATTGCGACTACATTTTCCTAAAAGTATAAAGGCAAAAAAATCAAATTGTGTCGAATTTTGAATTACGCAAATGTAAAAAAAATATCCCATATATATATCAATCGTCAACAACCAATCCGCATTGGCTCTCTTGGTGGATCATGGTCATTCATGACCCTCTAGCTTCCTGTCCTTTCCTGTAGGTAAGGGAAAGCATGTGCCCCAATATTTAAATCTATACACAAGTTTAATAACACTGTAAAAAAGTTGTGTCTGTACATTGGATATATTTTGAAAAGAATAATTGTAATGTGTTTTAGGATCGATACTGATGCCAAAACACTAATTTTTAGTATTTTTGTCTGTTTGTCTGTGACTTTGTGCAAGTATCACGCCATAACTACTGAAAGGGATTTTGATGTGAGTTTCACTAGGAGATAGCTGAAATATCCGGACAGCTCATAGGCTATAAGCCATGGCGGTATGTGATGTGGAAACAAGGATCCAGAGAGGAAGATCTGCCTCCTGATCTGCTACATCCTCATCCTCTACGCAAACGAAGTTGCGGGGTACAGCTAGTAGACAATAAAGCTACTGAGACTTGACAGTTTGTTTGTTTTAACACTTTATTGCACAACACAGACAAATATACATAAATAACATACCTACAGAAGAAACAAATTGGTACAATGTGCGAGTTTATCTCAAAAGAGATTTCTACCAGTTCAGACAGTTTCAGACAGTTGATCGAAAAGTCTTTTGTTACATTGTACCATGAATGAATAGATTGTAAATATATCATTGGAGAGCGCCTTTATTACTAAAGTTCATGCCATTTCAGTAGGGTCGGCCGTTTCAGTCTCCGAGCTCAGATGAAACCATAAAAATGGCCCGATGTCGCTACGAAACATGAAGGAACAAATTTCGCCGGGCTCTATGGAGAGAGCCTTAAATGGACTGAATCGGGACAATGATCATTACGACAATAAAAATAGGGGTATTTAAATATCCATACCAAAACCCATGCGAGGAAAACTATTTATAACAATGAAGCCAAAAATTCCGCCACACTCCGCGGAGAGAGACGAGTATATTTTGTATGGGGACAGGCTTCCGCTCTTATTGTCACTTTCACTCTCATAAGTCAGAAAGAGACTTATATGTTTGACTTCTATTGAAAATTTAAACAATGGAAAAACAAAAGAGAGGCGAACACGCGTAAAATTGGTAATGCAACGGGACTTACGGGATGTAAATGTGGATTACTCCATAGGTCATCCCTTTCTACATACTCTGGAATGACTCGTGCTTTGCGGTTTTACTGAGGGTTAGAGCAATCGTGATAATAATAAAAAGGAATAAGATTTTTGTTGCGAAATTTCCGCATGAAGTTGAAATGCCTTGCAAATGCGAAACGAAAATCTTGTTTTAGAAATGATGTCGGTGCTTGATAACGTATGATAAAAGTATAACATATAGAGTACTTACATATCAAAGCACATCAAGTGTAGAGCAGTTGAAAATTATCGTACAAGTTAAACGACGTCGAGGGCAGTACCTGGATGGGTGACCGCTAGTGACATTTTCATCTGAGCTTCTCCGTGCCTCGGAAAGCATGTTAATCAATTGTTCCAGGTTGTTGCCATTCTGCAGCAGACGTTAGGTCACGTCAGAGGCCTATATAACTCTGACAATAAGTATGGTCACTAAACCATAAGAAAAGGAGAGTGGGGCTGCCAGCTGTCAAACTCAAGCGCGAGACAGAAGATGTCCCGCAGCGGCGGAGTGAAGAGCACGGCACAGTGACTCCATATTTGTATTTTTATGTATTTCGTATGCATTTTGGCAGGGAAATAAAAATACGCTAACAAAAATCTATTTTTTTAAACATGCTCTCATATTTATAATACCCTACGTTTTGATATATATTTTGTATGAATAACTATTTAGATTTAGACGTAATTTTCATTTTAAATGATATGGAAAGGGCATGTTTGCGATTTTTTTTCTAACAAGCGAAGTTTGTCCAATCGTGTATCGGCATCCCAAGATTGCTATATATTTTTATCAGACGTTTAATTTTAGTAGTTAGTGCTGTAGCCTTCATAGAAAAACTGTAAATCCACGCACACTCAGTCTTAGCGGTATCTACCCAGGCGTAATTATACCTACCCACTTAAACTTACGTTGTTCTAGTCTGAAACCTTCGTCATAAACAGCAGTCAATCTCTGTAACTCGTCAAGCGCAATGTAACTCGATACGTTGTTAGTTATAAAAGAAGCAATTTCCCCAGCCATTGGCTCTAACTACCTTTCCACATACGATCACTGTTTGTGTCGTCAAGGTCCACTGAGTCGAGAAATTGACTCATGTTTATTTTTTATTTGTTTATACAAAAACAAAGCATTATTATATTTTATGCCTAGTATTTAAGGGTCTGACATGAACCAACTAGCGCCCCAATCTTAAGAAAAAAATATTTTCAAATTATGTACCTAAAATACTAACAATATTCTTTATTTATAACAAATCAAAACATATTTACATAAACACAAACAATGATATAAAAAATTTAAAAATAAAATACATAAAAAATAATATTCTAAAAATGTACCTACTTGGACGCGGTATTCCAGCTGTGACTGGCCTCTACCAGTCACAGGTAGAACACCGCGTCCAATTCGCTCCCATGCGGCAGGGTGCCCAAGAGAGCGGCCGCGTTACCCCTTTGTATGGCCAAACTTATTCGTTGGCCGAGGTACGCACCCGCTCTCTTCAGGTATATTTCCATCATGTAACCTTCCTTAGTGTATATACCTATCTATTTTCCATGTTGTACCTTTTGTGTATGTATTGTAGTGTATTACAGAAACGATTAAATGTTGTATCTATCTCTCTATCAAACTGTCTACTCAGCCTAAGCTTACTTGCCTCTCTCAAGATGCGAGATTGTAACAACGATTGTAACAAGAGATCTAACCACAATGTGCTTCCATTGTTAGGAAAGCTTTGTTCGACGCAAGCCAGACTGATTCTAATTATTTATTTATCAGCAAATCCACATATCCGTTCTCTGGCAGGTAGGTTTTATAAATAAGTAATGAAACCATGGTTGGGACTTACGACTAAAAATCTCTTATAGGCACACTTATTCATAAGGTATTAATTTATTAATGGACCGACAGTTCGTCATTTGCCAATGTCATGTTACAGAAAATTCAATATATAATAGTCTTCTATCTTCCTCCAGAGGAGTCGCCGTAGCGTCATCACTCTGGACGAAGCAGCTCGACAGTCACGTTCACTCCCGAGCTTGTAGCGGGAACTCTTGATAAAAGCTTGAAACTTCAGACCTTGCTCAAATAATCCAACAACTTCACCGTACTGTCATTCGCGAACATTTTCTGATTAATTTAACGTGATATTAAACACAAAATAACCACTGTAGACATTAAAATAAAAATTATCAAATAATTTAGCAACCGTCGTTTCTCGCCATTTTCAAGAGAATTGAAATAATAATAATCTCTTATTATCACTTCACATGGCTATTCGTATTTGCGTATTTGTTATATTTGAGAAATAATTACCATATGTGGTTAGTATGTGTGACAATTCGTCTTATTTGCCTATTCGACAAACTAAATACGCGTATCCGCGCGCTTGTGGACGGTCGTATTTGTCTGTATTTGCATATTTGTATGTATACGCCAAATATTTTGACAAACACGACAAACATCTAATTGTGAATGCGAATAGCCATGTGAAGTGGGAGCATTATAGTCACGCTATGAAGTCAATATGAAGCAATAGTCATGGATAGTTTTGAGTATGAGTGGATTATGAGTTCGGTCTCACAACTGACAGTTTTCATACAATTTTGACAGTCGTAAGTGAGAGCTCACGCTATTGTTATTATTTTAAAAGATATGCTGCTGAAAGTTTATTGCCACTTTTTCTCCTCAGGGACCTTTTCCTTGCAAAGTGGTGTATCTAAAAATTTAAAAGAAAATGATTAACTTACTTGCAATAAAGAACAACATTGACATTCCTAGCCGCGATGACGTCATGCCACAGATAATCATGTTTTTGATAGAGTCTGGAATGTTGCATTTTAAATTAAAGTTTTTGGAGTTTTAAAGATCTCTTATTCTGTAATTTTTTGTACGGTGTAATAGAACGATTATTAACTATTTAAGACCAAAAAAGAATTAGGCCAACTAGCCTATTCCCCTCTTCTACTGATTCAAATTTAGACGATTTAAAGGTTCGATTAAATCAACCTTTAGGCAGATTATTAATAAACCCTGTTAGTTTATAACCCTTCACCTCCTGTTACCACGCAACCACTAAATTACGTACACTTCGTAATTTGTAAGGCTTTGTCTAACCTTGAACCGAAGCAACCCTGTTACCGCTGTAATTGCGATTGACGCTTTATTTATTTTATTAATGGACTCGACAGTTCGTCATTTGCCAATGTCATGTTACAGAAAATTCAATGGATAATAGTCTTCTATCTTCCTCCAGGGGAGTCGCCGTAACGTCATCACCCTGGGTAGCCGCGTCTTCATGTCTTCATCCACAGGAGACGCCGTAGCGTCAATCACTGTGGACGAAGCAGCTCGACAGTCACGTTCACTCCCGAGCTCGTAGTGGGAATCTTGACCATGGCGCCAAACTTCAGACCCTGCTTGAATTCTTCAATAACTTCACCATACTGTCATTCGCGAACATTTTCTGATTAATTTAACGTGATATTAAACAAAAAACACCCACTGTAGACATTAAACTGAAAATTATTAAATAATTTCGCAACCGTCGTTTCCCGCCATTTTCAAAAAGCCCCGATTGACGCTTAGTAGATAGCTGTCTAGCGCTTGTCATAGGGCTGTCACATTTCACTATTCACTTAAAAGCCTTAAAACATGAACGGGATTGAATTATGTTGACCTTTCAAAATAGGCTGTATTCAAATGTCTTTAGCTTTTATAGTACCCAAATCATTTACATCGATAGACATAACCTACAATAGAATTTCTGAAAGTGATAATAGAATATACATAACAGTGGCTCACCAAGGGTGGTTAGCGCTTAGGAATTTTTTTTTGTAAACCTATAAATTGTCCACTGCTGGACAAAGGTCTCAATAGCTTAGGATTGGTGTCCCTTCATTTGATAAAAAACATATTACAAACCATTCATTTCACAAACAACGTTTGGCAAAATCATGATTCATAAGTTCATCTTTGTACAAAGTAATGGTTCTATAAATAATTCATTTGACAAAACAATTACGAGACAAAGTTTCTTTCTTCAAAACATCACTTAACAAACTATTCACTTATTATATACGTTAATAGATAAAACAACGCAAGGCATAAAAACCTTTGACAAAATGCATTGTTTGGTAATTGTAATTTGTTTTTTATCAAATGAAGGGACACCCCGACAACTCTCTAACCAGATCCGACACGGATGTTTAGGTTCAGAAGGCTCTGGCTTGGAGCGAAGCGCAGCTTCGCTCCAAGCCAGAGACTTCGATGTTAGGTTTTTTTTTTTTGTATTCAAAAAGCAAGTTTATTTATTAACAATTATACATAAATTTGTAATTTGTTTTTTATCAAATGAAGGGACGCCCCGACCAACTCTCTAACCAGATCCGACACGGATGTTTAGGTTCAGAAGGCTCTGGCTTGGAGCGAAGCGCAGCTTCGCTCCAAGCCAGAGACTTCGATGTTAGGTTTTTTTTTTTTTTGTATTCAAAAAGCAAGTTCATTTATTAACAATTATACATATAAAATACCCACTTATTTACCCAATATTTTGTCTAATGGCGACCTTGCAAAAGGAATACTTTGGTCATTTAATCAATTGCAAAATGACGGTTTAGCATTCACAACATTTGCTATGTTAAATATTTATAAAATGGATTTTTGTCAAATGATCACTTTTAAAACGATCACTTTAGTAAATGATAAGTTTGTCAAATGATTACTTTTTCAAAAATAATTTGTAAAATGATCATTTGTCATACGTTTTTTGTCAAACATTAGTGAACCCTTAGGATTACATTAGAAAAAATTTATAACGTTTTAACGAATATATTGGTCTCTATTTTCGACTGTATACATACTGTTTATTTTATTAATGGACTCGACAGTTCGTCATTTGCCAATGTCCTGTTACATAATATTAAAAATATCATATCGTCTTCTCTTCATCCATTGGACGGCGGCCCGTAGCGTCATCACTCTGGACGGAGCAGCTCGACAGTCACGTTCATTCCCGAGCTCGTAGTGGGACTCTTGACTATAGCGCCAAACTTCAGATCCTGCATGAATCCTCCAATAACTTCACCATACTGATTCATTCGCGAACATTTTCTGATTAATTACTACGTTTTTATTTTTATTTTACTAGCGTTAACGAACTTCAGAACTTGGCTATAGGATGGCAGTACAGTAATTTATTGATAAATTATCAGCTTTAGGACGACGTCTACACATCAATATATATCATGATTCGGATCGTGATATTGCGTTTTAAGGCGATTCAATGGGTGCATTCACAATTAACAGCCAAAATCTGCGTGTTCAGCCCAATATTGTGTCAAATTCAGCGGTATTTGAGATACGGAATCCAGGTTTAGGTTTAGAATCTCAAAAAACGATGAAATTGCTACAACAGGGGTCGCCAAATTGCGGACCGCGGTCCGCATCCGCACAGCCGACCCATTTTGTGCGGACCGCGAGAACACAGTAACTTGCACTACAGACAGAGTACGTAACTTAAAAAAACTTATCCCTCGCATGATCTTTGTTGACATCAATTCGAAAACATTACTATACGATTACTGATGAACATCTCCAGGATTTAATGTCAATAGCTTGCACCAATTTTACTCCAAACTTCAGACAGATAGGACTGGACTATCTGTCTGAAGTTTGGAGTAAAATTGGTGCAAAAAAAATTCATTTTTCTCATTGACATGTAAAAAAAATTGAGAGCTCGGTGGCTCAGTGGTTGGGTCAATGGACTTGCAATATGGAGGCCCCAGGTTCGATTCCCAGCCAGGGCAGCCATGTACAAATGAGTTATCCTCGGTTTTTTCGACGGAAAAACTTACGTACATTTACCGAGTGCTCTCAAAAACGGTGAAGGAAAACATCGTGATGAAACCTGCATGTCGTAGAAGAAGAAAAAAAAATCTAAGGCATGTGAAATCCGCCAACCCGCACTGGGCCCGCGTGGTGGATTATGGGTCGAGCTCCCTCGATGTAAGGGAAGGTCTGTGCCCGAGCAGTGGGGCAATATAAATAGACTGATGATGATGTAAAAATATACCTTTGTTATTTCGGTAATTACATTTGTTTAATAAATATTTTTTTCTATAAAATGTACGGACCGCGATGGTCATTTGTTTTCTTAAAACGGACCCCGAGCTAAACTAATTGGTGACCTGCCCCCTTACCTTGAAGTCTTATAGCAGTATTACTTTCATAATACTTTGTTACTTCGTACAATGACGACCTTAATGAGCTTACTTTAAGGTCGTCATTATACGAAGTAACAAAGTATTATGGAAGTAATACTGCTATAAGACTTCAAGGTAAGGGGGCAGTGCTACAACATTGACGTGAAAACGTTGGTTTTTGCTGATAATTCTTAACGCACCCTGTGACTGCGGATCACGTTCCGGATCACGATAAATATTGATGTGTAGACGTCGCCTAGATCTATCTCTGACAACCGACAATAAACGGTCCCACGCAAAAGTCATCGCAAATAGAACAAAAGTACCTACCGGTATTAATAGATATAAATCCGAGAATTAGTTTTTATCCGTGTGGGTTGATAAGAAACTGCCCCCTTACCATGAACTCTTATAGCAGGATTACTTTAATAATACTTTGGTATTTCGTATCATGACGTCCTTAAGGCTTTGTATGCGCGAATTTACAGTTTTTTTACGAAGGCTACGGCATTAACTACTAAAATTAAATGTCTGAAAAAAATATATAGCAATCTTGGGGTATCTATTTAAAAGTTGATATAGCGAGACTCCACGTAGCGAGAGTTGACGTAAAGAGAGTTGCGGTAATGGGAAAGCGACGTAAAGAGAGTTGCGCTTACGGGAACGCGAGGTTACGGGAATGAATCATTTAGAGACTGATGAATACCGATACACGATTGGACAAACTTCGCTCTATAGAAAAAAAATCGCAAACATGTAACATACATAGTTTGTTACAAACGGTTTGTTTGTTTTATTCCAAATTTGAGGTTATGTTTTTCTTAACTTTCCTTTTTTTCAACTTTTATGGCCTGGATATCGATTATTCACAATAATTTAGCCTATTTATGTAATTGATACTCAATCGACATGTCGCCTCCCTATTTGTTTTTTTAAAATTATATTTTTTCGAATGGCAACTTTTTGGTTTACCTGTTGCAAGCTTCACTTTGTTCATGGCTTTTCTTTTGGAATTTGCCAAGTCGCCAACATTATGGTCAAATAAAAAATTGTTAATTTAAGCCAAATGGGCTATTTTACATTAAAATAGATTGAAAATCTCAATCTCAAACCCCAATGGAGCGGGCATATTAATAAACTGGAGTTAAAGGAAATATGACTAATCGGATTTGAATTGATAGAAAAGGCAATAAGGTTAGTAGACACGTGTTGTATTTTTATTCGATATTTCGATTTATTTTCCAATTGGAACTCTCTTCTGATAACTTGTGATGTTTTCAGCCTTTTTTTTTATATCTAGTTAAATTTTTCAAGACGAGTTCGGTTCTTAATGGATTTTCTCGCCACCTTCGGGATGGAATCCTAGACGGACGACCCCAGATCGCCGTATTTTTCGGTCGGATTGATTCGTCGACACCATTTCGTGGTCTCTTTTGAAAAGGGATGCAAGTCTAGACTTTCCACTACGAGACCTACGTCGCCTCCGTCCTATATGACGTGAGCACCTCGGAGATATTAAGGTCAGCCCGTTCTCATTATTTTCTACAGTTGCTACACAGGAAGGCACTCCCCGAGTCACCTTTAGTGACCGAGCCACATGTTTTTGATCGGAGACTTTTTTGGACGTTTAATATCAGTGAATTAGTATTATTAACTAACACCTTTAACCTTTAATATAACTTTAAATTTAATTTATGGATAAGAAATTATTTGTCAACTTTTGCATTTCTCGATTGTACCAGTAAGTACATTTATGTGTGACATAAATCCGAGCGGTTAGTTTCTAATTAAATCTTAGGTATTTCCTTTATAAAACACTTCATATAAACGCAGTTTATTGTAACTTTTAAATTTCATAAAATATATGATATTACATTACATCCTGAGTCATGGTTTTACTTTTTTTCTTTTTCTTTGAGAATGTCTGGATTCTCTGGCGCCCGATTTAGTACTAAGGTCAGTGCTATTTATTAATTATATAATTTTCCAAATTTAATTTTCATTTTACAGCACCGATACCTTAATTTTTTAACTTTTATTTTACTCGGTTCTGGCTATCTCTTAGAGGAAAGCTCCAGTAACCCGTTGCAATTTATTTTATGGATGGTAAGACCATACTGGGATATTCCCAAAATAAAATAAATATGACAATTTGCGCCCTCCGTAGGGACTTTGAAATAACATTTGTTATTAAATCCCTTCCCTTGGATTTATAATTTAACTTGAATTTTTTACAACTTAGCTTGAAACTTTTGTATGACACAGAATGTTTTGTATATCATTTAATTTACATTGTAACAATAACTTTTAATTTATATTGTAACAATTTATGCCTTTGTATAACTTTGTTAACTTTAAGTTTATACTTGTAATAGCTCCTATTTTGAGTTGTTTATTTTTTATAACGCTTCTTTTAGCACGCTTTGTTATTAGTAACGTTCTTTTTGACGTTTACTACTTTATTTTGGATGACGTTCGCTATTTAGTGACGTTCATTTATTTATTACACGACGTTCGTTTATTTTTTCGACGCTCTTTGTTTAAGACGCTCGTTTATTTTGTTGGGACGTTGTTTTCGGCGTTTGCATTTACACGTTGTTTTGCATTTTTGCTCTGCGTTGCCTCTCTCGACATTGAATATTTTTGGTGGTGAAATCTTATAGCTTTTACACATACTTTACATTATTAATTTGATATTTAATTGCTTGCTTTAAATATAATTTGAACATTCTTTAATGTTTATAATTTAATATTTACATTTAATTGTAAATTTAATTTTTTATTTGCGCTTTACATTTGACGTTTGAACTTGATGGGAAGACGTGTGTTCGGGAAGATAATTTGCCATCGTTACCGACCACGCCAGCTTTAAGTGGCTACTTGCTTTAAGTAATCCGTCAGGCAGACTGGCAAGATGGGCTGCACGTATCGCTCAGTTCTCATTTGATGTCGTTCATAAGAAAGGTAGTGCTCACACAGTTCCCGACGCTCTGTCACGTATTGAGATTGACACTGTCCACGTTTGTTCTATTGTTCAACCTGATGATTCAATTGACGATCCTTGGTATAAACGAATTTTTATTAATTGTCAAAAGACACCAACACGTTATAAAAACTTTAGAATTGAGAATAATATTTTATATAGATTTTGCAAACCCAAATTTAGTTTACAAGATAGTTTATCATGGAAAATAGTTATACCTAAAGAAGATGTTATAGATACCATTAGAGAAAATCATGATGATATAAATTCAGGACACTTAGGTGTTCATAAAACTTTAAATAAATTAAAATTACATTATTATTGGCCGAAGATGTTTAATGATGTTCAGTCGTATATTTCTAGGTGTGAGATATGTAAGGCGTATAAGCATTCTAATGCGCCACCTCTTGGTCTTATGACTAATCAAAAACTTGTAAATCGTCCGATGGTTATGCTTTCGATGGATTTGGTTGGCCCACTGCCAAAGGCTTACTCTGGTCACCGATATATGTTTACAGCAGTAGATGTATTTACGAAGTACTGTTGGCTTTTTCCTATTTGTAATGCCACTACACAGTCTATTACTAAAATTTTACAGAAAGAAATATTTCTTAAATTTGGTTGCCCCAAGGTTATTATATGCGATAATGGAGCACAGTTTACATCTAAGAATTTTAAAGAATTTTTGAAAAGTTATAATATTCATAAAATATTTTACAACACTTTGTATACCCCCCAGAATAATCCTGTGGAGCGGTATCACAAGACTTTGGAAACTTGTATTGCATGTTACGTTCTAGATGATCAACGTAATTGGTCAAAATTTATTAATCACGTTCAACTAGCTTTGAATAGTAGTGTTAACTTGGCTACAGATTTTACCCCAAATTTTCTGATGTTCGGGAGAGAAGTAATCGTAGACTCATCTTTACATCGTTTTGACGATTCGCTTGATCTTTTGGATGAAGTTGAGTTGGGTAGTCGACACGATTATGCTACTTCTTTACATGACTTGGCATCTATTTTTGAACTGGTTGTTAAATCTCTTTGTAAAGCTTACAAGAGGAACGCCTCTTATTATAATAAACATAGGAAAGCCATTTCCTACGAGCTGGAAGATATTGTGTGGAGAAGAAATTTTGTTCAGTCCAACGCGGCCGAATACTTTTCTGCTAAGTTGGCACCTAAATTTATCAAATGTAAAATTGTACAAAAAGTTTCTAATAATGTGTACGTATTGAAAGATTTGGATAAAGGTACCGTTAATCGTTTTCACATTAAAGATATTATTAAAGTTTAAAATTAAATTCAATATTTAGTACTTTGGAATTACATATGGGTTGAGTTATTGTGGTTTTGTATGATGAAGAATGTAGTTGATGTATGAATAAATGCCACTTGAATGAGGATGTATGTGGGAAAAAACTTAATATCTATATGTAAGGCTAAAACTGCGAATATTTTATTTCAGATTTGGTTATTTTCTAAATTTACTCCTAATCTTCTCCTCACACCTCTTTCGATCCAACTCGTATGATCTTAATTATTGTTTGTGCTGTCTTGTTTAGGTTTCATCACCTTTGTTGGAGCCTAACGTTTTAGTTCTGAACCGACCAATTTTGTTTGATTCAGACCTTTAACCTTTTTAAGTATATTTTTGTTGAACATTTTTGTTCACATTTTTTGTTTAAACATTTTTTTGTTTTTTTTCAAACATTTTGTTTATGTTTTTGTTTAAACATTTTTTGTTGTTTTTTCAAACATTTTGGTTATGTTTTTTATAAGCATTTTTTTTGTTTTTTTATAAAACATTTTGGTTATGTTTTTGTTTAAACATGTTTGTTTTGTTTTTGTTTAAACATTTTTGTTTTGTTTTTGTTCAAACATTTTGTTATGTTTTGTTGGCATATAGCATAGTTTATGTTTTGTTGATCCGACCATTCATTTTAGTTCTGGTCGTTCACATTTTTTGGTGTAACTTTTTCACACATTTTTTTAGTTAAAATTTATATATTTACATATATTGTACAGTTCGTGCATGTCCCTAGGATACGACTGTATATCTTGTACATAGCTCTCGGATGTGACGTTTATACACCCGGATTTTACTTTTTCCCGAGTGACTTTTCACTTGTGGATCTATTTTGGAATTTATTTCCATTTATTTTTCCCCGTCTACGATTCGGCTTGTCCGATGGTTTCCGTCGATCATAGTACTGTGGTTTTCTTTATAGGAACTCGTGTTTTCCTTATTTTTTATATGTAGTCTGCGTACGGAAAGTCAGTGGAGGTGTGCCGGCCGTAGTTCTATATATTTTTTGAGACCCTTGTTCTCACACACTTTTTACCAGACTGTGTTCGGGAAGTCAGTGGAGTTGTGCCGACCTCAGTTCTGTGTATTTTGGAACCTTTGTTTCCACCTTTTTACCAGACTGTGTTCGGGAAGTCAGTGGAGTTGTGCCGACCTCAGTTCTGTGTATTTTTTTATCTCTGAGTCGTCCCTTGTACTCTCAGGGGTAGTTGTTTGAAGAAAGGAGCCAAAGGGTGGTGTTCTATGGCAGACCCATCAGGCGAAGGGCGGTGTTCTACTGCAGACACGTCGAGTTTATTTATTTGTATTCTAAAATTTTGGAATGTACCCGAGTAGGTAGTTGTTGGTAACTAACCTATCTCCAGTAAACTAGTCACGGACAGTCATGGTGGTTTCGAGTGTCTGGTCTTTGTGCCCGACATCTCTAAGGATCGTAGTATTGTATTGATGGAATTTTTTGGAAATATTTATTTATAACAATATTTTTATAGTATTGGATAGTTCGGCGAGTAGGTAGTTGATAGTAACTAACCTATCTCTAGTACATATTTCGAGTGTGTTTCGAGTGAGTAAGTCTTTGTGCTTCTCATCTCCAAGGAATGGTTTAGATGGCTATTTATTATAAATATTTGGTAGATAGGAGTAGTTTCTTCAAAATTTCTTAGAAATTTAATTTTTTTGGCATTTAACTTTAAAAAGGAGTTTTCCTCTTTTTTATTTTTAGTGAGGGTGTAATGTAACATACATAGTTTGTTACAAACGGTTTGTTTGTTTTATTCCAAATTTGAGGTTATGTTTTTCTTAACTTTCCTTTTTTTCAACTTTTATGGCCTGGATATCGATTATTCACAATAATTTAGCCTATTTATGTAATTGATACTCAATCGACATGTCGCCTCCCTATTTGTTTTTTTAAAATTATATTTTTTCGAATGGCAACTTTTTGGTTTACCTGTTGCAAGCTTCACTTTGTTCATGGCTTTTCTTTTGGAATTTGCCAAGTCGCCAACATTATGGTCAAATAAAAAATTGTTAATTTAAGCCAAATGGGCTATTTTACATTAAAATAGATTGAAAATCTCAATCTCAAACCCCAATGGAGCGGGCATATTAATAAACTGGAGTTAAAGGAAATATGACTAATCGGATTTGAATTGATAGAAAAGGCAATAAGGTTAGTAGACACGTGTTGTATTTTTATTCGATATTTCGATTTATTTTCCAATTGGAACTCTCTTCTGATAACTTGTGATGTTTTCAGCCTTTTTTTTTATATCTAGTTAAATTTTTCAAGACGAGTTCGGTTCTTAATGGATTTTCTCGCCACCTTCGGGATGGAATCCTAGACGGACGACCCCAGATCGCCGTATTTTTCGGTCGGATTGATTCGTCGACACCATTTCGTGGTCTCTTTTGAAAAGGGATGCAAGTCTAGACTTTCCACTACGAGACCTACGTCGCCTCCGTCCTATATGACGTGAGCACCTCGGAGATATTAAGGTCAGCCCGTTCTCATTATTTTCTACAGTTGCTACACAGGAAGGCACTCCCCGAGTCACCTTTAGTGACCGAGCCACATGTTTTTGATCGGAGACTTTTTTGGACGTTTAATATCAGTGAATTAGTATTATTAACTAACACCTTTAACCTTTAATATAACTTTAAATTTAATTTATGGATAAGAAATTATTTGTCAACTTTTGCATTTCTCGATTGTACCAGTAAGTACATTTATGTGTGACATAAATCCGAGCGGTTAGTTTCTAATTAAATCTTAGGTATTTCCTTTATAAAACACTTCATATAAACGCAGTTTATTGTAACTTTTAAATTTCATAAAATATATGATATTACATTACATCCTGAGTCATGGTTTTACTTTTTTTCTTTTTCTTTGAGAATGTCTGGATTCTCTGGCGCCCGATTTAGTACTAAGGTCAGTGCTATTTATTAATTATATAATTTTCCAAATTTAATTTTCATTTTACAGCACCGATACCTTAATTTTTTAACTTTTATTTTACTCGGTTCTGGCTATCTCTTAGAGGAAAGCTCCAGTAACCCGTTGCAATTTATTTTATGGATGGTAAGACCATACTGGGATATTCCCAAAATAAAATTAATATTACAAACATTCCCCTTCCATTTATTTAAAATGAAAATTATATCTAAACCGAAATAGTTATTCATACAAAATACAGGGTACTACTATATACCATAGAAACCGCTATCGCGACTGCTGCGTCAGTAAGTCGATTGGGCTGCGTTTGCAATAAATAAGTTATGCCCGTAAATAACTAGCCGTCGTAATAGAATGGGCATTTTATAGCTCCCACAGTGTATAGACACTCCTATATGACGCGACTTATCTATTACGTTATAATGAGGGGTTTGTAGTTTCAGTCAATTTAGTTACAGTATAATGTAATTTCAAATGACAATGCCAGATTCCGCCCCACCATCAACCGCATGATGTACAAGATAACGAATAAAATAAATGTAAAAATATCTCCGTTTTTTATTAAAATCATTGGTTTAAAATAAAGTTTTGTACAAGTTGCGAGTCGAAAAAAACAGCTTAATTAAGAATTCAGAAAATAGTAAGAAATCGAAGCGAATTATTCACGAAAACAGGAGATAGAGGATCTCCTGTTTTCGTTTGTCGTACTACTTACGGAGCACCCTGTATATGCTTAGAAGAGTTCATAAAAATACGAATATCAAGGCACTACGCCGTGCTCTTCACTCCGCCGCTGCGGGGCATCTTGTGTCTCACTCTTGCTTTTGACAACCATATAGCGCCTTAAAGTAATGAAAAACCTTGAGCATTTTCCATAGATAACATCTAAGCTCATTGAATCTCAAGGCAAGTAGATTTATCAGTCAAATGTCACCCAACGATTAACTTCGACACTAAATTGTCATCCAAGGTGGAAATAGTTTATCACAATCCTTAGACCTCTCCCCCCTCTCCCGTCTAGGTTTGCTGGAACCCCGAGGGGGAGGACGTAGTTATTACAGAGGCCAGGAAACACTGGAGTCGGTAGACGGTATGGGACGGTCACGGTCAATGGCCTTGAAATCGCTTTGGCGACCGACCAAGATATAGTTTCATATCTAAATGATATCTTTTGCTGAGGAATTTAAATCCCTGCTAATTTTGTTAATACGGATTTACGGATACTAGAAGATTTCAATACGTAAACGCAAATCTAAATATTAAATGAAGAAAAAAATCGAATCGATTTCGTCGATACAATCCAAGTCACGACCAGATGGAGGGATGATCTTCGCAAGATAGCTGGCAGGGACTGGATGCAGAGGGCCGAGAGTAGGGTTGAGTGGCGCGCTTTGGGAGAGGCCTGCGTCCAGCAGTGGACTGATACGGGCTGATGATGATGATGAATCTAAGTCAGTGAGTGGGCGATATGCTTATTTAATGTAAATATTTTGTATGTTTTAGTTATTCAATTTTATAATGGAAGTGTTTTTTTATTTAAGGGTTACGCATCATAAGGCCGAAGTTCATAAGACCGAATTTCATAAGACCTACGCTCGAAAGGCCGAATATCAAAACGCCGAATGTTCATTTGGCCGAAAGTTTAAAATTCCGAATGGACGTTTGGCCGAAAGTTTGAAACGCCGAAGGTTTAAATGCCGAAAGTTAAAATCCCGAATGTTCATTTGGCCGAAAGTTTAGAATCCCGAAGACAAACATATTTGTATTGAATAAAGTATAGTTTAATAGATTATTTTGAAAACGAAAACATAAGTTTGTCTCAAACAACCACTGTAGTCAGTGAGTTGAGTTGGTTCTATTGAAAAAGACATGCTACGGAAAGGTAAGGTTCGAATCTCGGTCATGAAGAAAATTATTCATTTAATATTTAACATTGTAAAATGTACATGGCTGTACTTACCGGGGATCGAACCTGGGACCTTCGTAATCCTAAGTACCATCCAACTACTACGCCATCGAGCTCTTAGAAAGATAATTTGTGGCAATAGTTATTTTTCTGGATAGCCCGAACCATAAATCTCTTCGCCGACTCTGAGCAGTGTCCATAATGACTATTATTATAGCCACGATGTTCATTGTAATTTATGGTTTAGAGCCGCCTAGCTCGGCTGAAAAATACTGAAAATATTCAAAATTTATCTCTATTTTTATAATAACAACATTATTTCTAGACAAACATCGTGCCATGCAATTGAAGATCTTGAAATGTTTTTTTACGTAATAAGTTGTGTTTAAAGGTGTACGGTGGAACACAGAGAAAGGTGTACAGGAGAGTTTTTAAGGTTGAGATTTTTTTTAAACTACTTGATCTATTGCAAAAATTCTATCACTGTTTGATAGATAAAAGTTAAAACTATGTAACTGTAAAATAATTATTAAATTCGGTCCAGTAGTTTTTTAGAAAATTTCGACCTTATTGTAGCCCCTGTGTACTTATCTCTGTTTTCGACTGTACAAAACTAATTTAAAATAAATAATAACAAACTTTAGGAAGTTCTGCGTTATTGGGTACAGATCTTTGAAATTTTCCCATACTTTGATTTTTTTTTTTCAATGAATTTTCAAGGTGGATATATTTTCTTTAATTGAATTAGATACATAGTTTTCGTTGTTTGTTATTTGGCGGAATCTAGACTTATTTTATCAACTTTCAATACACAATATCAATCAGGTAGTATGAGTTTCGAAAAAAAAATTGTATTAGTAGTATTAGGCGGCACGAGTATCTCTTTTATGTAAATACTTACATAAAAGATATTTGTAAGTAATTCCGTTTCATTTATAATTTTATTTCGATTCCATTTTCCATCTTTTATTACTCTGTTAATTTGTACTTCAATATTGCAGTGATAATTAAAGTACAAAATTTCAATTACTTCACATTTTAATTTCATAACGATAATTTCAATACTTCTACGTTTTAACTCAAAGCTTACCTTCAAGATCCTCCTCTTTATCCGAATCAGCCATTTCCAAAACAAATCAAAATCTCAACACAAACTTAAACAAAACCATATTGGAAACAACACAGTAAGTAATTGAAACAATTGCGTAAATAAAAACTTCGTAAAATATTTACGATAACGCGAACTTGCAGAAAAACGGAATGAGTAAGCGTGCGAGCACCCACCGCCGCCGCTACGGAACGACTGAATGAAAACATGAAGCGAGTTTCCCTTTTCAGCCTCTGGCATTGACATTCGTTAGCGTTAGTAGAATAGAAATAAAAAATTTACAGGATTGATATTTGGTAACGAAAAAGCATGCGTATTTTTTTCATTCTACTGAAAAATTAAAAAAACTTTTTTTTAATATAAACACAAATAAATGGGAAAATGATCCAAAAAAAATTATTAAAAGAAAAAAAATACCTTAAGCTGCTCCCTCACCGGGAGCATTCGCGTGTAATGTAACGGGAGCACCTTTAGAGATAACAGCGTATTTTTTTCTTTTAGTTCAAATAAAAGAAAAAGTGATATACAAAATTAAGTTAAGTTATTTAATTATTATTCTCTTTATTAAATTTTTCTCTTATTTAATATATTTATACATTTGAATATCAAAAACAAATAGAAAAATATATAAATATAAAAAATAGCCACCCACCGGCAGCGGGATGCATGCGCATCCAAGCTGCCGGAGGTTAGGATCCCAGAGTGAGGAACCTCCTCACAATGCGTGCCGTGTCCAGCAGCACTGCCTTCTGCATCCGGCTCTTGACCCAACTGTCTAGCGAGAGTCTCTTAAGGTGTTGGTCGAGACTCTTCGCTATTAAACCGTTCACGGTTACGACTATCGGAACAATTATGGTTGAGTCCACATCCCACATGGCGGTAATCTCGTGAGCCAAGTCTAAGTATTTACTTAGCTTTTCCTTTTCGGCCTTCACGAGATTCTCATCATGGGGGATGGTGACATCAACCAGAATTGCCCGACGCGACGATCGGTCTATCAGCACGATGTCAGGTCTATTGGCGACAATAGTCCTGTCCGTGATGATAGACCGATCCCAGTAGAGCGTGGCACGGCCATTTTCGAGAACTGGCGCTGGTGCGTACTGATAGTACGGCACCTCAGTACTGACAAGACCGTATTTAAGGGCAAGTTGCTGGTGGACTATCCTGGCTACTTGATTATGTCTGTGCAAATACTCGCCGTTAGCAAGATGAGAACAACCGGAAACTATATGCCTGAGTGACTCTCCGGGACGGTGGCATGCTCGACATATGTCGACCGTACCGTCCTTCAGGATATACTTCCGGTAGTTGTTCGTCTTGATAACTTCGTCCATAATTGCACAGACAAAACCCTCGGTTTCCCCAAAAAGGTCACCGAAGCGTAGCCAGGATACAGATGGTAATAGGTCTACGTCGGGCCCCATGAGAGCCCGGTAGAACCGTCCGTGTAGCTCCTTGCCCTTCCATACGTCCATGCGGTCCTGAGTGCTGAGCACCGGTGGTTTGCGCCAGTTCGCGTTCGCCAAGGAGAGCGGCGTGAGACCCCTGTCCACTGCTACGACATCGCGATGCATCCCACAATCTGTGTTTAGGAAGTACTCCCTGAGATTGCACACCTCACGGTTGTGTAGGTTCTTGGCGTTTAGAAAGCCACGACCCCCACACTTCCGTGGGATGTACAATCTCATAACAGATGATCGTGGGTGTAGCATGCGATATGTCGTCAGCAGTCGACGGACTCTTCTATCCAGGGCGTCCAATTCGGTCTGAGTCCACCTTAGTATGCCAAAGGTGTATGTGAGTAGGGGCATAACCCAACCGTCAAAGGCGCGCACCTTGTTACCACCTGACAGCAGACTTTTCAGTACCTTTGTCAAGCGGCTAAAGAAGCGCTCCTTCACCGATTGTTTTATGTCCCTATCAGCGATACCTAAGGCCTCCGACATACCAAGGTATTTGTATGATTATATAATATGTTTTTATAATTATTATTATTAATAATTAATTAATTAAATTATTAATTAATTAATTATTAAAATTTATAAATTAAGTAAATTTATTCGTGGATTATCAATTATTAAACAGATTCCTCTAAATGAACTAAAATACCGCCAAATTGTTTAAGTTTCAATAAATAATTATTTACTATTTACTATTTTAAATTTTATATATTTTTAGCGCCGCCAATCTTTGAAAAATAATATCTTCCAATATAATCAATTTTATTAAAAAAAGCTATGTACATAATGTTTATTACGATAAATACTATTTTTTTAAATGCTTATTTATAACGTGATTCAATGTCGGTAAGTTGTAGTTCGCATAATTGCGAAAAACGGCCGTTTTTGGCACATTTGAGAACCACAACTTTGGTTGTCACAATTATGCCATGTATTGTATATTAAAAAATAGTGTTTATCCTAATAAAGATTGTGTACATAGCTTTTTTAATAAAAATTAATAATTTGTAAGTTTTTTTTTTTTTTTTAAGATTGGCGGCGCTAGTTGGCTCATGGAAGGCCCGTTAAGGACGTTAGATTCGAAAACGGTTAGAAGAGTCTTTACGTCATCCCATGTCTCAAACAAAATGTGTTCAAATCGAATAAAAAATATATCTGTAGAAACATTAAATATGCAGCCACAAATTAGCCGTAAAAAATTTTAATGTCTCTTATTTTGGATATAAAAAATTCGTATTCTTTGAACAATTTACAATTTTCGACGAAAATTGCAATTCGTCCATACATTTTACTATGGAGCGCGCGCTTGTAAAATTATAAGTCTAATGCGCTCGGGCCAGCGTAGTTCCTGATCGGTGGAGACAACCCCCCTTGTGTACTTAGGTACCCCTCTTAACGTTGGTAGGCAGGTACCAACTCATTAGTTTTAATACTTTATTGTTAAAAAATTGTGCCCGACATTCAAGTCGGCACAGATAGAAAGTGCTTGCAAGCAATTTACCCTCATAAATATATGTAAAAAATAACAGATTACTTTAATTTTTAAATGTTTTACAAAGGCGTATGTTAGCTTATATAAAACAAGACAACTGCATGTTTATATTTAACTATGTTAAATAACTTGTATTGTACATTATGTTAAAAATAAAGATATTTAAAACAAAAAAAATTGCCGTAAGTTGCCGTACCTACTGCAAGTGTTATGTCCGTCCGAAACGAGTATTAATGTAGACGAATTTTGATCTCGTCATAACCTTATAGCATAAAACGAGGTCTATTCTATCTATTACCTAAGTGAAGAATGTCGACGTTGCAGACTAAAAAATTACGTCGTCGTAAATTAGAAATTTCGCACAAGCAATTTTTGGATCGCACTTTTAGTGCTTTCATAAACTCTAAAACATGTGATACGAAGAGATATGAGAGCTGAAGCCTCCTAAATTATACACGTGTGTAATTTCACAGGGATGTAAAATTTATAATGACACGTGGAGCCTTGGGGAGTGGAGGAAATGTGGGGGAAATCTTACAGAGGTACGCTTCGATACTAGTAGATAGAAATAGACCAATGAGATTTTGAGCTAAAAATATTGCATATTTAAATTAAATCACGTGATCATTGTTATTGATAATACACTCTAACTGAGGTCTTCAATACTTCATTTATTCAACCTTTAGGAGCTCTAGGGAACATTGGTTATGTCATCCATAATGTTATAATTTATAATATAAGGTGCAGAATACAAACTAGGTTATGGCTGGATGCACGAACAGAGAAACAGGGCAAAGAACCGACCCACGGGATATAACATAATGATCTAATAGCGGCTGTAAAGAGATCTTGTCAATGTGTTACAATTTAGAGTAGGTAAGTTTTTAATGGATTAACAATAATAATTACTTGCACTGAATGTCAAAATTATTTTTTGTAAAAATACCATGTCAAATACAATTTATAAGAATTTAGAAATTAAAATAAAATAATAAGCGGCTGTAAAGTGGCTTTTCGTGTAACATTTTTTTCCGTGTGTGTCTCTCTATTTATTAGGTATATACTAGCTGTACCCCGCAACTTCGTTTGCGTAGAGGAGGAGGATGGAGAGGATGGAGGAGATCAGAAGGCAGATCTTCCTCTCTGGATCCTTGTTTCCACATCACAGACCGCCATGGCTTATAGCCTATGAGCTGTCCGGATATTTCAGCTTACTCCTAGTAAAACTCCCGTCAAAATCCCTTCAGTAGTTATGGCTTGAACAAAGTCACAGACAAACCGACAAAAATTCTAAAAAATTTTGTTTTGGTATCAGTATCGATCCTAAAACACATTACAATTATTCTTTTCTTAAAAATATCCAATGTACAGATACAACTTTTTTACAGTCTTATATGTATGTATATGTATAGATAAGGTCAAAGCAGATCGTTATTCCTTTTCGTTGGCGACACGAATTCATAATATAAATGACTATGCCAGATTCTGCCCCACCATCAACCGCAAGTTGTACAAGATAACGAATAAGTGTCAAAATATCTCCGTTTTTTATTAAAATTATTGGTTTAAAATAAAGATTTATACAAGTTGCGATTTGAAAAAAACATTTTAATTAAGAATTCAGAAAATAGTAAGAAATCGAAGCGATCGAATAGATTGGAGTTTGTTTGACGCTGATTTCAAAACTATTTAATTTTACAAATACTACCTATAGTGGCTATAGTGCCTATAATTTATCTACGTAAAAAAATTATTATTATATTTAATTAGAATCATCATCACATATTTTTATCGCAAGTTTTACATTGTGTATATTTTTGCACGACAACATTTTCTAGAAGATACCACCATTCTCCTCAACGTTGGCATCTGTTCCTTAACAGATGCCAACGTTACTTAACTTTACTCTATAGATAGAGGCTCAATCATCATATCCCATCGACATCAGTTAACTATAAATAGGTAGGTACACATCTAACACTGAGGTCACTTTTAGACATCGTTTTATTTAAAACTCAAATGAACACGTAAGTTCTCCCGAAATAAAAGAAACAGACGAAATAATTCACGTACATCAGTAACAGCGGTATTTATAAACAGAGTTATTACTGTGTTTTTGATCTTTGTTAATACACTAACCTCTCCCTTAGTGAGTAGTTTCATCTTGAGTCGTGTACTAATTTTGATAATGAAACACACACGGAAAAAAATGATACACGAAAGGCCACTTTACAGTCGCCTATTATTTTATTTTAATTTCTAAATTCTTATTTGTATTTGACATGGTATTTTTACAAAAAATAATTTTGTCATTCAGTGCAAGTAATTATTATTGTTAATCCATTAAAAACTTACTTACTCTAAATTGTAAAACATTGACAAGATCTCTTTACAGCCGCCATTAGATCATTATGTTATATCCCGTGGGTCGGTTCTTTGCCCTGTTTCTCTGTTCGTGCATCCAGCCATAACCTAGTTTGTATTCTGCACCTTATATTATAAATTATAATATTATGTATGACATAACCAAGTGTTCCCTAGAGCTCCTAGGGTTGAATAAATGAAGTATTGAAGTATTTAATATACTTAGATCACGCTACACCAATTTCTTAAATTGTGTGCCTAAGAGTTCTGTAAGCATTATTATTATTAGGTTTATAAGTACAATAAACTTTACTGTAAGAAAAATATTTTTCTTCTTATGGTGTCGTCTTCCTACGAGATATAAAGTCAACTTTATATCAATCTACACTCTCGATACGCAGGGAAGAGACCTGCATTCTAGCCAAGTGGCTTTTTCTAGAAATAAAAAAATGACATTTGTTAACGAAAATGAGGCTTATTGCCCGTGGTCCACCTCGGTGTACCACGGGAAGTTTTTTCCACGTGGTACACCGAGGTGAACAGCCGAAAATGCATATGAATCTCGTATATTTTTCTTTCTATTCTACAAGCGTTAAAGAAAGTCAATGCCACTTAACTATGCTGGTACCTTTGCGGAACCTTTAGCATAAAGTTCCTAAGCCGTGACCTTGAATAATGAATTGTAGAAGATCGTAATTTTTATTTCTCAAATATGCGACTTAGTGTTTTAGGGTCTGAAGAATCTCCACATCTTTGCCGATCTCCGTAACACGACGGAAAGTTATACCAACGTGTTTAAACCAAAAGTTATTACATTAGTACTCAGGTGTGGAATAACACTAGACTATCACAACATGTTATCTGTATGTATGAAATCAATCTACGATGAAATTACTGACCCATTGCAATCGCTGCTGATAAACGGTAGGATGTGGATCAAAATAACCAATTTCGGAACGCACCGGACTATGTCAATCAGCAGCCTATTTCGAAATGATTACAGATCGGCCATCTTTTTTTCTAGCTGACGAAAGATGATAGTGGGGGTAAAATAGGGGGCTAGCATCAATGATTTTTATAGCGCTCATCATCATCAGCCCGTATCAGTCCACTACTGGATGTAGGCCTCTCCCAAAGTACGCCACTCTACCCAACTCTCGGCCCTCTGCATCCAGTCCGAGGCTTTTGCGGGAAACGACGGTTGCGAAACTATTTGATAATTTCAGTTTAACTACAGTGGCTGTTTTGTGTTTAATATCACGTTAAGCTAATCAGAAAATGTTCGCGAATGACAGTATGGTGAAATTATTGGAGGATTCGTGCAGGATCTGAAGTTTGGCGCTATAGTCAGGAGTCCCACTACAAGCTCGGGAGTGAACGTGACTGTCGAGCTGCTTCGTCCAGAGTGATGACGCTACGGCGGCTCCTCTGGACGAAGACAAGAAGACGCGGATACCCAGAGTGACGACGCTACGGGGACTCCTCTGGATGAAGAGAAGACGATATGATATTTTGAATATTCTGTAACATGACATTGGCAAATGAAAAATAAATGTCACTTATCTAGGGGGCTGCTAATTACATTCATTATAGAACATTTAGTGCAATAAATAGTCGATTTAATTTAAAGGAAGCCACGTGAGCATACATAGTAGGTTCATTCCATTCAGTAAATATTACGTCCGCCTATTTTATTTTATTGGCCGCCATTTTTGTTTAGTACACAATGGGATATTTAGAGTAATGAGCTCATACTTGGTCACACCTGGTGACTGGTACTTAAAATATATGGGTAATTTAATGTTGTAGAACCACGTACGTGTTTTAAGTATTTTATTACCAAACGTTTAGGCAAATGCTTGAAATTCATCGGTACCTAATAAATAACTATAAGTATTATTCAGAACTATATTTCTAGGATTATTTATCACTGACTAGATTGACAAAGAAATGCCAAAAAAAAATTACTACAATAAATGACAAGTAATAATATTATGCTATTAATGGCCTTAATGAATACAATAAAGATTTTGAATTTGAATTGATAATTTGTATTATGCATTATCCATGGTCGGTGAACAAATGACAATGCCAGATTCTGCCCCACCATCAACCGTATGATGAACAAGATAACGAATAAATGTAAAAATATCTCCGTTTTTTTATTAAAATTATTGGTTTAAAATAAAGTTTTGTACATGTAGCGAATCGAAAAAAAACAGCCTAATTAAGAATTCAGAAAATAGTAAGAACCGAAGCGAATTATTCATTGTTTTTGTTATTCTTCTATAGGAGTTGCGAGAGCAGTAGAAAATGATACTGATTATGATTATGCAATATGAAACCTGTAATAAGTCTCCAACAAAATGATAGGTACAGCTTAAATGGTCACGTAGTTTTGTAGGTGGGGCAAAGCTCCATTGAAATGTGGCAAAGTCTTTTTTTCTATGAAGGCTACGGCATTTCACCATTCAAAATCGGTGGTTTAGCAACAGTCAAGATATTGTACAACTTGCGGGTGATGGTGGGGCAGAATCTGGCATTGTCTTTTAAATACTGCGCAATGATAAGATAAATATTATTTATTGCAAAATAAAAGGAATTACACAAAATAAACAAATGCTAATAGGTACACAATAGAATTCAGCGGATGAATAGGTAGCTTGTTGAGCAATAATTAAATACCTATCAATACCTAACTGATACTTAAATACAACGAAGTAACAATTTACATGCCACTTAAACAATAATGTAATTAGATACATAATAAATAGATATATATAAATATATACAATGGTTTGAACCACCGCCTATTTGATATTCTATTATTATTTTAATCGTTCCATTATTTGCTTATCAATCGCTATTATCAATCACCAGTAATTCTACAGCCGCCTGTATAACGATGAGACTTATTTGCTAAACGAAAGGTAAATAAATGTTTTTATTAAAATATATAACTCGTTGCGATATCGGTTCGGTGAAATATTTTTATGTTACTCTTCCCACCATATCCGGTGGAGGTAGAACGCCGTTAAATTAATCTGGCCTCATGGCCAGGGCCTGATTAAGGGTATTGGGGGCCCTAGCAATTTGGGTCTGGCCTGTGGCTTGATACTTACCAGCCAGCGATGGGGTCACAGACACAGTAACTTGAAACTGAGTTGATGGTAAAGTTATTGTAACTAATTAAAAAATTAAAGTGAAAATATTTCAAATAACAAAAAAACGACTGCAGAAAAACTATCGCCTTTTGATTAATGTTTTACCCTACCCTATGACACTCCCGTAATGAAGACGAATCTAACGATACCTCATATACCACAATCCATCAAGCCGTTTAGACTACAGGATGGCAGGAAGGAATGGATATGCATACACACATACATAAACTCGAAAAACATAACCCTCCTTCGTGCGCAATCGAGTAAAACATCTAATTAGCGCATTCAGATGTATTAACTGCGAGAATTTCATTTTTGTATATTTACTGAGGTACAGATCTTGGAAAGTTCATACACTTGTTTTATTTTCCAGAATTCAGAGTTTTGTAACATGATAATTATATGAAGGTATAACAACATTTTAAAAAATATCTTTTGATTTCCAATATACAGGTAGCTCAGGATGCAATGTGCATTGCGATAACAACATATTGAAAACTTACCTTCCTCCACCGACCAAGTATGTAAATAAAAGTTTTCCTCATGTAAAAAAAAATCAATTATTATCTTGAAATGGGAGTTATTTTATAAGTACTCACTTGCGCACCATTCTAGAGATTCTTTAACTAAGTCAAGGAAACGTTGTCACTCAATTTTATAAAGGGGCCCCCTTCTTTAGAGGTCTCTGTATTTTTGTGACATTGTAACCTACCCACATTTAGGATATTTATTATCGGCGCGTGCGCAAATTCGGCAATACATTACGGTTTATTTAAAGTATGGCGTCAAATGGGTCGTGGCCAAGTGTGATATAGATATTTAACGTACCAAATTAAAATTACGAATAATTGGGTTAAACGACCAACCAGACTGTCTGAAGTAATTTGGAAATTAAATTCTCTAAGAGCAAGAATAATATTCGATATTATCACAGGTGTTTGGAATCGGGCAGGTCCTTCTCAATCTCAACGATGTTAGACGTAAACGTGAGTTAACGTTATTACACAGTTTAAGCCAACAGTCCCTTTCTATCGTAAGGGCCTGACATGAGCCAACTAGCGCCGCCAATCTTAATAAAATAATATCTTCTAATTTAATAAATTTTATCAATAAAGCTATGTACAAAATGTTTATTACGATAAATACTATTTTTTAAATGCTTATGGCATGTATTGTACATTGAAAAATAGTATTTATCCTAATAAAGATTGTCTACAAAATGATTAAATTCGAAAATATAATAGGACTATTTTGTGTTTAATATCACGTTAAATAAATCAGAAAATGTTCGCGAATGACAGTACGGTGAAGTTATTGAATTATTTATGCAAGGTCTGAAGTTTCAAGCTTTTATCAAGAGTTCCCGCTACAAGCTCGGGAGTGAGCGTGACTGTCGAGCTGCTTCGTCCAGAGTGATGACGCTACGGCGTCTCCTCTGGATGAAGACATGAAGACGCGGCTACCCAGGGTGAAGACGCTACTGCGACTTCCCTGGAAGAAGATAGAAGACTATTAATTGAATTTTCTGTAACATGACATTGGCAAATGACGAACTGTCGAGTCCATTAATAAAAAAATTAATCAGTATTCGGCGATATTATATTAAGCTCTGTTTTCACGTGACACTATCATGAAACACATAAGGTTACGACAGCTATGACTACAGAGGATGAAAACAAAGCTTTTGTTTGTCGTCTTTTGAGCAA
Organism: Tachystola acroxantha; assembly: GCA_963506565.1. Lineage (NCBI taxonomy): Eukaryota > Metazoa > Arthropoda > Insecta > Lepidoptera > Oecophoridae > Tachystola > Tachystola acroxantha. Next base: position 1,878,202 of record OY735882.1, read on the forward strand.
CGTATAATATAATAGACTAATACGTGCCGCTATTCGTCTGTCCTTCCCAGACTAATTTGAACAAAGGCCCTTAATAATTGCAGCAAACAATGCCCAACTCAACGGATTATTCAGGCGACGATGTTATTATTTTGCACGTAGTAAGGATTATATTCAGTATCATAATCATATTGCACATCAATATTTTAGCGCATTAATTATTCAATACAATACTCACGTAGTGTACCGTAGTACACATAGTAGCCTCGACAGAGGCTACATATTTGTGCCGTTTGGGGTAGAGACGCTGGGTACGTGGGGACCGGGAGCGATGGAAATTTTGAAAGATCTGTCGGCGCGGCTCGTGGAGTCAACGCGTGACCAAAATGCTGGCCTGTATTTCGCCCAAAGGATCAGCCTAGCGATCCAGAGGGGAAATGCCGCCAGCATTTTGGGCACGTTGCCGGACAACGGGGATCGGTTGAACTATCTGTAATGCTCAGCCATTCAGATAGTTCAACCGACCTATTGTATACAAGTTTTTAGTTCAGTTTATATTTTCTAGGTTAATATTATAATAGTTATTTTTATTTTTTATTGTTTTATGAATAAATACATTACCAGTGTACCGTAAGTGTCGCCGCACACGGGCCACACGCGACAGCCACAAACGCCGCCACGAGAAGCAAGAAGCTTGTAGCGTGTGGCCGCCACTGGCGACAACCGTGTGCGGCGAGTCCATTTATAAAATGTATGAAAATTACAGGAAATATGCCAGTGGCGGCGTTTTGTGGCCGGTGGCCGGTGGCCCGTGTGCGGGAGCACTTAGATAAAGCTATTTTATTTGTTTATTTTATTAATGGGCTCGACAGTACGTCATTTGCCAATGTCATGTTATAGAAAATTCAATATATCATAGTCTTCTGTCGTCACCCTGGGTAGCCGCGTCTTCTTGTCTTCATCCAGAGGAGTCGCTGTAGCGTTAAAAAAAAGGTTAAGACAGAAAGGGACAGGGGGCCTAAACGGTAGCTTTAAATCAAGTTTATGAATACGCGCCTGGATTCGCTACAATTGAAGTAAAGGTCAATTACACAATGCACTATTTATTATGCTCCCACTTCACTTGGCTATTCGTATTTGCGTATTTGACAAAACATTCGTCTTATTTGTATGTACGTCAAGTATTTGACAAATACGACAAACATCCAATAGCAAATACGAATAGCCAAGTGAAATGCTACCATTTGACATGATAATAGCCGCCATAAGCTGCTAAGGAGCTGGACCTGTTCCGCACCAAGCCCAAGCACATTAAGCGCATATTCACAGAGGCGGGTGCGACAACTTATGCTACCGGACAATAACGCTCAATCTTTTTTTGGTTTTTGTTTATTTGTATGTTTGTTTGTTATTTTTACTCTCTAGCTTATAAGGTTTTCATATCAAGTACTTATTTGCGAATACCTATTACTGGCTGCGTTGAAAATTGTTTTTGTAAATCATCGACTGTACTTTACAGCTGTTGGTATTCCGAAAATGTAAAATAAAATAAATAAAATAAATAATAGTGGTACTTCACTTGGCTATTCGTATTGGCTATTGGATGTTTGTCGTATTTATCAAATACTTGACGTGCATACAAATAAGACGAAAATTTTGTCAAGAATACCAACCACACATGGCAATTATGACAAATACGCAAATTCGAATAGCCAAGTGGAGAGCATAATAAATACCTAGTGCATTATGTAATTGGCATTTACTTCAATTGTAGCGAATCCAGGCGCGTATTCATAAACCTGATTTAAAGTTACGCTACCGTTTAGGCCCCCTGACCCTTTCTGTCTTAACCTTTTTTTTACAAATAAGACGAAAATTTTGTAAAGAATACCAACCACACATGGCAATTATGACAATTACTCAAATACGAAGAGCCAAGTGAAGTGCTACCTTTACACGAACTGTTTCGATTCGAGTCATCAGATCCACGGTACTATCTGTGAATGACTTATACACATAATTAGGCTACCGAACTTACGTGTAACCTCAACCTTGTGTAATGAACGGATAGGATCTATTTTAACCGACGGTTGTGTAAAGAAATAAAAGCAAACGAAAATAATCGTCGTGTTTCGGGATCATACATGTACTGTTAGCAAACAAATCGTAGCTTTACATGTTAACCTTGAATAGTGTAAACTTTGTTACACTACAATTGTATTATTATTACGTTTCAGCTCCAGAAAGATTTTTATTAAATTTGGAATAAAATAATCTATTAGATGAGTTTAATGTAGACTTGTAGAGCTTTTGTTTTGAATTAACTTAAATGTATAAATTAAATTTTAGGTATGTACGTTCGAAGACAGATATAGTATACTTTTTTTAAGGATGATATTTTCTCAGAAACTACTTGACCTATTGCAATAATTATTTCACTGTTAGATAGATAAAAGTTAAAACTATGTAGGTACTGTAAAATAATTATTAAAATCGGTCCAGTAGTTCTTGAGAAAATCTCAACTTATTGAGGCGCCCTGTATACTTATCTCTGTCTTCGTGTGTACATACCTTCTCTTTATTGCACGTGCATTATTTTAGGATTAATAAAAACGTTTATTCAAATAACAATAAAATCTTAAAAATAACTATTTTAAATAATACTAACCTAAAAAAATATAGGAGTAATAGGCCAGTCATTCTGGCGAGCGTTTGTATGGAGACCCCAACAATAACTCCTCTATCGATGAAACTTTTTTGTATACTTAATAGCATATTTATAAGAACAATTGTCAGAGAATCCAATAATATTTCGAGGCGGAAGTTACTTATTTTAATTGAAATTCAACATTATACCGTATCTTTTTCTGGAACAATGTTATGGTCATAATTCTTTTTCTATAAATTGTATTTTATTAGTGTGCTTCTGTACATTCATAAGTAAAACTACTTTTTAATTCGAAAGTGTAGGTATTTTAATAAAATGTCTTTTTTGGCCGTAGTTTCCATAGGATAATTGCTCCGCCGGGTTTCTGTTTTTAATATGCCTTCAAATTATTATTTCTAGTATAAGTACGAAAATCCAACAAAAAAATCCAAATGAAACAATTCATTATACAGAATTTGTCTTTTAACTATCTCTGGAAAATTACTCTATCAGATATTTTTTACAATTGTAATGAGATACCCACAAATAACCTGATTTCAAAAGAATCCAACAAAATATCCAGGCGGAACACCATTATTTCGAAATACCTATCAAGCGCAGGCCAGCGCGGGGCCCGAGGCGGGCGAGGGGCGTCGAAAACCGGTCGAGCGGCGGGCGAGTTTCTTCAAGTAGGTTAATAGGTACAGCTAACAGAAGATCAACACTTTGGACTAAGTACCGTTCTTATTATCTGCGTCGTAAGAGTTGAAATCGTGCGAATGCGAGCGAGTATTACCATTGATCTGCTGTTGTCCGTACTATACGTATGTATGTATGTATGTATGTATGTATGTATGTATGTATGTAGGAGGTTGATCTAAACATCGCAATTTAATTATTATTATCGTCATCGTTTCGAAACATACGAACGCAGTAAATGTAATATGCGTATTGCCTTGTATAAGTTGAGTATATAGTGTGTGTTTTCTTCGCGACACGGGGTCTAGGATAAACTAACCCAGAGATTCCTTTAGAGTGTCTTTAACTTAATTGGGCGCTTAGTGTTTTTTTATGTTACTTCCAGCTTTAAGAAACGCCCCTGTTGTGAATCTGTACTAGATTATTTGCAATTTTGTCGAAATCTAGTCGCGTTCATGTCTCACGCTGGTGCATGAGATAGTGTTTGATAATTTCGCCACGCCAAACAGCGGGCGTATTGGTCGAGTGGCTGGAGCGGTCGCCTCACGTGCACGCGGTTCCGGGTTCGATTCTTAGCTAAATATATGTTTTTTTTTTGTTTCGTGTTTTATTTTGTATTTTATTTTAATTGTGTTTCGAATTTGGTTAGTATTTTATCAAACATTTTGTTGTAATTATCTTTGAATTTTATTTGAGCATAAACTCTGAACTCATTTATACCGAAGTAGGTGTATTAGGAGAGCTGGGAATCTGTCTGTACTAGATTACTTGCAATTTTGTCGAAATCTAGACGGAGCGGTCCGTTCATGTCTCACGCTGGTGCATGAGATATGCTTGGTAATTTCGCCGGGCTAAACAGCGAACGAATCGGTCTAGTGGCTGGAGCGGTCGCCTCCCGTGCACGCGGTTCCGGGTTCGATCCTTAGCTAAATATATTTTTTTTTGTTTTTTTTTATTTGTTTTTTTGTTTTGTATTTTGTTTCGTGTTTTATTTTGTATTTTTAACCGACTTCCAAAAAAAGGAGGAGGTTATCAATTCGTCGAATTGAAAAAATAATTGTGTTTGGAATTTGGTTAGTATATTAGGCAGATCACCCTCACTTGTAGATTTTTGTGGTTGCAGTTGCGATTACATATTATTAGTAGGTGAATATCTCACGCTCATCGTACAAGTGTAGAATTTAAATTTGCTTAGCTGTAGTCGTCAGTATGACGTAAGTAATAAGACCTATGCCGCACGCAAATATACCCGTAGTCGATGTGCGAGCGAGTTGAAAAATAACAAGCTGTCTTTGTTACTCGAGGGGGTGAGGGGGGTCCGATCGCATGTAGCACGGCGCACCGTTCCGCTGAATCACTTATTGACTGATAATCTATTTTGATTCTAATAATATCACAATACAGTAGGGTTTTATATAACAGATAATTATAATTTTAAGAAATAATTTGATACACGCACACCAAACGAGATCCCACGGCGAAAAAAAAGTGTTTTGCCATTGTCCGTACTAACCTTGACATATGTTGTCGTACTTATGCGTTGATGATACGGGCTAGATTACGTTTTGTGTTTGTTGGCGTAGGTACTATCGTCTCGGTCGAGCTTACTTAAACATTCCACGTAGTAGGTACCTAGTAAGTACACATAAAAACACATCAAATTGTAACACTTTGGGCCGCTCCAATCTATATATCTATCTGCGTCGTTAGAGTTGAAATCGTACTGAAAGTGTTACTATTGATCTGCTTTTGTCCGTACTAACCTTGACTTGACATGTTGCGCTTATGCGCCGATGATACGGGCTAGATTACAATGGTTTTGTGTATGTTGGCGTAGGTACTGTTGTGTCGGTCGAGCTTACTTAAAACATTCCAAAATCAGATCAAGTGTAACACTTTGAACCGTTCTTATTATCTGCGTCGTAAGAGTTGAAATCGTACTGCAAGTGTTACCATTTGTTTTGCTATGTCCGTACTAACCTTGAAATGTTGTCGTACTTATGCGCCGATGATACGGGCTAGATTAGAATGGTTTTGTGCATGTTGGCGTAGGTCGGTCGAGCTTTCACCACTCGGTAACGAGTTAACCTAAAATAAACCTTATTCGTATAACTGTAGGTAGAGTACAGAATCCTATCTCCAAAATATTTGTTCACGTTACCGATGCGATAGATATTTTCTACTTGTATAGGAATAAGGTTTATTATAAATTGACTTTGAAGGACAGTTCGACTAAGATCGTAAGTATGTTCATAATGATAAGAAAAATCGAACTTAGCTTTTTTCTCAACTCTAATTTTTCGTCGATTTCTAGAAAACGCTTGTCCGCATGGATCTTTACTGGACTTTAGTAAAGAGTTAATCTACAATTAACCTTATTTGTATATGAGTAGACAACAGAATCCCATCTCCAAATATCTCCTCCGCTCCGTCCAATTTCTCGTCCGCGTTCCCGCTGTTCTGTACGTGTAATAGGAATAAGGTTGTTAATCGGCCGCAGTAGCGATCCGCGCGCAGTAGCGCATGCACCGCCGCGTTGATTAGAAATATTTGAATACAACTCTATTTGATATTTTGTGCTTCGCCTGCATTTTTTATTGGAAAACTTGAAAAGCAGTTTTAATAAGATAGTCTGTTCATAATGACAAGAAAAATCGGGCTGAGCATTTTTGGAAACCCCCATTTTTCGTCAATTTCTGGATAACGCTTTTCGGTCTGGATTTTTTATTGGAAATTCATAACTACTTTCGAAAGTAATATTTTAAATACATAATTAAATAGAAATTGGAGTGAGTAATTATCCCTTGGAAATTACGGCAAAAAAACACATTTTATTAAAATATATATATTTCCATATGGAAATATGGTTGGATATTCTGTCAACACATGCCTATAGGTAACTAGAACTTGTAAAAAAAGAATTTTGGATAGAGCAATTTTCCTGTAATTGATACCACGTAATTTAAGTTTGACCTTGAAAATACCTAACTTCCGTTTCTACAAATTATTGGATACTATGTCAATTTCAATCTACATATGGTACTCTATCACTGTGCCAAATTTCATAGATAGATGAGTTACTGCTAGGGTCAACTCCTTTAATGACTGGCCTATAATTAGTTGTTATTGTTTGGCCATTGCATAAATTAACAAAAAAAATGAGCATTGGTTGTAAACTGTATTACAGATTACGTGTTCAATGTTTATACCTAAATATTTTAATTAACTGAAAATCGCAGATCAAAAGGGTTCCCGGTAACGAATAACTTTTGTCTTAAGACTTGACAAACTTATAAAGGTTTTCAGTGCTACTGTCGTGGAACAATATAAAATTGATAAGGGACTTAGGAAACTTTTCGAATTCCCAATGGCATTAAGCAAAAAGTTATTTATTAGTTATTGATTGCTTTGTCAAGTGATAACGCAGGTATCGCAGGCAGCAGCCCACAATGGGGAGTGCTCGGTGCGCTAGTCGGGTCGTGGAGGTATCGCAGTTCCCGTGGCTCGGCAACAATGGCACGAGGTGGAACACCCCAGGAGGTTTAGGCGGTATTCCGCCCCTTCAGGGCGGCGAGCCTGTATAATCAACACGCTCCCCCGGGCGTGGTGGTACATGGATACATGTTTTACCTGGGACAAAAAAAGATATCGCAGTCAATATTGTTTTTACGATATTTTATCGATGACAGCTGGGGTCTTATTGTCGAAGTGACAATGACAGCAAGCCAATTCCCATTTCTATCATCCATTGCTCGGTTGCTGTGACAGGAATGTTTATGTTACTATTGAAAGCCAGCAATGGAGTATTGAAATGAGAATGGGCTTGCTGTCACTGTCAGTTACACAATAGGGGTTGGCTCAGAATAATTCGGTACATTTCAATATATTCTAATGATATTTAGAAAAACATAACGTTTTTATAATAATTGACAGAAAACTCAATGGTTACCTAACCCAGTGTTAATTGTTAGATAGAATATTGCTCTATTAGAGTGGAAAATTAGCTGATAACCTCGGAAACGCTACGTATGACACTACGTATTAAAAATAACACAATAAAACTGTCGACATTGGGTTTTTAAATGTATGTTAGATGCTAGAAATAAAAGAAAATGTAGAGTGCGATATTGAATAAAAATTTAAACATATCCAGAGCAACCTAAGAATACCTTTAATCCAAGTTAGAGCCACTTACACTAAACTGTTCCTAAACTGAACCGAATCGCTATTTGCTACAATGACGTTTGACGTCATTGTAGCAAATTGTCAGTTTAGGAACCTAAACTGGATCGCTATAAGAGGTGACAGTAACCCCGCAGATTTTAAACCAAAGTAATTCTACATTGTCTATAGTTTTCTATACATGAGGTTAAATAGTCAATTAAACTATATATCCAGATTATGAAACGAATAAATACTTTCTAAACCATGGCTTATTCAGTGACTTATAGTTTATCTGGGTTGGTGACCATAACCATGGTTAAACTATTTTAAATTTTCGTCAAACTTTTAAACCACGTTCATTAATAAGAGTTCTTTGCAGTAAAATTTTTGTATAAAAGAGGTAATTATTTTGCTTAGCTCTGTAATTTTCTGTTAAATAATTAAGGTTTTATAGTTCGGTCGATTTACATAAACTTCTGGATGAAAAACTAAATAAAACGTGTCGTTGGACCAATGACAAACATCCGCTGGGCTTTTTATAAGTTGAATTAGATACAGTCCTTCCCGTTGGTCTTGGCAACACAACAATGCCTCGGTCACAGTATTTTTAGAGACTGCTTTATAAATAAAGTTTAAACTTCCGCTTCCGATAAATCTTTTACGAGTGTCGTAACCGTTAATTAAATTGACTTGTCCAATGCATTGTCCTGTTATTTTGTTAGGACATTTGTGACAAATTTTCGCATACGGTTTTATTATTATTGCATATGAAGTGATTTTACAGCACTCTGAAATTAAATGAAATTATTTATTTGCCTTGAATGTGGTTACAGGGTTCTTACATTGTTAGTTATGTCCAGCACACTCAGTCATTGCTGACATGCAAATATTATGGTCACATATTAACTTATTCCTATTATATTATTTAAATTTTTTTATAATTATAATTCAATTATTTCCTATTAATATCGATGTCATAATAATAATAATAATGCATCGACTAATTAAGATAATTTCTTAATATTCTAGGCTAGGTCATAGACTCTGGATGAGAGTCACGGTTAGAAAGTGACATGACGAGGCCCTGAGTTCGAATTCTTGATCGTGACAAAAAAAAATCGCCTTCTATTAATGTAATATAAGATAAACTCTACATTATTGTACATACAAAGGAATTTTCACTTTCACATTACAAAAAATTAATATAACTAAGTAATTATTATTACAATCTTGGAATGTGGAAGAAGCAAAACTGATGTACGGACAACAGCAGATCAATGGTAACACTTGCAGTACGAATTCAAATCTTATGACGCAGATAATAGGAACGGTCCAAAGTCCAAAGTGTCACTTGATCTGCTGTTAGCTGTACCAGGATAGCAGAATGTTAATCGTTTTTCAATACCAGGAAACAAACACGAGTTTACGTATGTATGATCTTGGGAACAATGTGAAACTTTACCTAACAATTTATCTTTCGAGGGCGAGGAGACCGGATAGTAAAGTTCTAAATTGCAGTTCTAGTTTAATAGCCACTTCGTGCAAGATGTACGGCTTTAGTTTTGTTCCAGGAATCCAGGGTAGTGGTCGATTCTGTTTAATTCAAGTTTGACAGCTCTAAAAGGAGTTCCATGAAAATGGGAACAATCCGCAAAGGTACCTATTACTCGGCGACAAAAATATACAACCATCTCCCAATTTCCATTAGAAATTCCAAAGACGTGCAATTGCAAAAATGCTTGAGGAGCTGGCTGGTGCAACGATGTTTTTATAATTTAAAAGAATATTATGAGTGCATGACATACAAGGAATGATAATAGAATTATATATATGTATTGACTTGACATCGTGATAATCTTTAATTTTTATATACTTGTTTTTAAATTTATACCTAATTAATTATAATCTCTAATAATTGCATGCTCATTTGGGTGAATTGTGTGTACGAATTTATTGTAATTACGACCATAATTTTGCAATAAATAATTTCTATTCTATTCTATTCTATAAATGTTCGCGAATGACAGTACGGTGAAGTTATTGGATTATTTATGCAAGATCTGAAGTTTCAAGCTTTTATCAAGAGTTCCCGCTACAAGCTCGGGAGTGAATGTGACTGTCGAGCTGCTTCGTCCAGAGTGATGACGCTATGGCGTCTCCTCTGGATGAAGACATGAAGACGCGGCTACCCAGGGTGAAGACGCTACTGCGACTCCCCTGGAGGAAGATAGAAGACTATTGAATATATTGAATTTTCTGTAACATGACATTGGCAAATGACGAACAGTCGAGTCCATTAATAAAATAAATAATAATAATAACTTAGGTGTAATTTTACAGGTTTAAAAATACTGTCTGTATTTTTACACCTTTCAGATTTCATTTAGTTTTAAAAAAACATACCTACTTGCCATCCCTTTCACTGTGACTGTGAAAGGGATAGCAACACGATTTAATGGAAGTGAAGTTTAACTAGGTTTATGAGTAACAGCACTATAGTACGTACGGGTTAAGAAAATAGTGAAAAAAGAGCACGTCTATCCACGGTTAACAAATTAGATGACTTAGACAAATATGCCATAAGAAGGAAAGTTCAATAAAAAAAATTCAACTTTCCTTCTTATGGCACATTTGTCTAAGTCATCTAATTTGTCAACCGTGGATAGACGTGCTCTTTTTATCACTATTTTCTTAACGCGTACGTACTATAGTGTGTAATTGTAATAAAGGAGATTGACCAGACCAGGCCCTAAGGCAGAAGGCCACCTTGCGGTGAATATCCCTCCATCTGGTCGTGGGCAATACGTTTAGTTTGCTTTATATTCCGAGCACTTTATAAGAACAGAGTTGTCAATAAATATCAATATCTCTGAAGCGGTAAATCCATAATTTTATATTCTCGCCCTAGCGACTCCTAAGGCTTTGAATACTGATATTTATTATGGGCGATAATATTAGATGCCACAATATTCCACGATGCAAAAGGCCGAGAATCGGGTTAAGTGGCGTGCTTTGGGAGAGGCCTACGTCCAGCAGTGGACTGATACGGGCTGAAGATTATTTTTTTATTTTATTTTATTTTATTATGACATGGAAAACCAACAGCTTATAAACTACTACATTTTCGTTTAAAAAAAAAAAAAAAAAAATCTAAGGCATGTGAAATCCGCCAACCCGCACTGGGCCCGCGTGGTGGATTATGGCCCGAGCTCCCTCGATGTAAGGGAAGGTCTGTGCCCGAGCAGTGGGGCAATATAAATAGACTGATGATGAAAAGCAAGAAGCCTTATAGGTCTTCACTTATAGATACTAATTAATTAAATAAGACGCAAATAGTGATATAAAAGATAGCACTAGAAAACTAAAGCCAATGATACACTAGGGGACAAATGTCCTACGACATGTATCGGCGACATGTCAAGCGAAGCCGGCCGATTTCGCCTGACATATCTGGCGACATCGCGCGACTTATGTCCGTAGCGACCAGAGCGTGCCAGACATGTCGCGCGAAGTCCGGCAACGTCGCGCTACTTCACCCGACGTCCCTGGCGACACGTGTCGCAGGACATTTGTCCCCTAATGTATCCTTGGCTTACGAAACTAAGATCCAGTGCAGTGCTTATCAAACAAAGCCACACAAAAACACCGCACGGCCACCCGTCGCCACTCAATCCGGCACAGAACCCACAAATCTCGCGGTCAGCAAGCGACGCATGGATGCGGCGCATGGAGGCGGCGCTTTATAATACTAGACATTCAGTAGGCATTGTAGTACAGATTACAGTACAGGCGCTACGTTTCCGTGCCGTTATGCAGACAATTGACTTTGACGGTTGACATTCATATTCAAAGAGAGCAGTAACGCGCGCATCATAAACCAATTTCACACTTGCTTTAACAAGGAAATAGACAAGTGCAGACATTGTCTGAACAGTTAGTTTGATTTGTTGAACACGGTATCCTTCGGTGGGGGCTTGCCCTGCCTGGCAACACTCCTACAAAAGTATATTTTCATAGACGTTGACATTTGTAAGAACCGAGCTCACTCCACTAAGTGACACTAAGATTCCGGGAAGAGAAGATATTGTCTTCGCGTGCACTTCCGCCCTTCAGCGCGTTGCTACAAAATGAAAGAAGCCTTCTATTTATTTATTTGTTTATATATTTATTTATATTATATTACATAGTACACTGATATTTAATCATATATTTACTCTATTTATATACATAATCATTTCATATCTTATTATAAGTACTTACCATATTTATTTTATATTATTAATAACATTATACTTATTTATTATTATACATTATGTATACTATAGAATGTAGTCATCATTATTTATCATATAACATTATTTACATTATATTGTAGTATTTAAGTATTATTTTTTATTTATTTTCGCCCGTATTTTTTAGCGGGGTTATTTATCCAAAAAAAAAAAGAGCTCACGCTAAAGCAATTGTCTCACCGCCGGCGATGAGCGAGTAAAGCTTGAAACTAGAAACGAGTTGGCGAGCAGTTTTGTAGCTCGGCTATAGGCCGCCGGCGAGTAAGCGAGTAACCATGGCCTATTTTTTCGCGCAAGAAACGTCGATGCGATTCCAAGCAAGTATCGCTGCGTCTCTTTTGTTTACACGGAATGTACTATCTTTTTTACATTTTCTGGGCGAGAAAATAGCCGATAGTTACTCGCCGGCGGCCTATAGTCAAGCTACAAAACTATACTCGCTGTCGCCCACTCGTTTTATACTTGATATCTCTACTCGCTACTGGCGGTTGGACGACTGCCTTAACACATTCACTGGCCACGGTATCCACACTAAAACATATAAAAATGACTAAATAAAAGAATAAACATAATAATCCATTAACGGCAACGCCGCCAGCGTGCTGGGGTCCCTGCCGCGCAGTGCGGAGTTAGACGGCGTGTTCGGGCTTTGATTGTAAATAGTATTTAGGTATTTAGTTTATTTTGTAAATAGCTTTTTTAATAAAATTTTGTGAGAACCTGTAAAAAAAATTCATCCTAATAAACATTTTGTAAATAGCTTTTTTAATAATCCATTATAAAATAATAAGTTACAACGAATATTGGAGTAGACTTGAGGGACTAGATTTTGTGTTTGTATGGTGGACAGTGATTGTGTTAAGTACATGGAATGTATCTATTGTACGTTTCTTTAGCTAGAAAATAGCCGATAGTTTCTCGCTTTACTCGCCAGCGGTGTGACAACCGCCTAAGGTTTCGCTCAAAACTGGTTAATGAATCTCAGAGCTTGCTTAGAGTTAACTCGCTCTTGCGACTGTCTGAAGGTGGTTTGGATTCACAATCATAGGTTTAACTTGACAATGCCGGAGTGAAAATTGTGGCGATAAAACGTGGTGTTTGTGTCGGTGATTGTGAGTTTAGCTTAAGGTCTATGAAAATATCTTGACTATAGTATGACCGTCTAAATCAGTCTTCGCCTGCGCGGTACAGGGATACGGGGGTAGGACGACAACGAGGACCGAGAGAGGTGCGGGGGCGGGCGCGCGAACAGAAATGTATTGTAACAGAAATGCGCCTGCCACCCGCACCTCTCTCGGTCCCCGTTGTCGTCATACCCCCGCGTCCCTGTACCGCGCAGGCGAAGACTGATTTAGACGGTCATACTATAGTATCTTTGGATATAACGAAGAAATAGATTTTAAAAAATTCCGAATTTCCGTGAACAGAATAGGGTAAGTATTTTATATGGCAAATATTTAAAAAATAAAACATTCCAAGCTTGGATGTTTCACAAAGGTTCCATTACATTTTTTCATGAATTCCTGACTTTGTAATTTCGTTAATAATTTGTACAAAAACGTAGATAGGAAGTACTTTTTTTTTACCCAGGTAAAACATGCTAGATCATGTGTCACCACGCCCGGGGGAGCGTGTTGGTTATGTCGGGCTCACCGCCCTGAAGGGGCAGCATACCGACTAAACGTCCTGGGGTGTTCCACCTCGTGCCATTCTTGCCAAGCCACGGGAACTGTGATACAACCGCGATACTAGCCCACAATGTATAATCCATTCATCAGATAGGAAGTACCTACTACTCAGATATAGCTACGGTCAGTATCAAAAGAAGTTACTCACTTTGTCCTATTAACATTTTTGTATGTCAAATCATTCAAAACTACAAAGTACAGAAATGATTACCTAGCTACTTTTAATGGTGGCACTTCACTTGGCTATTCGAATTCTCGTAGTTGTCATAATTGCCATGTGTGGTTGGTATTCTTGACAAAACATTCGTTTTATTTGCATGTACGTCAAGTATTTGACAAATACGACAAACATCCAATAGCGAATTTACCATTACGGTGACTGTATCAATTTCGCTAAATAAACGATTTTGATTTTATAGCCCAGAATCCCTATCATAGTTATGTTAGTTTAATCCTCAAACTAGGGTTAAAACATTAACCCGTATTGTGAGCGTATTGTTATCTTTCCATCGTAACGTGCAGTTCACTGAGTTTGCTGGGGCCTAGAGGGCAGGGTCAATTGTTTCAATAATTGAACGAGTCTGTAGTGGTTATGTGTGGGAAATACCTACATCGGAAGATTATCTTTGTACAGAGGAACTCGTAATGTAGGTACCGGTTCTCTTGAAAATGGCGGGAAACGACGGTTGCGAAATTATTTGATAATTTTCCTTTTAATGTCTACAGGTACTATTTTGTGTTCAGTATCACGTCAAATTAATCAGAAAATGTTCGCGAATGACAGTACGGTGAAGTTATTGGATTATTTATGCAAGATCTGAAGTTTCAAGCTTTTATCAAGAGTTCCCGCTACAAGCTCGGGAGTGAACGTGACTGTCGAGCTGCTTCGTCCAGAGTGATGACGCCACGGCGACTCATCTGGATGAAGACATGAAGACGCGGCTACCCAGGGTGAAGGTGCTACTGCGACTCCCCTGGAGGAAGATAGAAGACTATTGAATATATTGAATTTTCTGTAACATGACATTGGCAAATGACGAACAGTCGAGTCCATTAATAAAATAAATAAATAATGTAGGTACTCCAGTTACGAGTACACGTTGAAAACTATCGTAGGTTAAGATTGTCAAAAAGTACACAACTGATTCTTGACATTTCTTTCTTAGAATTTGTAATTACGCATTATCCATGCTCGGTGAACAAATTAGAACATGATGAAAAAATTCTTGCCGTGAAGGTCGCAGGTTCTTGACTTGAACCTGCGACCTTCACGGAATGCCAAGGTCGCAGGTTCAAGTCCTGCCCAGGGCAAGAATTTTTTCTTCATGTTTTAATTTCTTTTTTACTTAGGCCCGTATTAATAGTCTTAGCTCAAACCCGCCCTCAAGAGCGAAATTAACTAATACACTCTCAAGACGTGATCACCATCCCAAGTATGCACAGAGCACGGTGCTCTGTGCAAGTATGTCACTTATTAATAGACCAATCTTGAGGGCGTATCGCGTGATGTCTTTCTCAAGTCGCGGTTCGCCTGCAATCAGCAAGTACCTACGTTCACAAGTGTGAGTTTGACAGTTCTCTTGAGAACTGAGTTTTGTTTATTAATACTCACGTGATTCCCGATTCCTAAACGCGCACCTAAGTTAAGTTTATTAATAGGAACACCATCTTGAGGTCGTTTTCTAAATTGGATTTTGAGCTGAGAGTGATTTATTAATACGGGCTAAGTGTGTAATTGTAACTGTAAAGGAGATTGACCAAACCAGTCCCTAAGTCAGTCAACCAACTTGCGCTGAATGTCACTACATCTGGTCGTTTAGTTTGCTTTATATTCCTAACACTTTATAAGAATAGGGTTGTCAATAAATATAAATATCTTTGGAGCGGTAAATCCATTTATATTCCCGTCCTTGCGACTTCTAAGGCTTTGAATACTGATATTTATTAAGGGCGATAATATTAGGTGCCACAATATTCCGCGATTCTCAGTAATATTTGGCACAATTTGATATCAATGGAATAATAATGACGGAAATCTTACTAAATTTCGCAACCTTGATCTCCAAATAGCTATATCTGGAATTTCTTTTAAAATATTCAGTGCTATTCGTCGGAGGTTGGCCCAAGTTTCATTATTGATAAAAATGCCACCATAGATACTTAGAGTAGACATTTTGGACTGGTATTAAGGATTCGAACTCCTAAAATATTAAAACGGAGATTTTTACACTCGCTCCATAGTACCTATAAGAGAAAATGTGACAAAATCTCGATTTTTTAAACTCTCCTGTACATCTTCCTCTGTGTTAGACTTAGGGTTGTGCGTCGGCCCTTACCTGGATGGGTGACCGATAATGATAGTTAAGATAAGATAAATATTCTTTATTGCAAAAAAAGGAATTTTACAAAAGAAATATACTAATACAGTTAGTATTACAATTGGCGGTCTTATCGCTTAAAGCGATCTCTTCCAGACAACCTTGGGTAGAGAATGAATAGGTAGCTTGTTGAGCAATAATTGAATACCTATCATTACCTAACTGATACTTAAGCTAAGATAAATATTCTTTATTGCAAAAAAAAAAATATACAAAAGAAATAGGCTAATACAGTTAGTATTACAATTGGCGGTCTTATCGCTCAAAGTCTTGTCTTAGGTCTTAAATACGTAGAAGTAACAATTGACATGCTACTTACCTATACAATAATGTAATTAGATGCATAATAAATATCTATATGAGTGTTACGTTGATAGTTATGTCTGAGCCTCGTAAAGCACTCCCGGATTATGTCGTTCGGCACAGCAGATTTTCTTTAAGAACGAATTATTTTAAGATGTAAACTGATTCTCAACCCTGGTAAAAGACATTGCCACATTTCAATGGAGCTTTGCCCCACCTACAAAACTACGTGACCATTTAAGCTGTACCTATCATTTTGTTGGGGACTTATTACAAGTTTCATATTGCATAATCATAATCAGTATCATTTTTTACTACTCTCGCAACTCCTATAGAAGAATAACAAAAACAATGAATAAATCGCTTCGATTTCGTACTATTTTCTGAATTCTTAATTAAGCTTGTTTTTTCGAATCGCAACTTGTACAAAAGTTGTTTATTTTAAACCAATAATTTTAATAAAAAACGGAGATTTAATTCGTTATCTTGTACAACTTGCGGTTGATGATGGGGCAGAATCTGGCATTGTCATTTATTATGTAGATGTTTGCGCTTAGAGACTCTTGAACACATTAAGCACAAGATTATCAGAACATTGCCTAATTGTTATACCATCTATCTCGTCACACAATGTTTACCCGGACGTTGACAGCATGCTGTAAGCTAGTATTGGCATAGAGCCAGGTGTCACCACCGATCTGAACTTGAACGATGTTATTCTTGTAACATGCTACGTTTTGTGTACGACGTTTTGGAATGTCACCGATCGACATAAACTTTACTTTTTGATGTAAAGTCGACAGAATTCATGAAAGAAAAATACAGCGGCCAAACTTTGTTCCTTCATGATAGAAATCAGTAGTAAATAACTAGGTAGGTACGGTTTAGCCATAGGTTAAACATGACTTAAAAGTACCTTTCGAATTGTGAGAAGTTTTCAATAACACTGCTTGGTACTTCTTCTTCTTATGGTGCCGTCTTCTTACGAAGGTTGGCGATCATTATGGCAATCTGCACTCTCGACAACGCCGCACGGAACAGAGACCTGGTACTCTTGCCGTACCATTGGCGTAAGTTCCTGAGCCATGATATTCTCCTTGGTACTTAGTACTTGGTACTTAGTTCCACTTAATTTAATTTAGATTTTTTTTAATATTTTCTACCGGTTTTCGTCTGGTTTTAGTTTCGGTTTCAAGTCATCTTCAGGAATAGTTATGGAGTTTCTAACTTGACGTTTTTAACGAAGTGTAATAAAATACGGTTTACCATTAGGGAAGTGAGGTTAAACTAGATTTATGGCTAATAGTGTCTGTTTTGATGTACATACGACAGAAAATACTATGCATTGAACTATCCCACTAATATTATAAACGCTAAAGTTTGTAGGGATGGATGTTTGTTGCTCTTTCACGCAAAAAATAACGAATGGATTTTAATGAAACTTTAAAATAAATCAGATAACACATAGGCTATAATTTATAAAGATCCTATGCAAACGAAGTCGCGGGCAGAAGCTAGTATTACATAAAATCAAGTGGTGTAAATTCGACCCACTCTCAAGTGACCACGTACGTCAATTAGGTGTTAAAATATCGAATTCATTCATATTTTATTTGTTATTGTGGTGGAACTGCTGATAATAAATAAGTAATAGAATAGAAGTTAGAATATAGGTAGTTCTACCTAGGTATTTATTATTTTTCCGCCTAGGTAAGTACGGATAACAGCAAATCAATGGTAACACTTGCAGTACGAATTCAACTATTATGACGCAGATAATAAGAACGGTCCAAAGTCCAAGGTGTTACACTTGATCTGCTGTTAGCTGTACCTAGTAAGTATTAAACGATGGTCGATGGAGTAAGTGCGTTCTAATGTGGAGACCCCGGACGGGTAGAAGAAGCGTGGGCAGACCACCGGCCAGATGGTCCGACGACATAAAGAGGGTTGCTGGCTCGGTGTGGACCAGACAACCTTGGGATCGGGCCACATGGAGGATTCATGGAGAGGCATATGCCCAGGAGTGGGCTGCTGTATGCTGAAGAAGAAGAAGAAGTAAGTATTATAGCCATTTGTTTTTTGTTCCAAATTCTTCACCAACGTTCGAGATATCTCCTGAATTCCTCATTGAATTTAATAATAAACACAATACAGTTTTATATCCCACTATAATAGCAGACTACCGGACACGTAATTTCGTCGCATTATTCAATTTTGGCTCATTGCCCGATGTCAACTCATTTGATATGTCGACTCTTTTGATTGTGGCCAATTTTATCGTATCCGCTAAAAAAAGCCAACATAGCAACGTTGTAATAATGGCTTAGGTGGTAACTCAAAAAAAGGTGGCAACTCACCCTCTAAAAATCTGGACTCGACGTTATTTACCAGTCAAATTAAAGTGTAACAAATATTATTTGGAAGATGTATATACCTACTTAAATTATATTCTTACAAGTATAAAGTACAATGTCAAACTTAAAACTAAAATATCCGGTAAACCTTCGTCAGTCAAATAACCCGCCCCTTGTCATACCCGGTGCAAAGGTACCCAATATTATTTTGAATTTGTATTACCTACGCATTATCCATTGTCGATGAACAAATTAGAACATGATGAAAAAATTATTGCCTGTCCTCGCCCACGGCAAGAATTTTTTCATCATGTTTTAAATATTATTTCAAATGAATGTACATACATTATTGTATTGGGGATACGTTAAGATATTGTAGATGTAATAAATAAACAAAAAATTATATCGAAGTCTTCGTTTATTTATCCAATAAACGATAAAGGAGCTCTTTAATTCACATTCACTCCTGAGCGATAGTGGGACTGTTGAAGTCGTTATAGCTCGTAACTGCAGATCCTTATTCGATAGATTCTATTCTATTCAAAAATATTTTCTGATTAAATTAACGTGACATTAAACACAAAACAAGCGCTGTAGACAACAAAATTAAAATTATCAGAATGACAAATGGAGAAAAAAAATTATCCATGTATCATTTAGACATACGAAAAAGGAACGCGTCACCAATTAAAAACATGATTTTCTAACTGCAATGTTAGACATGAATTTGAGTAATTGCACAATTACTGGATAGATGTCGCTACCGTCCCTAAGACGAATATGGAGACAAAATTCACGACTTGGGTACGATATGTGGCTCTGTTGGAATAGAGCCACATTTCGAAAAAAAAATCTCCATTTATCATTTAGATTTTCGTTTCGCATAGCGTATATATGCAAGAATATATCAAAACATAGAATTATCAGATAATTAAGTAACTGTCATGTATGCTCCTGCAAAACGTGTATAACTACTTGGAATTTCTTTTCCAACTAGTCATAAATGTCCTACTAGAGGAACAAGCCCAATTTACAACAGTCGGTTAGGACTTAGGACTCCCCCTAACCGACTGTTGTAAATTGGACTTGGCTTAATACCGACTATTGTAAATCCCAACAAGGATTGAAAAGAACAGTTGTTGGATCAAGGCCAATTCACAACATACTCATATTACTCATACTCATTTATTTCAACCTTAGGTACACAGGGAACTCTTGGTTATGTTATATATTGTAAATATTGTAATTATACATTTTTAATAATATATTATATTACCTACATGACTCGATAGACAAAGAGTCGGTTAGGGGTGTCCTAAGCGGCTGTTGTAAACTGGGCTTGATCCAACAACTTCCGTTCAATCCTTGTTGGATACGTCAAAAATCGACATAGCAACGTTGTTACGAAAACATCTTCCAGCATGTTTTTTATCCATTCAGAAGCATGTCAGAAGCCGGCAGAATGCACAATCTATAGTCGGCAACAAGTGCTTTGAAGCGGAAAATTGTAAATAAACACCATCACTTCAAAGGAGGTTGACATAAACGGGTTTCCCTCGGCATAAGGGGCTTGTAAAGGAATTTTCGTAGTCTATAGATCCACGGGCACTTTATCTGATGGAAATACGGCCTAGATTTTAATTGGTTTGTGTAGGCTGAGCTGTCGAGTGTACATAGTCTACACGGTTTTACGAACTTCTTAATTAGCTCGTTAACATAATGAGTGAGTTAGTCCAACAGGATCCCCTAACGATGCTATAGTTTTAGTCATATGCGCTATTTAAGCAATACATCTACCTAATCCCAAGTAGACGAAGTTGCGGACATAACAGCTAGTATACAAATACCGTCACAAATTAAACAAAGACTCGAAAAAAGTGATTATACCTTAAGTATAGTCTAGAGCTCGGTGGCTCAGTGGTTGGGTCAATGGACTTGCGATACGGAGGTCCCAGGTTCGATTCCCAGACAGGACAGCCATGTACCAATGAGTTATCCTCGTTTTTTTCGACGGAAAAACTTACGTGCATTTACCGAGTGCTCTCAACACGGTGAAGGAAAAACATCGTGATGAAACCTGCATGCCGTAGAAGAAAAAAATCCAAGGCATGTGAAATGCGCCAATCCGGTCTGGGCCCGCGTGGTGGATCAGCTCCCTCGATGTAAAGGAAGATTTGTGCCTGAGCAGTGGGGCAATATAAATAGACTGATGATGATGATAGTCGAGAACTGAGAAAAGTATACAGGAAGCCTCAATAAGGTTGAGATTTTTTCAAGAATCGATAGTAAAAAATATTTTACTAGTAGACAGTTTAGTTAGAGTACGCACTGTGTAATTGTAAAGAATTTTCAGAAATCAATCAAATATTTTTTAATAAAACCTGGAAAAAGAACCTTACACGTCCGGGAATCTAATGCAGGACCAGACTACAGAAGGTAGGCCTCACCAACTAGGCTATAGGAAGTTGTCGATTATTGAATGACATCTTATAACAACTTAAGAGCCTTCATAGAGCCAACTAGCGCCGCCAATCTTAAAAAAATAATATCTTCCAATATAATCAATTTTATTAAAAAAGCTATTTACGAAATGTTTATTACGACAAATACTATTACAAATATATATAGCTCGACTACCACTCACTCACTCACTCACTGACTCACTGATTGACACGCCCGTTTAGTCTGAAGGAGTTCCCGGAGGTGAAAGTGATGTAGGGGGGAGTTGTATAGTTTAGTGATTGGACCAGAGGAAAACTATAGGGAAGTGAAAAAAACAAAATGGCGGCGGGTCACGTGATGCCATCTCCGCCATTTTCCAACCGATTTCGTTCAAATTTGGAACACGTGTCACATGCTCCGCCTAATTTGTGATGAAATTGAAAAACAAAAGAAAAACAAAATGGCGGCGGAAATATAGCCGATTGAAAATTTGGACATTTCAGACCAAACTTTGACGAATTAGCTGGCCTAGCACGAGCGCATGAGGAATATCCAACCAATTCCACTTCGTAGCACATATGATGCAGTATACCAGAAAATTGTCAATTTTTGGAAAAACAAAATGGCGGACGAACTGTCAACCATAATATTTTCATTACAATTTGGCAAGATTTTCAATCTCATTTTTAGGGTGAATGGAAACATTTTAGTGGAATGTCTTGTATGGGACAATTGTAGGTCTCGATGAATAGTGTTGCAATAAAAAAAAAGTTTCCCAACTTTTAGGGTAATTTACCCTCCAGAGCCCAAAAATGGGGAAAATGGAAATAGCGCTTTTCAACAAAATTTGGGCATGCAGTTCGATGAAGGCACCTCACCCAAATGATATTTGACCATTTTCATCTCAATCGCCTGGCAACACTGGAAGTTATGGGACATGAAAGTTTTGGTAAGAGTAATGTTTGGGAGCTAACTTTGTTAAAGAAATGTCGCGCTAGGTGAAAGTGATGTAGGGGGGAGTTGTATAGTTTAGTGATGTGACCAGAGGAAAACTATAGGGAAGTGAAAAAAACAAGATGGCGGCGGGTCAAGTGATGCCATCTCCGCCAATTTCCAACCGATTTCGTTCAAATTTGGAACACGTGTCACATGATCCGCCTAATTTGTGATAAAATTGAAAAACAAAAGGAAAACAAAATGGCGGCGGAAATATATCCGATTGAAAATTTGGACATTTCAGACCAAACTTTGACGAATTAGCTGGCCTAGCACGAGCGCATGAGGAATATCCAACCAATTCCACTTCGTAGCACATATGATGTAGTATACCAGAAAATTGTCAATTTTTGGAAAAACAAAATGGCGGACGAGCTGTCAACCATAATATTTTCATTAGAATTTGGCAAGATTTCAATCTCATTTTTCGGGTGAATGGCAACATTTTAGTGGAATGTCTTGTATGGGACAATTGTAGGTCTCGATGAATGGTGTTGCAATAAAAAAAAAGTTTCCCAACTTTTAGGGTAATTTACCCTCCAGAGCCCAAAAATGTGGAAAATGGAAATAGCGCTTTTTAACCAAATTTGGGTATGCAGTTCGATGAAGGCACCTCACCCAAATGACATTTGACCATTTTCATCTCAATCGCCTGGCAACACTGGAAGTTATGGGGCATGAAAGTTTTGGTCAGAGTCATGTTTGGGCGCTAACTTTGTTAAAGAAATTTTGGGCTATCGTAACGGTTTAAATGCCACATGTTAGATGCTATCCTGTACATTAATTATAAAGTTTAACATATTTTAAAATACAAAATGGCGGCCAGAATATTGACTTCTCCAAAAAGTTACAGTATTTTTAATGTATTGTACATATATATTCGACTGGTGTTATGTGCATGATAAATAAATTTCTTTTCTTTCTTCTTTCTTCTTTCATACATTTTCCTATACGAAACGAAATGATTACTAGCGTGCGGTAGACGGCTTTGTTTTCGTGTTGTAGGCTACTAAAGAAACATTTTCCGGATTGTTGGCTGTGCAAATAATTCGCGCAAGCCCATCCACTAATTATATCAAGCACCGCCCGAAAGTTGCAAGTTCAAAACTTTGATAGTCATTTATTTCGAAAAGAGTTCATGTAAAATTGGTTATGGTTGTGTTTTATAAAGCAAGCAACGCTCAAAATGACCGCATGCCAGAAACTCATTCAAAGTTTTCATAAGCCAAACGTTGCTAGCTGTACACAATTTCCATACCTTTGTTCATAACTCGAAAAGCATGGGCGTCTTTCACTTCATCTTTGGTGGCGTGGGGACGCTTCGGGCTTCGCCCTACGCGGAGCTCGGCCTATGGCCTCGCAATAGTTACTTGGAAAGAAGAGAGTGGTTTCTGGTCGGTAAGGGGACGCTTCGGGCTTCGCCCTACGCGAAGCTCGGCCTACGGCCTCGCGGTCCGGCTCGGCCTTCGGCCTCGCAAAAGTTACTTGTAAGGTGGGGAGTTGTTTCTGCTCGGTAATGGGACGCTTCGGGCTTCGCCCTACGCGGAGCTCAGCCTACGGCCTCGCAAAAGTTACTTGGAAGGTGGGGAGTTGTTTCCGCTCGGTAAGGAGACGCTTCGGGCTTTGCCCTACGCGGAGCTCGGCCTACGGCCTCGCAAAAGTTACTTGGAGGGTGGAGAGTTGTTTCTGTTCGGCAAGGGGACGCTTCGGGCTTCGCCCTACGCGGAGCTCGGCCTTCGGCCTCGCCGGGGGGCAAAAGTTACTTGGAAGGAAGAGAGTGGTTTCTGCTCGGTAAGGGGACGCTTCGGGCTTCGCCCTACGCGGAGCTCGACCTGCGGCCTCGCAAAATTTACTTGGAAGGTGGGGAGTTGTTTCTGTTCGGCAAGGGGACGCTTCGGGCTTCGCCCTACGCGGAGCTCGGCCTTCGGCCTCGCAAAAGTTACTTGGCGGGTGGGTAGTTGTTTCTGTTCGGCAAGGGGACGCTTCGGGCTTCGCCCTACGCGGAGCTCGGCGTGCGGCCTCGCAAAATTTACTTGGAAGGTGGGGAGTTGTTTCTGCTCGGTAAGGGGACGCTTCGGGCTTCGCCCTACGCGGAGCTTGGCCTACGGCCTCGCAAAAGTTACTTGGAGGGTGGAAAGTTGTTTCTGTTCGGCAAAGGGACGCTTCGGGCTTCGCCCTACGCGGAGCTCGGCCTTCGGCCTCGCCGGGGGGCAAAGGTTACTTGGAAGGAAGATAGTGGTTTCTGCTCGGTAAGGGGACGCTTCGGGCTTCGCCCTACGCGGAGCTCGGCCTATGGCCTCGCAATAGTTACTTGGAAAGAAGAGAGTGGTTTCTGGTCGGTAAGGGGACGCTTCGGGCTTCGCCCTACGCGGAGCTCGGCCTACGGCCTCGCGGTCCGGCTCGGCCTTCGGCCTCGCAAAAGTTACTTGTAAGGTGGGGAGTTGTTTCTGCTCGGTAATGGGACGCTTCGGGCTTCGCCCTACGCGGAGCTCGGCCTACGGCCTCGCAAAAGTTACTTGGAAGGTGGGGAGTTGTTTCCGCTCGGTAAGGAGACGCTTCGGGCTTTGCCCTACGCGGAGCTCGGCCTACGGCCTCGCAAAAGTTACTTGGAGGGTGGAGAGTTGTTTCTGTTCGGCAAGGGGACGCTTCGGGCTTCGCCCTACGCGGAGCTCGGCCTTCGGCCTCGCCGGGGGGCAAAAGTTACTTGGAAGGAAGAGAGTGGTTTCTGCTCGGTAAGGGGACGCTTCGGGCTTCGCCCTACGCGGAGCTCGACCTGCGGCCTCGCAAAATTTACTTGGAAGGTGGGGAGTTGTTTCTGTTCGGCAAGGGGACGCTTCGGGCTTCGCCCTACGCGGAGCTCGGCCTTCGGCCTCGCAAAAGTTACTTGGCGGGTGGGTAGTTGTTTCTGTTCGGCAAGGGGACGCTTCGGGCTTCGCCCTACGCGGAGCTCGGCGTGCGGCCTCGCAAAATTTACTTGGAAGGTGGGGAGTTGTTTCTGCTCGGTAAGGGGACGCTTCGGGCTTCGCCCTACGCGGAGCTTGGCCTACGGCCTCGCAAAAGTTACTTGGAGGGTGGAAAGTTGTTTCTGTTCGGCAAAGGGACGCTTCGGGCTTCGCCCTACGCGGAGCTCGGCCTTCGGCCTCGCCGGGGGGCAAAGGTTACTTGGAAGGAAGATAGTGGTTTCTGCTCGGTAAGGGGACGCTTCGGGCTTCGCCCTACGCGGAGTTCGGCCTGCGGCCTCGCAAAATTTACTTGGAAGGTGGGGAGTTGTTTCTGTTCGGCAAGGGGACGCTTCGGGCTTCGCCCTACGCGGAGCTCGGCCTTCGGCCTCGCAAAATTTACTTGGTAGGTGGGGAGTTGTTTCTGCTCGGTAAGGGGACGCTTCGGGCTTCGCCCTACGCGGAGCTCGGCCTACGGCCTCGCAAAAGTTACTTGGAGGGTGGAGAGTTGTTTCTGTTCGGCAAGGGGACGCTTCGAGCTTCGCCCTACGCGGAGCTCGGCCTTCGGCCTCGCCGGGGGGCAAAACTTACTTGGAAGGAAGAGAGTGGTTTCTGCTCGGTAAGGGGACGCTTCGGGCTTCGCCCTACGCGGAGCTCGGCCTGCGGCCTCGCAAAAATTACTTGAAAGATGGGGAGTTGTTTCTGTTCAGCAAGGGGACGCTTCGGGCTTCGCCCTACGCGGAGCTCGGCCTTCGGCCTCGCAAAATTTACTTGGTAGGTGGGGAGTTGTATTTGCTCGGTAAGGGGACGCTTCGGGCTTCGCCCTACGCGGAGCTCGGCCTTCGGCCTCGCAAAATTTACTTGGAAGGTGAGGAGTTGTCTGCTCGGTAAGGTAACGCTTCGGGCTTCGCCCTACGCGGAGCTCGGCCTTCGGCCTCGCAAAATTTACTTGGAAGGTGGGGAGTGGTTTCTGCTCGGTAAGGGGACGCTTCGGACTTCGCCCTACGCGGAGCTCGGCCTACGGCCTCGCAAAAGTTACTTGGAAGGTGGGGAGTGGTTTCTGCTCGGTAAGGGGACGCTTCGGGCTTCGCCCTACCCGGAGCTCGGCCTGCGGCCTCGCAAAAATTACTTGAACGATGGGGAGTTCTGTTCGGCAAGGGGACGCTTCGCGCTTCGCCCTACGCGGAGCTCGGCCTTCGGCCTCGGAAAAATTTACTTGGAAGGTGGGGACGCGGTGGGTACGGCGGTTCGGTCGTAGGGCGAAGCCCGAAGCGTCCCCTTGCCGAACAGAAACAACTCCCCACCATCCAAGTAACTTTTGCGAGGCCGTAGGCCGAGCTCCGCGTAGGGCGAAGCCCGAAGCGTCCCCTTACCGAGCAGAAACAACTCCCCACCTTCCAAGTAAATTTTGCGAGGCCGAAGGCCGAGCTCCGCGTAGGGCGAAGCCCGAAGCGTTCCCTTGCCAAACAGAAACAACTCCCCACCTTTCAAGTAACTTTTGCGAGGCCGCAGGCCGAGCTCCGCGTAGGGCGAAGCCCGAAGCGTCCCCTTGCCGAACAGAAACAACTCCCCACCCTCCCAAGTAACTTTTGCGAGGCCGTAGGCCGAGCTCCGCGTAGGGCGAAGCCCGAAGCGTCCCCTCACCGAGCAGAAACAACTCCCCACCTTCCAAGTAAATTTTGCGAGGCCGAAGGCCGAGCTATACGTAGGGCGAAGCCCGAAGCGTCCCCTTACTGAGCAGAAACAACTCCCCACCTTCCAAGTAAATTTTGCGAGGCCGAAGGCCGAGCTCCGCGTAGGGCGAAGCCCGAAGCGTCCCCTTGCCAAACAGAAACAACTCCCCACCCTCCAAGTAACTTTTGCCCCCCGGCGAGGCCGACGGGCGATCTCCGCGTAGTGCGAAGCCCGAAGCGTCCCCTTGCCGAACAGAAACAACTCCCCACCTTCCAAGTAAATTTTGCGAGGCCGAAGGCCGAGCTATACGTAGGGCGAAGCCCGAAGCGTCCCCTTACTGAGCAGAAACAACTCCCCACCTTCCAAGTAAATTTTGCGAGGCCGAAGGCCGAGCTCCGCGTAGGGCGAAGCCCGAAGCGTCCCCTTGCCAAACAGAAACAACTCCCCACCTTTCAAGTAACTTTTGCGAGGCCGCAGGCCGAGCTCCGCGTAGGGCGAAGCCCGAAGCGTCCCCTTGCCGAACAGAAACAACTCCCCACCCTCCAAGTAACTTTTGCCCCCCGGCGAGGCCGAAGGGCGATCTCCGCGTAGTGCGAAGCCCGAAGCGTCCCCTTGCCGAACAGAAACAACTCCCCACCCTCCAAGTAACTTTTGCCCCCCGGCGAGGCCGAAGGCCGAGCTCCGCGTAGGGCGAAGCCCGAAGCGTCCCCTTACTGAGCAGAAACAACTCCCCACCTTCCAAGTAAATTTTGCGAGGCAGAAGGCCGAGCTCCGCGTAGGGCGAAGCCCTAAGCGTCCCCTTACCGACCAGAAACCACTCTCTTCTTTCCAAGTAACTATTGCGAGGCCATAGGCCGAGCTCCGCGTAGGGCGAAGCCCGAAGCGTCCCCACGCCACCAAAGGCTGAAAGATGCCCATGCTTTTCGAGTTATGAATAAAGGTATGGAAATTGTGTACAGCTAGCAACGTTTGGCTTATGAAAACTTTGAATAAGTTTCTGGCATACGGTCATTTCGACCGTTGCTTGCTTTATAAAACACAACCATAACCAATTTTACATGAACTCTTTTCGAAATAATTGACTCTATGAAAGTTTTGAACTTGTAACTTTCGGGCGGTGCTAGATATAATTAGTGGATGGGCTTGCGCGAATCATTTGCACAGCGAACAATCCGGATAATGTTTCTTTAGTTGCAGCGCCTACAACACGAAAACAAAGCCGTCTCGCGGGCCGCGCGCGGCCCGCGCACCATGCAACACCTAGTTTTTCAATATAGGTACAATACATGGCATAATTGCGACAAGCTAAGTTGTAGTTCACAAATGTGCCAAAAACGGCCGTTTTTCGCAATTATGCGAACTACAACTTACCGACATTGAATCACGTTATAAATAAGCATTTAAAAAATAGTATTTATCGTAATAAACATTTCGTAAATAGCTTTTTTAATAAAATTGATTATATGGGAAGATATTATTTTTTTAAGATTGGCGGCGCTAGTTAGCTCTATGAAGGCCCTTAAGACGGAAATACGTATCTAACAATAACAATACAGTAGGAACGGAGAATCTATTATCGGCTTTTATGCGAATTGAATTTGATTTCGCAAATACATACAAGACGGATTTACTTTAACTATTCAAATTGACCTATCACGAGAAGCAATATTTATATCTTTATTATGAGGATACCTGAAATATTCCGAGTAACTGAGAAAATACCGAAAATACTTAGGTGTTCTGAATTGTGTTTTTGTTGACTGAACCGTTTGGTTAGGCGGCAATTGGTCCCGGTCCCAAACTGGAACCAGAGACCAGTCAGGTTGACCCCTATTCTAATTTGCTAATGGGCATTTGGGCCCACATTAGTAGGGCTCAGTACCTAAGTACTGGGTCGATTGAGCTCGCAACGGTATACCGAAACACCCTTCACCGGTGGAACACTTCACCGAAAAATTTCATTAAAGGAACACTTGTTAAGAAGGCGTATTACAGGATAGATGACTATTTAAACGATGAACATGCATGGTGTGTGTCGCCGGTTCCGCATGAGGGATAAAGTCTAGATTACTAACAATAGTAGGTAATAGTTGTGTAATACCTAGTTATTAAGTAATTGTGTATTATTATATTATTTTAAAAGATGTGCTACTGAGAGCTTTTTCCCAATTTTTCTCCTCAGCGTTGGCACCTTTTCCTTGCAAAGTGGTGTAAATGTAAATTCAAAAAATATGTCGACGTGCAAAAATGTACACAACGTGCTTACTTGAAATAAAGAAATTTGACTTTGACTTTGAAACTCTTAGCCGACGAAAGAATTTTCGCTCCAATGAAATTCTCTAATGGTGTCACTTCACATGGCTATTCGTATTTGCGTATGTGTATAATGTGTTTTTATAAACACTCTATTTATTTTTCGGATGGCGAAACAAAAACTAAATTGAGTTGCTCTGAAAAGAGATTGTTTTTATTAATCACAAACCTTTTTACATTTTACATTACGTTTTCGAAAACTTAACTACAAATCTTACCTGAAAAGAGAAACAACATTAAAGCTATTATTTCACAAATTCCTTTTAGTTTTATTTCACTTGCATATCACAACATAACCTGTACGCTTTTTCTACCACTGTCATTTTACCATAGTGCCGTGCATAGCATAGACCATACGTCAAAGTTAATGCGCGGCAAATTCAAACCTAATGAAGTACGGCGTATTTCATTACATCTCCCCCCCCGAATTTTTTTAAAAAATTTTTTTTTTTTAATTTTTTTTTTTTAATTTTTTTTTAATTTTTTTTTTTTAAATTTTTTTTTTTACTATTTTATTCTGGTACTGGAACAAGTTTTGTTATGTGGAAAAAATTTGATTCGCATTTCTTATGTCCTGTGTCTATTTTATAAATCGACTTTGACATTTTTTGTAAGATTTTATAAGGGCCAATTTTTAATTCATCTAATTTTTTCCTGTTCAAGCGATTTCCGTTTTCAACATATACCGAGTCTCCTACTTTTAATTCGCACTTTTGACGGTTTTTGTCGAATACTTGCTTATTATAATTGTGTGATTTTATAGTATTTTCCAATGCGACTTTTCTATCTTTCAATAAATCATTACATGTTCTTTTCTGTTTTAATTCATCTGGTAGAATATCAATATTTTTTCCTTCCAACAGATATTTTGGAGAAAATCCTGTCACAGTGTGCTCCGTTTCATTATATCTTTGGGTACATTCGTGAGCGATTGTCGTCCAAGCTAATTTATCTTTCCTTTCATTTATCTTACATCTAATTTTATTAACTAATGTTTGGTTCAATCTTTCATTCAAACCATTTGAAAATGGTGCATTTACAGCCGATCTGCATATGAATATGCAGATCATATTTGATTTTGGATCTTCACTTGGTTTTACCATAAATTCAAATCTTAACTTCTCCATCTTTGATACAAACAGCTGCAGAAATGTTGTTTTATAATGTGTTTTTATAAACACTCTATTTATTTTTCGGATGGCGAAACAAAAACTAAATTGAGTTGCTCTGAAAAGAGATTGTTTTTATTAATCACAAACCTTTTTACATTTTACATTACGTTTTCGAAAACTTAACTACAAATCTTACCTGAAAAGAGAAACAACATTAAAGCTATTATTTCACAAATTCCTTTTAGTTTTATTTCACTTGCATATCACAACATAACCTGTACGCTTTTTCTACCACTGTCATTTTACCATAGTGCCGTGCATAGCATAGACCATACGTCAAAGTTAATGCGCGGCAAATTCAAACCTAATGAAGTACGGCGTATTTCATTACATGTGTTATATTTGACAAATAATTACGACATGTGGATAGTACACATGAAGACAGAGAAAAGTATACAGGGGGCCTCAATAAGGTTGAGATTTTCTCAAAAACTACTGGACCGAATTTAATAATTGTTTTACAGTTACATAGCTTTCACATTTATCTGTCTAACAGTGAAATAATTCTTACGATAGGTCACGTAGTTTTTGAGATAATCTCAACCTTAAAAACACAAAGACACAAGACAAAATATTCGTCTTATTTTCCTATTCTGGTGGCACTTCACTTGGCTATTCCTATTTGCGTATTTGTCATAATTGCCATGTGTGGTTGGTATGCTTGACAAAATATTCGTCTTATTTGTATGTACGTCAAGTATTTGACAAATACGACAAACGTCCAATAGCGAATACGAACAACCAAGTGAAGTGACCCGCATTCGACAAACATAGCAATTACCAAATACGCGTTTCCGCGCGCTTGTCGGTTTCGACGTGACGAATTTGTGTCTTTATTTGGCTCTCATAAAAAAAAATACAGACAAATACATTGCATTGCATCTATTCTTCTTTCTTTGCTTTAAATAGCCGAGGCGTGACTATGTAACGTACGGCATTTCAGCCCCATTGTGTCGCTTAAACCCGTCACTGTATGACGGTCCAATAGTACGCCACTGTTGATCCTTTTCAAATTCAAATTCAAATTCAAATTCATTTATTTATTCATAATGTATGAAACATTACAGACATTATGCCTAAATCGTCACATACATTTAATTATTTAAGTTTAATATAATACATTATGGTCATATTTAATTTTTAATTATTATCTTATATCACAGTTATTTCACATATATATGTACTTATAGCTTTTATTTTATAATATCACATTTTACATCTCATTCACACACTCATACATCACATACACGTCAAAAAGGAGTTACAGTGGGAGAGGGAAAAAAAAGACAAATACATTGCATATTTGTATGTACGTCAAATATTTGACAAATACAAACGTCCAATACTGATTACAAATAGCCATGTGAAGTACTGAAAATTCTCTAGGCCAAGGGTGTATTTAAAACAATTGAGCGTGATAATAAACACTGAGCTCACGTTCAAAATTTTCTCTGAATCCCGACCTTAATCCCCACCTGACATTTCCGCTGTTTCTATCTGATTGTATACCGTAGGATTTGAGATTTGTTTGATTGAAAGTAAGCAGACGGGCAGACACTTTTGCCGAGTGATTTAGAGTTACGGTGGCTTTGCCAGCTTCTGCATTGCGAATTTAAGACTTATTTATTTGTTTTGGCATGATCTATGCTATCATTTTGAATTAAGGGGAACCGAGAGGTGTTGCTCAATACAAGTTGTTATCGGAAAAAGTTACTTTTCAAAAGGTGCAAATCCAGTAGGTATGAACGACAGCAGATCAATGGTAACACTTGCAGTACGATTTCAACTTTTATGACGAAGATAATAAGAACGATCCTAAGTCGAAAGTGTTACACTTCAGCTGCACATTGTTCACAGGCGAAAGAAAGTAAAATGACTGTTAAGGGCTGCCAGCTGTCAAACTCAAGCGCGAGACAGAGGATGTCCCGCAGCGGCGGAGTGAAGAGTACGGCACAGTGACTCCATATTTGTATTTTTATTAATTTTGGATTGATTTTGGCAGGGAAATAAAAATACGCCAACAAAAATCTGATTTTTTTTAAATAAGCTCTCGTATTTATAATCCCCTACATTTTGATATATATTTTGCATTAATAACTATTTCTATCGAGCGAAGTTTGTACAATCGTGTATTGGTATTCATCAGTCTCTAAATAGACACCCCAAGATTGCTATTTATATTTTTTCAGACGTTTAATTTTGGTAGTGCCGGAGCCTTCATAGAAAAACTGAAAATTCATCCTTAAAGTGGCCCATATAAGGCACGATATCGTTGTTTCGACAGTCTGAAACGACGAATGGTACCGTATACCAACCTCCAGTATTAACGGTCGGTATCGGGCCATAATTTCGCGCCTGTGAGCGAGAACCCTGCCACTAGAACAAAGCATTGAACTTGAACTAGGGTCTTCGATTGCATATATACATAGTGGGTATAGGACCGTACGTACATGACGGGAGTCCCACATACCCACCGCGCGCCCCTCCTTATTGGCGCGGTGGGATGCGTAAAAGCATTTCCCCAAGTAAAAAAAAAAAGGGTCTTCGATTGCAGTGTCGGGGCATTGCTCTGCCAGCCATCGTATGACTTTGAAGACATGAAAAATTTAAATGCAGTTCGCTTGAAAAATATTTTTATACAGGGAGTCCCTGAATTCATTCGACAAATTGAAACTGGAGGTTGTACTCATGATAAATGGTATTCAATTGTAACGGTTTTTAGTAAATCAAAACTGGCAAAAAATATTACGACACAAGTCACACAATGACCTTAGAAATGACCATTAGGTCAAATTCCAGTGAAAGAAATCGTTCCGAAAAATTAGAAGTACCTTATAATATATATAAAAAATACAAAGCATTCTAACATACACAAATACATAACAAACACAAATAAAACATACACAATGCACATCAGATGAATAATAAAAAATATAGTTGAACTTTTTGTAAATATTTTTTGTCCCCAAACTGTTTAATTTCATTTTAACCCTGTGCAGAAATTATCAAATATGGGATTGTTTGCAATTTAGGCTCAAAGATGTTGTAAACATTACCAATCTTTTGGCTTGGAATCGGATAAACACCGGGTTGTCAACCGTCGCCTATCGGTTGTTTTGGATAAATATCCGTTGTCAACCGTTACTTTACAACTATAGTCACAAGCCTAACCATCCATTTAATTATGTCGAATGAATTCAAGGCCACCCTGTATAGTAAAGCTTAATAAACTAACAGGTTAATAAACTTTAGAGGGTTGAACATCCAAATCACATTATCTCTTGAAACGAATTCAAAATGGCGGTTTCTGTTTCTTTTTGAAAAGTCGAATTTATAATTTACCCAGGGGTTTAGTGATTAAGAGTCTTCCATGAGCCAACTAGCGCCGCCAATCTTTAAAAAATAATATCTTCCAATATAATCAATTTTATTAAAAAAAGCTATTTACAAAATGTTTATTA
Organism: Tachystola acroxantha; assembly: GCA_963506565.1. NCBI lineage: Eukaryota > Metazoa > Arthropoda > Insecta > Lepidoptera > Oecophoridae > Tachystola > Tachystola acroxantha. The sequence continues at coordinate 1,911,703 of OY735882.1, forward strand.
CGATAAATACAAATTTTTGAATGCTTATTTATAACGTGATTCAATGTCGGTAAGTTGTAGTTCGCATAATTGCGAAAAACGGCCGTTTTTGGCACATTTGTGAACTACACTTTAGCTTGTCGCAATTATGCCACGTATTGTATATTGAAAAATAGTATTCATCCTAATAAACATTTTGTAAATAGCTTTATTAATAAAATTGATTAAATTGGAAGATATTATTTTATCAAGATTGGCGGCGCTAGTTGGCTCATGGAATGCCCTTAACGATCAAATTAACTATTTTGTTTCAATGTAGCCTAATACACAATGAAAGTCTTTTTTATACAGGATATTATTTGATTAGATATCAATTAGAACACTTTGTGTAAGTAAATTGTGACGAATTGTGATCGAATTTTGTGCCGTATAGAGAAAACAAATACATTTCGCAAAAGTCGAAAGCCACGTCTCATCAAGATGGATTTGAGAAGCATTATAATATGACTCTACATACTTAATAAACTCCCGGGTTCTAACAACATGCAAAATTGCTCTTCCCGCAATCTAATTTACCATAACGGATTATCTTTTGAAAACCGTCGAGTAAGTACAGTCGGCAGCACGTCAAGGGCACTCTAGACGTTGGTAATACAGCGTAATATGCCATTGCATTTCGTGTTAGTTGATGGCAAGTTCCCGCCAGCTAAGTTGACCCAAAATGGCAGCAGTTCATGAGGGTAGACTCGACAGGAGATTAATTGTAACACTTAGATACGATTTCTACTCTTACGACGCATATAATAAAAACGATCCAAAGTCTAAAAAAATTGGATAATCTTAGCTTCTTCTTTTCTCATGTGGTTTAGTGACCAAACCTATTTGTCAAAAGTTAATCAGGCCGCCCGTAGGCCTCTGATGTGGCCTAACGATTGTTGTCAAGCGACCACAACCGGGGGCTCAGATGAAAGTGTCACTAGCGGTCATCCATCCAGGTACATACTGACCTCGCCCAACGTTGCTTAACTTGTACAATCGTATTCAACGTGTCGCAAATGGACTACGAGCCCCTTGATCATCTTAGCTACTGGGTTCTGTACGCAAAAATATTTATTAACCAGAAGCCTCTACTTTTCCCGAGAGAACGGAATATAAGTAAGGAGATTCATGGATTTTAATTCAAATTACGTTCATTAACAGTCGACTTGTTGTAACATTTTAACAATTCAAATTAGCCTTTGAAATTCTTTTACATAAGTAATACCGTTTACCATTTATTTATTAATACTTTCATTTGCGTAAATTGACCTCAACCATCACAACAGTGTTAATTATTTACTTAGTTACATTTTTAATTTGTGGCGTAATGTCAGTTAAAATATTTGGATTAGGTATGGGTCCTCCCACAGATTAAAGATATAAGTTTTCTATTCAAGGTCCTCCCTCTTGAAAAGCCCGTATAGTAACGTAATGTTGTTGTTTTTTGTTGTTTTTTACGTATTCGCTACTTATATTGGAGCTCATTTGGTCAATTGCAGAAACAAAATAGAGAAGGTTCCTTTTCGTGCACAGATTGTTCGGAAAAATAAAATATGTTTCGCAAGCGAACGTTACTTTATCTGTAATACCTTGCAATTACTTCGGAGATTGGAGACAATTAAGATTTATTGCTCCGCCTTTAGTTCCCGCGTACGCGAAATACGTACAATCACGACACAATGTAAGTACCTAAATAAGAAGTAGGTACGTACTGTAATAATACAAATATACCGACTTTGTTATCGGTTTTCTTTAAATAGACTTTAAAAGCCAAATGGTAGGTACTAAATTTAAACAAACCTGCGACATTTTTCTCTGCTTGATTTTCGTTTTCGGCGGCCATTATGGAAAATCCCACACAAACACAACTTATAAAAATAAATAATTTTTAAAAAACACTGTAACAAAACTGCACTAAATCTGTTATCGTTGTCACTCTACAAATTGCCCCCTAAATTGACCTTGTCACGCATCGCTTCTCACAAAACACAAGACTAATTTTATTTTAAACATCAAAGAAGCTTCTGAATTGAATTTTCAATGAACATCAAGAAAATTGATCAGAAGAAAATTGTTCACTATAAAGAACCTTCTCAAAATTGGTTTTTACACTTGACACTGGCGGGAAAGTTTCGCGCCAACGCGATATTTTTTTTAATAAGGCTTGGCATACACGACGCGTCTTTATGCCGCAAGTGTTAGTAACACACTGTTCTATTTTAGTTGATAGGCCAACCAAACGAAAAGATTTATTCGCATGTGCAATTTTGTGGGATAATTGTTTATGTTCATTGAGCTTAATTGCTCGTCACTAATTTGAGATACAGACGGATTTCCTTCAGCGGTGGAGAGTGTTTCTGGGAACTTATCCACTCAGTGGGATACAGGGTGTAACACAAAGGACACCTAGTCAAATGGGCGTTATGTTCAGTATTAATAACTGAACAACTTTAGTTCTACTCGACCCCGCATATTTAATTCTTTAATGTACACAAAGTTGATTACAATACAAGACATGGAATAAGACGTAAGGTGTGCTTAACTCTAGATTAGAGTGGTCTACCAGCAAACCAGTGTGAGAGAGAGATGAGATCTGGAGCAGGCAGCAAGTGTACACAAAGTTAATGTATTATATTAATTTATAAAACTTATAAAATAATATAGGTACATACCTACATGCATACTAATAAATCTAATACGATAGATAATATATAACTGATATATATTACATAGATAATACACTACTTATGTTATTACCTACAATACATACATTATTTATATCACAAGGAGAGGTGCTCTTTAACTTTCTTTCTTTCCTTGTCTATTTTACCAAATTCTATCATGGTCCAAGTAGTACAGTCGAAGACAGAGATAAGTATACAGGGGGCCTCAATAAGGTTTACATTTTCTCAAAAACTACTGGACCGAATTTAATAATTCTTTTACAGTTACATAGTTCTAACTTTTATCTATCAAACAGTGAAAGAATTTTTGCAACAGGTCAAATAGTTTTTGAGAAAAAGAAAATCTCAACCTTAAAAACTCTCCTGTACATCTTTCTCTGTGTTGCACCGTACTAAGTACGTCAACCTTAGTATGCTATGGTAGAAGCACTAACTAATTTTATAAACATCTCAACTTGTCGTTTGATCAAGTACAACTCCCTTGGAAATCAACATTTCGGTGGTTTAACAGTCGTTGATAACCACACTCTATCAAATCACTGATCAAATAAATCACATTTATTTTGACACAAAATCTCTCAATAATATGAGTTATTTTTGCTCCGAGTAACCAATTGTCTATTACATATTCGAGACACGTTATATGTTCCCATTTTTCCTAATGAAATCCTGAGCCAGCCTCTGGCAGATGACTAATGAAGATTTATTTAACACAATCTAGATTTAATTTTAACTTCGTCCAAGGTATTGACTATTTTCAAATATTTTCTATGTAGATATACACTAAGACGAAGATAAGTACATATACAGGAGGCCTCAAAAAGGTTGCGATTTCCTCAAAAACTACTAGGTACTCTCTTCTCATACAAAATTGAGTGAATGCTGTTGCGATGACGTCACAAAACTTCTAAGAAAACAAAACCGCAGCAGTATTACAATAAGCTTACTTTAAGGACGTCATGGTACGAAATAACAAAGTATTATTGAAGTAATACTGCTACAAGAGTTCAAGAAAAGGCCCCTGGCCCTAATTTAATAATTATTTTACGAGTGTACCCCATGGGACCGATATTCATTCTGTCGATGAGCGTTGGCTCGAATATTCGTGGCTCCGAATGCCATAGGCTCGAATATTTGTTGGAGTGCTGAGGTCCCTGGTTCGAATCCCGGTCTTAAGGTAAAATTTCTCTATTTAATTTTTTGTTTTCAGTTTCTAATAGCGGATATTATACAAGAAAATTCAAATTCCCTAGTCGACAGACTCTTCTTAAATGAAAAATAAAAGAGAACTGGGTACGCGCGAGTTACAATACTGGGACCAACAAATTGATATAGAGTCAGACTTTTAAAACAACTTTTATTCAAATTAAACGTGACACGAATCTGTGTCAATAACATAAATAAAATAAAGATGAAATTAGGCTACCTGGTACAATCAAAACATAACAAAAACATTGACGAACTTATGACCTTACATTTCCCTTATCATAACATGTGACTGAACTTCACCTAAAAGTGATTACCTAAATAAAATTAATATCATTATTAACTTCTTATTGGCCTGACAACTACAAACTATGCAAACTTAAAAATTCCACCTTCAGAATTAAAGTCAAATCAAAATCCTTATAGTCAGGTAAGTAGTAGACAAAACAATAAAAATAAAACGTCTACGTTCTACAGACAAAAACAATAATTCAAAACAATTTCACATACCAATGTCCCATGGAATCAAAATGTTACGATAACACTTATCCATCAAGTCAATAAACTTCCCAAACGTTTCCATCGTTTTAATTTTCAGTTGAATACGATTTTTCTCCAATTCCAGCTTCTGCAAATCGATTTTCCTCTGAAATTGTCTCGTGTCTCTTTTAGTTTCATTGGGCATTGTATAAACCCTTCTCTTTTTATTAGGGACTGTGTCATCTGTATCACTTTCTAGGGGTCTACGACACCTATCAGCGTTTTCGTCAAAACTATGTTTGTCATTTCCTACATCGTTATAAATTTGAACTTTTTCATTATTTTCTGTACGAGGCCTTACATCAATAGCATTCTCATTCAAATTGCTTGTATTTATATTATTCTGTATTGGTTTGTGAGCTGATTTGTTTTTTTGCAGATTATCTTGCAAAAAACTGCTAATTTTGTTAATCCTCTGTCCTGTATTTGGTAACATTCTTTTCGTACCCTCATTATTCTCAATAGGCAGCAAAGATTCTTTAGCATTAGGTGTCAAATTACTCGTATTATTATTCAGTCCCATATTTTGATCACCAATGTTTTGCATTGTATTATTTAACCACTCATATACAGCTGTGTGCATATAATTCTTTTCAGTATTATTTTTGGGTATATAAGTTTCTGGTTTCTTAGCAGTCAAATACTTTTGCATTTCTGAATTATTTTCAATATTGAACCAATTGTTACTAGCAGTATCTTCCGGTCTTTGTAGTAAAGTATTTTTCAGTACCGTATTCGGAATCGTATATGCATTATTTTTCTGAACGTTAATTTGTCTAGAGTTCCTTTCGTTTGTAATTGTCTTGGTTTTGTATGAATTATTTTTTCTTTTATTGGTACTATAGTTCTGAATGGAATAGTCAGTTTTAGTGTCTTTGGAGTCTTCATCGTCTGAAGATATTTTCTCTGCTGCAACAAAGTACTTGTGATAACAGTTAATCAGGATTAAATTTATTTATTTATTGCCTGTAAATTCGGTCCAGTCGTTTTTGAGAAAATCTCAACCTTATTTAGGCCCCCTGTATACTTATCTCTGTCTTCGACTGTACATCGTTACTGTGCTTTGGGGTTTTTAACAATTTAAGGTATTTTTAATTTTTTGCAACGATTTCTTCCACTACATTTTACCTAATGGTCATTTCTAAGGTCACTGTGACGTACTTAGTTAAAAAAACTAACCAATTTAATATATAATCATGAGTAGGTTGTGAAGGACACCCAGTATAATAATTTTTTTATAGAGAGTACTGGACCTACCTGAATCTATTTCCACAACCTTAGCACTCTTGCCAGCTAGCTGTTTGGATTCTTCGTCCTTCGCCTCTCCAGTCTATAAAAAGTACTTAAGTTTAAACTTAATTTCATTGATTGCATAATAAATATAACAACAATTTACGTATACTTACTATATTTACGAATAATATATACGATAGCTGCATTACCACTCACTCACTGACTGATACGGGTTTTGAGGAAACTAGAGGGGGTAGGGCTAGGAGTGCTTGTATGGTTGTGTTGTGCCTATACAACCATACATACAACCTCAGAGAAATAAGGACCAACGGTCCCCCATCCCCCGGCTACCTTCTGTAATAGTGCCAATAATAACTATGGTAGAAGCGCTTAAAAGCTCTGAAGTTGGACCGGGTAGCAACGAGGTCGCTATAATACACGAGGTGACATCTGCTGTTAGCTGTACCTACTATTGGCTTGGCAGTCCACTGCTAGTTGTAGGAGTCTCCCAAGGCGCGACACTCGAACCCATTTTGTTGTTAAACAATCCCTTTTAAATTACTAAACTCTTTACCTCAGTGGCTCCATCCATAAGTTTCGCCTCTTTATTGATAATGGCCAGAACACGAGCTTCCAGGGAATGACAATAAGATCCCCGGCGTCTTTGGGTGACTTTTTTGATAATATTGAGCTTGGCTCTCCTCCTCGTATTATTCTTGAAGTCAGCCCAGACCTGGTAAAAGTGTATAACTTAAATCAAACATGTTTCATATTTACTGAAACTTGATTATTAAATATTTTGTATTACTTACGGCTATTCGATTTTTTTAAATCAATATCAGCTGATCGATAGCAAAACCTAGTAGTATGTACGTATGTAGTAGTAGTATGTACATACATGGAGAGCGATTTTTGCGAAAATCAAAAGTTCAAATTACTAAGTCGAATTACACCCAATTTTTAGTTGAAACCGATATTTCGACCAACACTGCTTCAACCAAAAATTGAGTGATTTCGGTACCTACTTATACCTAAAATAATTTGAAGTAGGTGGGAAATTGGCTCAATACAGCTTTAAAGCTAAAAAAAGTTGTTTAGTTACCGATACGTACTGAACATCCCTCCGTTCAGCACTTTCTCCTTACATCCTACTTGTATAAAACCTGTATCTAACGCGTATGACCTTACCTTTTTCCATTGCTGAGCAGTTCGCGACGGCCCAATATCACCGTGCTCGTTGCTGTTCAGCAAACGGGCCACTTCCCCCCAATGGTAATGCATCCAAAGCCTTCCAGCAGAACTAGACGTCCTTCTAGTAAAATCGCCATACCTGTAAACAAAAGTAAATTTCGAAATTCACGTCAGAGATGAAAGATGAAATATTTTTCGGTATTATCTCACCTCTCCATGTAATCTACCAATGTCTGGAATTGAAAATATGTTGTGCGCATATTGTTAAACAATTTCTGATTTTATAAAACATGCAATTGCCTTTTCCTTTCTACAATTTTTACGAAAGAAAATAGAAATATGCCAACCAAATTCAAAAAAGTTTTGTTTCCACCGCGTTGTTTTTTTCAATACTACCAACATCGTAGCGAGGAAAAAGACAATTAGTTCATGGCTTGGGTACTTGTCTATTGGCCAATATCTACAACGACGAACATAGTATCCATTGAACGCATCCGTAAAAATATTTTTAACTAGCAACATTTGGAACTGTCACTGTCAAACAAAATGTTTTGCTGCGCGTTGTGATGCGAATTCGTTCACGAGTTGTTGCATTGTTTTGTAATTGTTTTACTCACAATTCCACATAAAAATTGAATGAAAACATATATAAATCGCAATCGCATATACCGTGCCTAATTTCAGTGAGTGTACAAAGCTATTACGATGTCGGACAGCGAAGAAAACTTGCATCGCTTGGAGGGAACTTCTGCGGATGCTCCCGGCGGCCTAATCCTTAGAAAGAAGGAGAACCCAGCTGAATTTCAGTTCGCTAGACCTTCATTGCTAGGTCTGGATAAGTTGGCAGCGGCTAAACGTAAGCAGAACCGGCTTATTTCGTTCCAATATGATTCCGACGACAGTGACGAAGCAACCGAGCCTACGGATGTAAAAGAACGTAAATACAGGAAACACAATGAGGAAACTCCAACGTACACTGGTGGTATATCTGAAGAAGCGCGGGAACGTATGCTGGAGAGGTTACAGAGGTAAGTAAAGAACAACAAATAGGTGGGTTTGTATGTAATTGACTCCTAATTAGTGGCTTACTGCAGACTATATCGAAGATTAAGCAAAGCAGGCTGGTAAGCGGATCCCGACCCCGGCTAGAAGAAGTGCTAAATCGAAGAAAATAATGATTGAAGTCATTTAACATTTCTTTTGTTTTGCATGAAGGGGAAAATAGGTTAACATAACCTGGTAACCTTCTCTCATAGACAGCCAACAAGAAGAGTTTTGTCATTCATTATTATAAATAGTACACACGAATACAGAGAAGTATCCAGGGGGTCTCAATAAGGTTGAACTTTTCTCACTAACCACTGGACCGATTATAATGATTCTCTTACAGTTACATAGTTATAACTTTTATCTATCTAACAGTGGAACAATTCTTGCAATAGGTCAAGTAGTTTTTGAGAGAATCCCATCCATAAAACTCTACTGTACCTTTCTTTGTCTTCGACCATACATATTAAAACTGTTGATAATGAAATATGATTTTATACCAGGTATAAGTTGTATCTATTTATTTTAAGTTTCCAACATTTCAAGTCATGGTTAGAGTTCCTCTCATCTTATCTTTACACCCATTTAGGTATTTTAGTTATTGTGTTTCATTCAATGTATGAATAATATATGTTTGCATAATTATTTAATTATAAATTAAACAATTTTTTTTTTTTTTGTCTCCACTTCTTGCCGCGATCTGTCTCAATTGACATTTAGCTGCAGTTTTGGTGCTCGGGTATTAGTCCCAGGTCGTCCAGTGACGAGCCAGGAATTGGTCAGTGGTCCGGGAGTAGATTGTCCTCCGGTATTCTGCGTTTCAGCCTTCTTGTCTTAGGGTCTGTCTTTAACAGTCTGTTTGCCAGCTGGTTTGGGTGAGCCTCTATTCTCCTCCTGTAGGTGTTTGTAGAGGTGATAATCTCGTCCTTTACATATCTTATGTTTAAATCCTTGTGGATGGTTTCGTTAGTTATAAACCACGGTGCGTCCACCAGCATGCGGAGTGTTTTTGACTGAAACCTTTGTAGAATTTCCAGCCATGCAAACTACATAACAATAAAACGAATTGGCCATACTACCGAGAACTTGTAAGTCAGTCACTGAACTCAAAAATGAAGCTCAAAAGTAATGAAGACCTTATCCTCGCAGTGGAACATTTTACAACCACCATCCAAAATGCAGCATGGGAAGCGACTCCACCTGTAATAGAGAGGCACCCCACCCTGTATCTGTCGAATAATATGGAAGACAAAATCATGGAAAAGCGTAAACTTCGAAAGATATGGCAGCGAACAAGATGTCCCAAGATTAAGACTGAACTAAATCGATCCATAAAGGAGCTAAAGCTACTCCTAAATAATGAAAAGAACACTCATGTCCAGCAGCTCCTGCAGAGCTTGGATGCCACTAAAGCCACAAACTATTCTCTGTGGAAAGCCACCAAAAAACTTAATCAGCCAGTACTTGCATCACCCCCTCTGAAGCAAATAGATGGAGGATGGGCTAGAAGTGACACCGAAAAAGCAACCGTTTTTGCTCAACACTTAACCAGAGTATTTGCACCCCACCCATATGAAGGATCACCTGAAAATGAAATTGAAGTCATGAATGCACTCCTCACTCCCTGCTTGCCATCACTCTGTAACAAAACACCACGATTTAACAAAAGAGAAGTCCTGAGGACCATTAATAAAGTCAATGACAAAAAAGCACCTGGATATGACCTAATAACCGGCCGCGTGTTAAAGGAACTACCTAAAGAGGGAACTGCCCACCTTACTCAATTGTACAATGCAATGATGAGACTGAAATTCGTGCCACCACAGTGGAAAGTAGCACAAGTGAAGATGATTCCAAAACCAGAAAAAAATCATAGCGACCCAAAATCATACAGACCAATCAGCCTACTGTCTATACCTTCAAAAATCTTTGAAACCTTATTCCTGTCCAGGCTCTCCCCAATACTTAAGAAGAACAATGTCATACCAGACCATCAGTTCGGTTTCAGAGAGAAACATGGAACCATTGAACAGGTGCACAGACTCGTCGACAGAATCTCCCAATCCTTTGAGAGAAAGGAATACTGCTCCGCTGCATTCCTAGACATCTCACAAGCTTTTGACCGCGTATGGCATGAAGGATTATTTTACAAGCTAAAAATGTGCCTACCAGCAGCTTACTATCACACGCTGCAGTCCTACCTGAGTGGGCGAAGTTTCTTTGTCAAATACGGCAATGTCGAAACAGAACTCTGCAATATAGCAGCTGGTGTACCCCAGGGAAGCGTGCTCGGCCCAGTTTTGTATCTGCTCCATACAGCTGACCTGCCCACAAATCGAAATGTCACCATTGGCACCTTTGCAGATGATACAGCGGTCCTGTCTTCACACATTGATCCAACAGTTGCCTCCAGTATATTGCAAACCAGTCTGGATGACATATCCCTCTGGCTAAGAAACTGGAGAATTAAAGCTAATGAGACAAAATCTGCTCACATTACATTTACGACCAGACGAGACACTTGCCCACCAGTGAAACTGAATGATATACATATACCGCAAGCAGAACATGTAAGATACCTCGGACTCCATCTCGACAGACGCCTTACATGGCATAAACATATCTTCACAAAGAGAAAGCAACTGAGCCTACAAATGCGAAAGATGTTCTGGATGATGAACAAGAAATCCAAGCTATCCCTGGAAAGTAAAATTCTTCTTTACAAAGCCATAATAAAACCAATTTGGGCTTACGGCATACAACTGTGGGGTACTGCTTCACACTCAAATGTGGAAATTCTACAAAGGTTTCAGTCAAAAACACTCCGCATGCTGGTGGACGCACCGTGGTTTGTAACAAATGAAACCATCCACAAGGATTTAAACATAAGATATGTAAAGGACGAGATTGTCACCTCTACAAACGCCTACAGGAGGAGAATAGAGGCTCACCCAAACCAGCTGGCAAACAAACTATTACAGACAGACCCTAAGACAAGAAGGCTGAAACGCAGAATACCGGAGGACAATCTACTCCCGGACCACTGACCAATTCCTGGCTCGTCACTGGACGATCTAGGACTAATACCCCAAGCACCAAACCTGCAGCTAAATGTCAATAGAGACAGATCGCGGCAAGAAGTGGAGACAAAAAAAAAAAAAAAAAAAAAAAAAAAAAACCACGGTGCGTCCACCAGCATGCTGAGTGTTTTTGACTGAAACCTTTGTAGAATTTCCACATTTGAGTGTGAGGCAGTACCCCACAGTTGTATGCCGTAAGCCCAAATTGGTTTTATTATGGCTTTGTAAAGAAGAATTTTACTTTCCAGGGATAGCTTGGATTTCTTGTTCATCATCCAGAACATCTTTCGCATTTGTAGGCTCAGTTGCTTTCTCTTTGTGAAGATATGTTTATGCCATGTAAGGCGTCTGTCGAGATGGAGTCCGAGGTATCTTACATGTTCTGCTTGCGGTATATGTATATCATTCAGTTTTACTGGTGGGCAAGTGTCTCGTCTGGTCGTAAATGTAATGTGAGCAGATTTTGTCTCATTAGCTTTGATTCTCCAGTAAAAATAGTGCACGAAATCTCGACCAGGCTGTACGGTGGAACACAGAGAACGGTGTACATGAGAGTTTTTAAGGTTAAGATTTTCTCAAAAACTACATGACCTATTGCAAAAATTCTTACACTGTTTGATAGATAAAAGTTAATAAATATGTAACTGTAAAAGAATTATTAAATTCGGTCCAGTAGTTTAAAAAAAAATCTCAACCTTATTGAGGCCCCTTGTATACTTATCTCTGTCTTCGACTGTATCTGTGACTTCGACCTCCAGCGATCTGAGGGCTGGCGCTTACCTCTCGCAAAGGCTTAGCATGGCCATACAGAGAGGTAATGAAGGGGAGCTGGACGATGACATGTGCCTTTTATAATATTATTTTTCTTACACAATTAATTATCTGTCTGCTTTTCTGGCGTCGGGGCACGGGGTTGTGGGCTTGGTCACTGATATTTTATCTGTGAATGGTGGCCAGGCAAGCATTCCCTTTGTTGCCGACGCTATTGCGGAGTGGACGGCCCTCAACATGAGTACCTGCATTCTGGAGCACGCCCAGACCCAGCGAGCGTGGGACGACGTCGGATGCAAGGCCGTACTCGACCGGCTGATGGCAACGGCATCGGGAGCGGACATAGCCAGACTGAGGGCGGTGACGCAGGTGGAGTCCGGAGCGTGGTTATACGCCATACCATCTCCACATATGGGCACCCTACTCGACAGCGACTCACTGCGTGTTGCCGTGGCTCTCCGCCTGGGCTGCAATGTATGCGAACCTCACCGATGCATTTGCGGATCTATGGTGGAAGCCAATGGTCATCACGCATTGAGCTGCTGTCGGTGCTCAGGAAGGTTCCCTCGTCATCATGCCCTCAATGACATCATTCGGCGAGCCCTAGTGTCAGCCAATGTGCCGTGCGTCCTGGAGCCCCCGGGGCTCAGCCGCACGGACGGCAAGCGGCCCGACGGCCTTACTTTGGTGCCGTGGCGGGAGGGGAGGTGCTTGCTGTGGGACGCGACCTGCGTCAGCACATTCGCGGCCTGCCACCTGGGACGCACGACGCGCACGGCCGGGGCAGCAGCTGAGCTCGCAGCTGCCAAGAAGCGAGACAAGTATGCCGCTCTCCAGCCGAATTACCTGTTCGTTCCGTTCGCGGTGGAGACGTCGGGTTGCTGGGGGGTGGCATCAAAACAATTTATAACTGAGATAAGCCGTCGCCTTAGGGAGAGGGGTTGTGACTCTCGCTCCGGGTCCTACCTGGTGCAAAGGTTGGCCATAGCTATACAGCGCGGCAACGCCGCGAGCGTTATGGGAACCTTTGCCCCGGGTATGACAAGGGGCGGGTTATTTGATTGACGAAGGTTCAACGGATAATTTAGTTATAAGTATATTATTGTATTAGTTTTAAGCTTGACAGGTGTTTAGAATAAAATTTTAATTAATTATTAAATTTACATTTAGTTGTTTAATATTTACAATAAATCATACTATATTTTAACTTATTTCCATTCACAGAAAAGAAAAAGAAACAAAAGAGAAAGGAGTACACCACTCCACACAGGAGGAGAAGAACTCCCGATCAAAAGAAGACGAAGATGACCTCTTCTATCGTCATCGCTATGGCAGGCGTGAGCGTGACAGAGATAGAAAAATAGATGATGACTACAGGAAGGACAGAGACAAAGATAGGGCTAGAGACCGGAAGGGTAGAGGGTCTGAGAGACGAGATGACAGAGATAGGCATGAGAGTGAGAGGAGCAGAGATAGTTCGAGGAGGAGTTATTATGAGCCGAGGTTCAAGGATGAACCTAGGACACCTAAGTAAGTTTTATATTTATTATTATAATAATAATAATAAAGCCTTTTATTCCGAAATCAAGAAAATAACTGTGAACTGAGTTGTAACAATGTTTCTTCATAGAATATCTCTTAATTCGGTGTGCCTTTTGGCATAGGCCTCCTCCAACGATTTCCATTGTGGTCTATCACGGCAGACTCTCCTCCGGCATGGACCAGCTGTTAGTTTGAGTTCATCCTCCCATCTTGCGAGTTGCCTTCCTCGGCTTCTTTTCCCTTCCCTAGGGTACCATTCCGATACCGCTTTACTCCACTTTCCATTAGTATCGCGCAACATGTGGCCTGTCCATCGCCATTTTTGTTGGTCAATTCTTGTTAAGATATCAGTCAGTCGCGATCTAAGGTCATCGTTCCTAATTCTGTCTTGTCGTTTTATATTTATTATTATTAATTTTAATTATAAACCGGCAGCTCATCACAGATATGTACATTTCACAGTGTTTATAAAATCTATCACTTGTATTACTATTGTTGTTTTAAAATAGGTAATTGTTCAATGTAAGAAATTAAGAAACAAACAACCTAACTGCCAGAAATTTTAGCCGCCTTGAATAATTTTTTATAGCCTATGTCAGTTCTACAATCAAGACGAATCTAACGACACCTCATATGTTAAAATCCATCAAGGCATTAGGCTGCAGTGCATGCTAAAGAATTAGACATACATAAGATAAGATAAATATTCTTTATTGCAAAAATAAAATAAAAAAGTATTACACAAAAGAAATTGGCTAATACATTACATAATAGTATTACATTTGGCGGTCTTATCTTACATACTTACATACACTCTAAAAACATAACCAAAACTATCATCGTTATTCATAACCCACATTACGTCATTCTTTCCAACTAGTTCTTTTTTGTTTCATTGTATGTAATTACTAATTTTGCAAGTCCGTTTGCCAGTTGGCAAAGGCCTCCTCCAACCTTCTCCATTCTTGCCTATATCTGGCAACTCTACCCCATGTTGTCCCGGCAACCTGTGTAATATCGTCATCCCATCTTTTCTGTGGTCTGCCTCTCTTTCATCGACCTTCTCTTGGGTACCACTCTGTGACCATTTTGCTCCATTTAACCCTTGGACTTGCAAAAGCTCAGCAAACGACAAATCATATGCCACTAAACAGCAAGATCCGAACAAGAGGCTATTAAATTACTAATTTACATTCAAATATTATTATTTATTTTTTTTCAATTTATTTGGGTCAACAAACAGTGATCACAATGTAATATTAATTCTAAGTAATTATTAATGTAATATTATTGTGCCACCAGCACCGTCAACCACATGTTAATTCACAATATAAGAGTGGTGGAGTTCAGTTACGCTTCTATATAATGGTTGTACAAAAATATATATTATTCAGCATTGATTAATCCTAATTCGGAGATTAGGGTTCAATAAATTGTGTACCCAGCAAGACTTCTTCAAATGTTTTTATATACTGTACAACCTTTCGTAAATTAAATGAATTATGATTATTGTTCCACAGCCTGAAAGTCCTGAAGCCAACAGACAAGACGGCCTGGGATGATGAAGATGACGATCCTAAAGGCACTGTGCGTAAATCAAGCTGGGACTTTCCGACGCCTCTGCCCCGCGATGCGGGCACGTCTGAGCGGATGCAACGGAGCGACCGGAGCGGCAAACCTATGCGGGATAACAAGGGAAGATTGTATGAGAATACGCCCAGGGCTTCGCCTCACAAGTAAGTATATAATAATAATAAGTCATTTATTCACGACACACCAAATACAGTTATAAATTGAACAATACAGAAATAAACCTATTACATACATATGAGATTATGAGTGGGTGAATGGGCGGGATCTCAGCACAGATGCTGTTTTTCAGCCCCCGCCCGGAACCCTAGCTGCCACACACACATGTCATAACGCCTACATACATTAAAATTAAAAACTACATATACAAAGCAAATACTACGCGCTTATTAAAACTATTATTTCATTTCATTTATTCGCAATAAATTGTAGGTTACAAGTTGATGGTAAATATTACAGTCAGAATAAGTTCCATACAATTTTATTTTTTTAGAGGAAAAATACATAAATATTTCATTACTTAAGACAATTATAAAAATTATTAATAACAATTCAACTACCATAATTAAAATGTCATTCTAAAAACATATTATTCCACGCATCTTAATAAAATATACAATAAATTTGTCAATATTAAGTATGTCACAGAAAATAAAAATAAAGGTCAAGCAACCAATTATTATAAAAGTAAAAGAATTAACTTGCAATAAAGAGACTCAAATGATTCTCGTAAACTTAAGAGTAAATTTCTCAATTCCAGATTCGCGAGTTCTAGAAGGGGTGTAGATCTAGATGACCCGGATTGGGAGGAGGCTGAAAAGAAACTGGACAGAGCATGGTACAATATGGGAGAAGGTAATACATTAAAAAATACTTAAAATTACTATAAATTTAAATGATAAATGGAGGAAAATTTTCGTTTCGCATAGCGCATATGCAAGAAAATATCTATTCTATTTTTATTTGAATGGCTTCTACTCTTATTCAAGAGATAATTTCGCCAATTCTGTTTTTTAGAGTATTCATGTAAATAGAAAATTAAACAAATAAAAAATCAATCCGCCATTCCAAAATGATGGTGGATGCGAAAATATCAAAATTTGTTGCAAACCACTTCTAGTATCACCCCTTTCAAGGAATGTATCGAATTTCCAATCTACCTCCACTAAATACAGAAGAAACGCTTTTATCTCGCGTGCGAGTGACAATTTTAATAAATTATAAGATAAAAGATAAGATAAATACACTTTATTGCACCATAATACAGTATTAATTACATAATTGAGAAGCATGTACAATTTTGGCGGTCTTATCGCTAAAAGCGATTTCTTCCAGGCAACCAACTGCAGAGGATATTATAAAAATATATCAGAAAGAGGTAGAAGTGCATAGTATGTAAATATAATAAATAGTAATATCTACGTTAAATTATCTGACATATCCCATCGGTCCCATGGGGTACATTCACTCAAAACCTATAAGGTACTTCCCGTTGACCTAGGATCATGAAATTTAGTAAGAAGCTAGGTCTTACAGCACAAGTAAAGGAAAAAAATCCGAAAACTGTTAATTTGAAATTACATCTCCCCAAAAATATTTTGTTTGTTATTACAAACTTATATTTGCAGATGATCAACTAATCCAGAGTATGTACATAATATTTTAATAATGACAACGATAAGTTGGTCTCTAAATCTAGTTTATCTTTTGTTGGAGCGAAGTTACGGGGTTAAGTAAGTTATTATATATAAACGGATATCACTCACTTATATTGTTAAAGTCGGCAATTAGACCGACAGTTTCGACCGATTTCGACGGTCTTTTTCACGGTGAGCGCGCCACGCCCGCGTCGCCGTTGACGTTTCTTCGCGCAGTACGCGAAATCGGTCGAAACTGTCGGTCTAATTGCCGACTTTAACAATATAAGTGAGTGATATCCGTTTATATATAATAATTTGTAGTAATGGCTCACTATAGTTTTAATTCTAAAAAGTTAAGTAAGTTGTTTGCACGGAAGCCTCGGGGCGCGAGTCCGACTCCCACTTGGCCGGTTTCTTTTATTTGAAATAATTTCTGATTATTTACATACATAAATTATTTATTTTGATTATAATTACATTTTCAGGTGAAGCAGACGAATCTGACCCATTCGCGGGCACAAGCGCCGATTACATAGCGCGCAAAGAGGAACAGATTGAAAAGAGACGGAATCGCAAGGTGTCCGCGCAACGCCAGCAGATAGACAAGGACAACGAATTGTGGGAGAGAAACAGAATGCTGACCAGCGGTGTGGTGCACTCTATCAACGTCAATAATGATTTGGACGAGGTATGGTGACAATATTAACTAAATTATTTCAAAAAAAAAAAGACTGCTTAAAAACTATCCGTTTTTGATTGTCCCACCGCTGGCGAGTAAGCGAGTAACTCGCGGCTATTTTCTCGCCCAAGAAACGTACAAAAGATACTAGATTCCGTGTAAACAAAAGAGACGCATATATTAATAGCTCATCGCCGCCTGTTCACACCGCGGGCGAGTACTCGCTCGGCTATTTTGTCGCTGAGCGATGGGATGTACTCGCTCGGCGACACTCGCCCGGCGATGAGCTATAAATATTATGTCGCCGAGCAAGTATCGCTACGTCAAAGTCAAATTTCTTTACTGCAAGTAAGCACGTTGAGTACATTTTTGCACGTCAATATATTTTTTGAAAGGAGAAAAAGTGGCAAAAAAACTCTCAGCAACACATCTTTTAAAACAATGATAATACAATGATTACTTAATAACTATACAGTACGTAACTATTACTATTGTTAGTAAGTTTATCCCTCATGCGGAACCGGCGACACACACCATGCATGCGTCTCTTTTGTTTACACGGAATGTACTATCTATTGTACGTGTCTTGCGCGAACAAATAGCCCATAGTCACACGCCGAGCTACAAAACTATATTCGCTGCTCGCCCACTCGTTTTATAGTTGATAGCTCTACTCGCTACTCCCTCATCGCGCTGGTACAACTGCCTAAATAACAATAGCTGCATAGCACATCTCTGGTGGAAAAGCAGCCTTAGTATGACATGTTTGCATTGATCTCCTATAAACAACTAGATACACAAAGGTCTTACTAAAACAATTTAAAAAACGTCCAAATAAGGATCCATTGTTAACGTCCAAATAATGTCCAATAAAGCAAATGAGGCTCCATTCATCCGTTTGGACCTCCTTATTTATTTTATTTATTTTATTAATGGACTCGACAGTTCGTCATTTGCCAATGTCATGTTACAAAAATATCAATGTATAAATAGTCTTCTATCTTCCTCCAGGGGAGTCGCCGTAGCGTCATCACCCTGGGTAGCAGCGTCTTCATGTCTTCATCCACAGGAGACGCCGTAGCGTCAATCACTGCGGACGAAGCAGCTCGACAGTCACGTTCACTCCCGAGCTCGTAGTGGGAATCTTGACCATGGCGCCAAACTTCAGATCCTGCTTGAAATCTCCAATAACTTCACCATACTGTCATTCGCGAACATTTTCTGATTAATTTAACGTGATATTAAACACAAAACACCCACTGTAGACATTATACTGAAAATTATTAAATAATTTCGCAACCGTCGTTTCCCGCCATTTTCAAAAAGCCTCTGGACCTCCTTTGCGCTCGGACATTAAAGCGATAAGGCCGCCTGTCTGTACACTAGCTAACTTTGGTTTTATATGTAACTGATGTATTTTCATTTGTGTGCAAATAAAGTATATTTGAATTGACATTTTTAGAAGGCAGACTGTGTATACTAGATACACAAGATGAATGGACCCTCATTTGCTTTATTGCACATTATTTGGACGTTAACAATGGACCCTTATTTGGACGATTTTTAAATTGTTTTAGTAAGACCTTTGTGTATCTAGTTGTTTATACGAGATCAATGCATGTTTGTCATTTCTCTTTGATGTCATTATAAGCACGGATTCAACTGGACTTACCTTTATAACACTGCCTCCCTTACACTTCAGTATATTCAATACTAATTTTACAGGAAAGCGTGGATCGTGTCCATTTATTAGTACACAATATCGTACCGCCATTCCTGGATGGAAGGATTGTATTCACCAAACAACCGGAGCCTGTTATTCCGGTAAGTATTGTTATTACGGACGTGTTAATTAACTCGCAGGTGCTCGTAGTGCAGTTGCGAGTACACGTTGAAAACGATCGTACAAATTAATCAACGTTGGACGAGGTCAGTACTTGGATGAGTGACCGCTAGTGACACTTTCATCTGAGCCCCTCCGTGCCTTGGAAAGCACGTTAAGCAGTTGGTCCCGGATGCTGTCGCTCGGCAGCAGTCGGCCTACGGGCGGCCTGAATAACTCTGACAAATAGGTTTGGTCACTAAACCACACGAGAAAGAAAGAACTCGTAAATATTTTATTTTTCAACTCGATTTACTGTTACATGAATTAATGAATTTATTTGAGTGTTATATGTGGAAACTTATAATTGGCATGTAGATATTATATATAAGTTTATATTGTAACATACGCTGTAAGTTCTCCGAATAAATAAAAAGTAATGTTTCTAGGTGAAAGATCCTACAGCCGACATGGCTATAAACGCTCGCAAGGGCTCCGCGCTAGTGAAAGCCTTCAGAGAACAGAAGGAGCGCCGCAAAGCACAGAAGAAACACTGGAAATTGGAAGGAACTAAAATCGGTAATGTTATTTTGTATCGGTAATGTGCTTTTATATTTACTCTTCGGTACATTTTTTGATTTATTGTTTTGTTATTAAGTATTACATTCGGGACCACTCAATTTAGTTAAAAATATCAAAATTTTGGCATACACATGGGCGTACCCAGGTACCCTGCCCCTACCTGGATAATGTTGACGTCCCTACTAAGTATCGTATCTAGTACTTTTATCGATAAAAATTAAGAAAACGAATTTTTTGCCATTTGTTTGCAATACAATATTTTAACAGTTAAAAATTACGCGGCGCGTTCGTTCTTTCTATAAGCACCTAGCTTATAAACAATCTCATTTGCCCCCCGGCCCAGAACCTGGGTACGCCCATGCACATACACAATATGACATTGTTATTATATATTTATAACGCTGTGAAATTTTTATGTAATAAATAAATTGCTTATTGAGATAAATCATTACCACTAACAACTAAATATTTTCAGGTAACATCATGGGCATTCAAAAGGAAAAGGAAGAATTAGAAGACGGACCAACCAGAGGCGCGTACAAATATGCTGAGCATCTGGACAAAGGTAAAATCCGGACTGGGCTGTTTTACCTGTCACAACTGTCAAAAAATATTTATAAAAACACCGACTGCGAAAAATTTAAGCCCCTTTGATTAAATTTTTATAGCCTATGTCACTCCTACAATTAAGACTAATCTAACGACATATCATATGTTAAAATTCATCAAGCCGTTTAGGCTGCAGGGCGGGACAAAGAATTAGACATACATACTCATTACTCTGTGATTATTGCATAGTTATTTTCACATTATTAGAACGGTTCACTTTAGTTTCACCTTCAGTATTACATCACAACAGGTAATTAGACGATCATATTTGTTTAAAAAAAAATTTTTGGAAACAAATATGAAGCTTAAAATGTTAGTAGTATTTGTTTACAAAATAAGGCACTTGATTTGGGCTTCGGTATACGTTGGTTCCTACGCGTAGAGGCCCTTAGTATCGTCTGAGTAAGTCTGAATGGACATACAGATATTTGAATGGTTTATAGTGACTGAACCTATATGTCAGAGTTGTTCAACTGTATCGCACTGTCAGTCGCCAATTAGATGACTGAAACTAAAGCAGACCTTTCTGCATCTCGCCACCCCAGCGGTAAACAGAACGTCCGACCAGTCGTCGGCTAGGCTTTCCGACATACTCTCGCTTCGCTACGCGCTTTTCTCCACGTGACCAAGCCAGCGGAGCCAAACTGCTTAGAATTAATTCTTATTATAACATAGAATATCAACAGTTTAAGAACTCCTACATATCAAATTAAATCTTAACTCCAGAAGCCCAAGAGCCAGAGTCCAAGTCTGACTTCGTGAAGAAGAAGACCATCGGCGAGCAGCGTCGCTACTTGCCCGTGTTCGCGGTCCGGGAGGAGCTCATGCAAGTCATCAGGGAGAATAACGTCATCATTATTGTGGGTAAGTGGTGCGTCCGAACTGGTAAGGGTGGGTTGGTCCGGACAGATGGGAGGATGTTCGTCCGGACAGATGGCAGGAGGTTCGTCTGGACAGATGGCAGGAGGTCCATGTGAACAGATAGGAGGAGGACGTCGTCATTATTGTGGGTAAGTGGTTGAAGGGGAGGAGGTTCGTCCAGACAGATGGGAAGAGGTTCGTCCGGACAGATGGCAGGACGTTCATGTGAACAGATAGGAGGAGAACAACGTCGTCATTTTTTTTTTTTTTTTATTTAAGAGCTTTGTCGCTGCGCGACCATGACGCTCTGTGATAACATTTCAATGGTAAACTTAACTACTTACATACAAATTTAACAAGTTTGTACATTGCTTTAGCCTGGTCCGACATGGGGGACGCTAGTGAGCTGTTACACACACCAACCTCCCACATGTTGGAGTCAACAAATGCTTGTCTTCTGAGAGACCCGTTCCGCACACACTCCATTAGCACATGGTATATGTCCTCCACTACGTCACACTCTTCGCAGTTTGGGGACGGGACCTTGCCCATCATGAACGCGAATTTATTCAATGGAATGTGTCCGGAGCGGGTCCTCAGAGCTGTAACAATGTCGCGCCTACTCATTGAGCAATCATCAATCCAAGGGTTTGTTTAAAAAATTTAATTAAAAATTTATTTAATTTAATTAAAACAATTTTCAATTTTTTCAAACAATCAATCATCAATCAATCAAATCAATCAATCAATCAATCATCAATCAATCATCAATTCAACGTCGTCATTATTGTGGGTAAGTGGTTGGAGGGGAGGAGGTCCGTCTGTACAGATGGGAGGAGGTTCGTCCGGACAGATGGGAGGATGTTCGTCCGGACAGATGGGAAGAGGTTTGTCCGGACAGGTGGGAAGAGGGCAACGTCATCATTATTGTGGGTAAGTAGTTCGTTCCGGAGAGATCCTTCCTAATAGATGGGAGGAGTATGTTCGTCCGGACAGATAGGAGGAGGTTTGTTCGGACAGGGGGAAGAGGGCAACGTCATCATTATTGTGGGTAAGTGGTTCGTTCCGGATAGATGAGAGGAGGTTCGTCTGGACAGATGGGAGGAGGCTCGTCCGGATAGATGGGAGGAGGTTCATCCCGACAGATGGGAGCAGTTCGTCCGGCCAGATGGGAGAAGGTTTGTCCGGAATGTTAATGTATATTACTGTGGAGCTAGATTTCTCAAGGACAAAATGTCTCTTTTGTTTTATGTTGAAAATATGACTACAGGAGTGATGAGAACTAAACACGGGCGCATAAATATTTTTGACCTTCTGAAACAAGCTTGAATCAAATCAAAACAATAGTGCCATTACTTCAAATTAATGTATATGGATATAGATCCAGGGCAGAAGAAGGCCAGGTTGAAGGAGAATATCATGGCTCAGGAACTTACGCCAATGGTACGGCAAGAGTACCAAGTCTCTATTCCGTGCGGCGTTGTCGAGAGTGCAGATTGCTATAATGATCGCCTTCGTAAGAAGACAGCATCATACGAAGAAGAGTGTATATGTATTAAACTTTTTTGGTTGAGGCCGGTGTTTAGACCAACAGTGTCGACCAAACCAGAAAAGTGAGGTTAATCCTTATATATATTATAATAGTTACCATCAATTACCATATTTTGTCATTTCAGGCGAAACCGGCAGCGGTAAAACTACCCAACTGACTCAATACTTACACGAGGAAGGGTTCAGCCGTCTCGGCATGATCGGGTGCACGCAACCACGTCGCGTCGCCGCCATGTCGGTCGCTAAGCGAGTCTCAGACGAGATGAACACTAAGTTAGGTTAGTACTTTACAGTATAGTGACACTTACTCAATATTTAGTGGTTAGACGTATTAATAGCTGAGAGAAAGGTTAGCAAGGAAGAAATCCACGCCATGGGGAAGTATGAGGCGGTGCCAGGCGTGCCGGTGTGTACGAGGCGCCGCCGCCTGAATGAGGGCCCGGGCCCACGGCGCCCGAGTGGATCGAGGCCCGGACGGGGAGGAGGTGATTGATGATGATGGGCTATTACAGCACACAATGGGTAGTGCTCGGGGCGCCAGTCGGGTCGCGGATGTATCGCAGTTCCCGTGGATCGGCAACAATGGCACGAGGTGGAACACACCAGGAAGTTTAGTCGGTATTCCGCCCCTTCAGGGCAGCGAGCCCGACTACAACACGCTCCCCCGGGCGTGCTGGTACATGTAAACGTGTTTTACTTGGGATAAAAAAGGGTTTTTCTAGGTTGGTACTTTAGATTAGAGCATATGTGTAACTGGCTCAATACTTACACAAAGAAGGGTTTTACTAGAATAGTGTCACTGGCTCAATACTTAACGAGGAAGGTTCGTTCGTCTCGGCATGATCGGGTGCACGCAACCACGTCGTGTCGCCGCCATGTCGGTCGCTAAGCGAGTCTCAGACGAGATGAACACTAAGTTAGGTTAGTACTTCACGAGTATAGTGACACTGGCTCAGTATTTAGTAGGGGTTTTCTAGGTTAGTACTTTAGATTAGAGTGTAACTGGCTCGATTCTCAAGTCTGCAACCTCGTGCAGCCATGAAACAATCAACCTTCTACGTTAACGCAATCAAAAGATATGGCCGTTTATGTCGAATTTAGGCGCATATTTGTATGAAAACGCAAAAACTTAGCCCTATATATATACCTTCCCGTTGACCTAGAATCATGAAAATTGGTAAGAACCTAGATCTTACAGCACAAGTAAAGGAAGAAATCCTAAAACTGTAAATTTGAAATTACATCTCCCCAAAAATATTATTATTACAAACTTATATTTGCAGAAGTATGTCGATATATGGACAAAATATTTTGATAATGGCAAAGATAAGCTGGTATCTAAATCTAGTTTATCTTTTCGTTAGAGCGAAATTACGGGGTTAATTTGCGTTGCACGGAAGCCTCGGGCGCGAGTCAGACTCGCACTTGGCCGTTTTTTTTAATTTACCATGTCAAAGTCAAATTTCTTTATTGCAAGTAAGCACGTCGTGTACATTTTTGCACGTCAACATATTTTTGAATTTACATTTACACCACTTTGCAAGGAAAAGGTGCCAACGCTGAGGAGAAAAAGTGGCAAAAAACTCTCAGCACCATATCTTTTAAAATAATAATAATACAATTACTTACATGTATGTATATTTGACCACCAGGTGACGAGGTCGGCTACGCGATCCGTTTTGAAGACTGTACATCACCCAATACCGTCATCAAGTACATGACGGATGGTATTCTGCTACGAGAGGGTCTGCGGGAGCCAGACTTGGACCACTACTGCGCCATCATCATGGATGAGGCGCACGAGAGGTCCCTGTCCACAGATATGCTGTTTGGATTGCTGAGAGAGGTTAGTGGATAGATAGATTCATTTATTTCAGATTACAATGCCATTTTACAGTTATGCCAACTTAAAATACACATTAGTAATTTGATCGTCAACATTATGCATTGCATAAATTATGATTTTAACATTAATAAGTCAAATTCAAAGAGTGAAAGAGCTCGGTGGCTCAGTGGTTGGAGAATGGACTTGCGATACGGAGGTCCCAGGTTCGATCCCCAGCCAGGGCAGCCATGTACCAATGAGTTATATATTATATAGTTATTCATGATCACATTAAATTAATCAGGAGATGTCCGCGAACGTTTCTATTAATTTGAGTGCTCGAAAGAAGTCGTGTTTGTGAAGTTTTGTGCTCTTAGCAAGGTTTCCTTGCATAACTCGATGATTGCGTGGATCGTCGAGTTATTTCGTTTAGGGGTTTGGGAGGGTTGTGCGGAGGTTTAGGTTAGGTTATCTTCGTATATATGTTTGTATTTATAAGAATTCAGACATTCTATTAACATCAGACCAGGCTGTAGTTGGCTTTGCCTTTCTCTTTGAGAATTAACAAACAAACAAAAAATGGGCGGGCCACGTGTGCCGCATGCAGCCGGACCGATGTACCCGGTCTGTCACAGAACAGCTATTGGACAGGCGCCGGCGGCGGGGCAGACCTCGGCGTAGGTGGAGAGACGATCTCATTAAATACAGGGATGGATTGTAGGAGGCTCAGGACAGAAATAGGTGGAGGAATAGGGGGGAGACCTTTGCCTAGCATTGGGACTGCTGGCTCAGCGACCCGAAGTGGGTATTAGCCTCTGAAACGAATAGCCAGTCATTGCGGTTCTGCACCGTATCACGCCACGCGTTTGCCTGCAGTCGGCTCATAGCCCTCTCGACTTCATCCCTCCAGCGATATCTGGGACGCCCGACTGGACGTCGCCCGACCGGTCGTCCCAGGTATGCTCTCTTCACCGCACGATCGTCTCCCATTCTTTCGTACACATAGTTATAATACAAGAAATAGGGTTAAACTTGCATTTCCCGGATTCAGACTACGTAATATTAGTACATCCTTCATGGGACACTGTATTCGCTTTTATAACAAGTTGCCAGAAAGTGTCACGACGTTGACAGAGAGGAAATTAAAAAATTTCATTAAAGGAACACTTGTTAAGAAGGCGTATTACAGGTTAGACGACTATTTAAACGATGAACATGCATGTGTCGCCGGTTGAGCCGCATGAGGGAAAAAGTCTAGATTACTGACAATAATAATAGTCGTGTAATACCTAGTTATTAAGTATTTGTGTATTATTATTTTAAAAGATGTGCTGCTGAGAGTTTTTTGCCACTTTTTCTCCTCAGCGTTGGCAGTTGGCACCTTTTCCTTGCAAAGTGGTGTAAATGTAAATTCAAAAAATATGTTGACGTGCAAAAATGTACACAACGTGCTTACTTGCAATAAAGAAATTTGACTTTGACTTTCGACGTGGCCGAGTCTGTGGAGTCGGGCAGCTTTTGGTCTCGCCGAAGATGTTTGGTTCGGACACCAGATCCTCGATTTCCTGATTTTTTCTCGCCCTTGTGCTTCCATTCATTAGGACTTATAGGTTAATATAAAAAAAAACTTCCAAAATCTTAAGTAATCACTTTATTTATATATAAAAATGCTTCATTATAAATAGAATTAACTTACGCGAGTACAATACTCTCACAACAGTCAACAGAGTCACAAATAAACTTATGTCAGTGTTACAGTTAGGTTTACATAAATATTTAAATACTTTCACAACGTATAAATAATATTTTATAACGTTTCTAAACCGACTGCGAATTATAATGTCAACGTTTTAAATATAATAAATATTTAACTTTTTGTTCATTGAACACGACAATGTTGAGCTGAAATGGAATGTTTTATCCATTAAAAAGAATTTGTTAAATAATCGCAATCGGATATTTAAAGTCAACGTTGAGATAAATAATTTTCATAGAAAATCAGAACAGTCTTTTCAAACCAGAAATATGAAAAGGTTTAGAAATAGGTACTCATAAGACTAGGATGTCACTCGGACCATCTCAACACAATAATTATTATCTAAAAACTGTAATATCAATATAATTAGAGAATTACAACGATATTAGAATCTACTAGGGGTCTTGTAGTCAGGAATGTTTCAATCAATTTTGTCAAAAAATATTAAAGCTTCCAAATTTTTTGCCTTAAAAATAATTTAGTACCATAAGTGGAGTCAAAACAGTATGAATTTAAAGTAAATTCATGTAAAAGAAGTGGAACAGATACAGCATAGAATAGACGAAGATAAAGTGATAAAAAGAATGAGAAATAATTGAAATTCATAAAAGGAACTTTCAAATTAGGGTATTTCTGACAACTTCATGATTTAAGATCTCTTGAAAGTTTAAAATAAAGTGCGATGCATTGCATACTAAAGTAATTCTTGTTATAATAAAGAGTTCTCAACCGATGTACATTGACACGGTATTATCAGCATCGTCTTTTGTTTTTAATAGCTATCAGAAACATCTGCGTCAAAAGGTCCCGCCTTTTTGCGTTTAACTTTTTACCCAACTGCCGAAATTAGGAGAGATTTTTTCCAGTGTACGTAAATTACGATTCCTTTAATATCCTGTCGCCTAAACGATTTTGAAGTATTAGGGGTCCATATACGTCTTTGTCACCGGACTTATTATCATGAATGAAAAAATTCGCCGCCCTTATGGAGATAGCAATAATGCATGAATGAGTCTAAAGTATATAATAATTTGCACGCCTTTTGCAGGCTGAATACTTATATGTATTCAAGCAAATAAAATGTTTCAATTCATGTGATATGGGGACAGACGCCTTTTGTTGTCACTCACTCTCGTAAAAAAGAGTTTGTATTAATTGAAAATTCAAACAATTATAAAACAAGAGAGTGGCGGAGTCACGACAATTGTCTTGTAACTATGACTTACTCCATAGGACTCCTTCATAGGATACATTTGCCAGGAAAGCAGTCGGGTTATAATGATTAGCTTGTTAAACGTTATCGATGTTCCTTGGGTACCAGAAGCAAGCGTAGCAGGACTTGCCAGCGGGGCTGCCGCTGGCCGGCGACACTCAGACTGACTTCGCCTTGGCCCTGGCTTGGTTCTGGCTAACCAGCATGACGCCCATGTTCATGCCGACGTTGCCCCACTTTAGAGACTCGCTTATCTGCAACAAAGGAAATTGGGAAATTAGCGGTTTGCTAGCATTAGTCCTTTCCTGGATAAAATTCCGCCATCTTAAACCTAGTAAAAGTCAGAATTTTTTTACTATTTGTTTAATTAGGTACTTGACATTGCCGAAATATCCTTTTAATAAGAGAAGCCATTAATTAGAAAGGGAGGTTTGCTATCATTAGTCCTTTCCTGGATAAAATTCCGCCATCTTAAACCTAGTAAAAGTCATGGATAGACATGATTTTGCAATAGCGTTTTTAACAATTGTTTGGTATTCACTTGATTACTCTAAATATTAATCAAATATTGACTAGATTTGTTAATATATTTAAAAAAATAATATTCCTACATTGTATTCACTAACTATTAAAATGTTTATCTCTTACTGGTAACTTTTTCCCATAATAATAACCAATCACCATAGTAGGTACAGTACAGTATTTATGCCATAACCTAAATTACAATAGATAGATAAGACATCACAAGGTAAGTCGTTGACACACACTTGACATTCAATCACTATCTCGAAATATAACCACATAGATATATAATAAATAACATATCACAGTCTTCCACCATATACCTAGTAAATCTGTAATGAACATACTATTTTATCTTTGTAAAACAATACCTAATTTGATTTGACTCTCACTCCGGGTCCTACCTGGTGCAAAGGTTGGCCATAGCTATTCAGCGCGGCAATGCTGCGAGCGTTATGGGCACTTTTGCACCGGGTACGACAAGGGGCGGGTTATTTAATTTATTTATTTAGGTAAGTACATATTTATAAAGTGAGATTACTAATTAATTTAATGTAAATATACAATAGTTTGTATTTAATATTTATCACCAATAATGAAATGGTATACCGCAAATATTTGATCTATAATATTCATGACTTACAGACGTCATAATTAAACACGCCCATATTATTTGGACTAACGCCTTTTTAATCTATTTTATTTGTTATCGAGTTGTAGTTATTTTGATATAATAATTTACAATGTTTATTGTATTACGTTATCTCAGTACGTATTTCATACATAATATTATGAAATGTCTAAACAAGTACTCCTATTCCAATAATTTACATTAGGTTATATACTTGTGGAACTAAAGTTCAATTTAATAATACTCACTGACCTATTAGAAACTAACCTTCGAAATCTTGACAAAATTCTCTAATTTGTTAGTATGTAGAAAATACGTATATATTTTTTGCCGATCATAATTAATTAGTTATTAAAGTTTATTCTTGCTCTAAAGCTAAATGTTAAACATTTTCCTTTTGAATGAATTAATCGGTTTACCTTATTATACATATAAATCTCTTGTGTTTGGACTTCGTATGACGTCTATTGCAGACGACAATGTAGGCTATTTGTATATGACTTTAAAGCCTAATCTTAAATGAATATTACGTATTTGGCCTTCTAAGAATGACCTAAAATTCCTAACATTACTAATTCATTTATTCATTGCTTTATGTGGTAACATGGTTGTTATGATAGTATGTACATGTAATGCTCACATAAACCTTGTAAGGGCACCGCAACATTAGTTAAACATTTAAAATTCAATTTTGTCAGTCAGTCATATTCAATTTCAATACAAATAAATCGAATAATGAAGTAATTGTTCTCCATTAAATTCAAATTGTCAACATATAAATTAAATTAATTTGCAAAATTATTTTCGATAAAATCTTGCAGATTTTCATTTTTTTATTGAATGAATTAATAAATCTTTACTTCAGGCACAAGTCCAATACGTTTACTGAACACTGATTAGCCTTTTCAGTTTTTAGTTTTCAACGTCTAGTACAGAAAGTTAATTTTAGTAAACTAATGGCATAGTAAATAAGGGTCAAACTTCCATTAGATTATGTATGGGAAAAAGTAGGTCACACGCGCCTAGAACATCGCATTAATTTTAATCATTATGTATCACGGTCGATAGGAAGCGTTGACGTGTCCACATAAGTCGTTTTGTGTCACTAAATTGGAAATAACCGTTATAAATACTTAATACCGGAATCTATAAAAATTATGAACAAAAAAACAGTTATCAGAGGGAAATTATTGTGTAAGGCAACATGACAAAGATTATATTATAATGTACGTAAAACTACTGCAAAATCCTTAGAACTGTAAACTTTATATAAACAACTAGATACACAGTCTGCCTTCTAAAAATGTCCGAGTGCAAAGAAGGTCCAAACGTAGAATTGTTTATTGGACATTATTTGGACGTTAACAATGGACCCTTAATTGGACGTGTTTTTTTTAATTAAGTAATACCTTTGTGTGTCTAGTTGTTTATAGGAGATCAATGATGTCCATGTACTATATTTTTTATTACGTACACTTTAAATTTTAATTCAACATGAATTTCAATTTTTAGAATATTAACATGAAAATATTGCACTTTAAAAGACCTTGAATGTTGCAAAAATATTCTCGGTGTTTAGTACAGGTGTCCTAAATGTCCTTCGTAACCGCAGTGACTCATACTATAAGAATGTAGCAATGACAGAAACAGCTAAATTAAATATTTGTTAACTTTTAAAGGTTTCGCTTGCCTTTTGTAATATATTGTGTACTTTACTTACATACGAGTCTACAGCTGTTTAAACTTTTATTGTTTTTGTAAAGAATTTTGCTATCATTGTCGCAAATATTCTTTAAACTCTGTAGGTACTTAATATTTTATAATCCAACATGTTCTGCAAATCTATCTAAACTCAATAAACAAACGACAATACAAGACGTTACGGTCCACCAAATGATATTAATACTCTTTAAAAAAAAAATGATTTCCCAAAGTTTAAGATTCGACTCAAGTTATGTTTTTGTTGATAATTTATTGTCCCAATAATAATGAAAAGAGAACTATTAAATAATGCCATTATAATTTATTAGATAAGGTGACTGGACCTTTCAAATTTCAATTCACAATATTTGATTTGCGTCAATAATTTGCATTTAATCGTGACTGTAGAAAATTTACAAAAATAGATCAGACGTAACAATTTGAATTAGTTTGTTGCCATCCCCAAAATAGTGCAATCTAACTAAAGGAGATGTACACTTTGGGACCTGATTCAGGTTGACAATAAAAAACACTTGATCGATTTTTAAAATCGTTTACAATTACATAATTATGTACTAGTTTTTTTTACATTTGATCAAGTGGTTCAAAAAAAATCTCAACCTCAATAAGGTCCCTGTATAGTTTTTCCTGAGTTAGATTATACGGTAAAGAAAGTAGTTATATTGACCTAATCTCGGAAATTGTGTAATGGGTAATTTCTATCAGCTTTTCCTAATAAAAATATGTAAGTATATTAACATTCTAATTTTCTGAATCATAATAATTATCTAAAAAATACGTTTTTCTTCGCTATCTTACACGTGGATTTCCTTATCTTGTCGTGATAATGTTAAGCACAAATAATATTAACGCTAGCTAATGAACTAAAGTTAGAAAACAAAAAAACATAGATAATTATATACACAGAGGGCACATTGAATTCCGGTACAACTTTGAATACCAATCGGTAAAAATAAAGTCTCACCGGTATTTGTAAATGTTGCCAGCAGTAAGTGTCCAAAGCGCCTCAACGATTACCATCAAAAGATGATAATCATGGGTGTTTTCGACGTCGTTAGGCTTATCTGTAAACAAAATTTCTACGTTGTGCTCTGTTTTTCACTCTTCCATCCCAATATGGCCCATGCAACCACGTGCTTCGATGATCGCCTTTATGCACCCAGGTGTTAATATTCTTTTTTTCTTACCATATTTTTCTTTTTTATTAAATCCCCCTATTAGAAATGAAGTCGGACAAGCATTTGACAATCACAATAAGCTTTGAAATGTTTCAAAGTGATGTTTCATACACTGATAATTGAAAAGAAATTGAAGCGTTGTTTAAAACTGTCTTTACACGATTATTTAACTGGTTTACTAAACGCATATATTCATCTAAGATGGAGAATATTTTAAAATATATATTCTTTTAAGAATAATGTTGGTTAAAGTTAATAAATTCTTATTACTTATAAACAAACTTAGCCTTTTTGTATATGTGAACGTGCGATTATAATTTAAATAACATATTGTAAAGACAGCTTTTCCCATCAATATGTAGAAAAGGAACATGCAATATAAAATAACAAATTCTAGAACCAAAAAAAAAACATTGAAGAAAAAGCAAAATAAAAGAAATTAAAGGGCTTGTAGATCGCCGTAAATTGGTCATTTCTGTTTTTATTTGAAATCTTAAACTAAACGAAATTGTAAATCGTATGTACTCGAAAATATATTTAATATTGATAAGCCTAAAAGTTTGCGGTTCCCGTGCGATGAGATGACAGAAGCCTTAACCGCATTCCGACCGCTTCCATATCGATCGAAACGTAACGCAAACGTGAAAGTTCGTTTACCGATATTACGTGGTATCACAATGCCGTTAACTTTTTACGGTTCTAGAATTTTCTTAAAATATAACGCAGATTTGTTAGGGATTTTTTTCAAACTGTCATAATTTTCTAATTCATGAGGTTTACTGTCAGGCTGGAAATTGGACCCCCGTATAAGTTAAACTTATCAGTGCAACACACTTGGAAACTTGTTATTAAACTGGTACAGTCGAAGACAGAGGTAAGTGTACAAAGGGCTTCAATAAGGTTGAGATTTTCTCAATAACTAGTGGACCGATTTTAATAATTCTTTTACAGTACATAGTTTCACCTTTTATCTATCTAACAGTGAAAGACTTATTGCAATAGATCAAGTAGTTTTTGAGAAAATCTCAATCTTAAAAACTGTACTGTACAAGGTGTACAGTAGAGTTCTCTCTGTTTTCGACCGTACATTAATTAAACTGGTATTTTTGAATACTTTAGTACAGAAATGTCATCAATATTGTAATTATGTAAGCTACGTTTCCAAAAATACTGTATAATTAAGAAGTTTCTTGACATTGACGTAAAAATTCAATATTTCCAAGTTCTTTATTAGGAAACCTATGGCTTATTCTTTAACAATAAGTTATTATTACCAGTATCGATCAGTTTTTATCGTGTGTTGCATAAGTTTTTTAACAGCCTCAAGCTCAACTTCAAGTATTTGTAATAACACATTTAGATTTTTTCCATTAAACTATAAGGTAATTAGATAATTATGACTCATAATTTTTAAATATATATCATTGCTGTGATGTTTGCTTTGTCAATTTACCTGTCTCATGCGAGCCTCCTGTGGCGTCTCCCCATACCGGCACCAGTGGACGAAATGCAGTGTATTGTGCCAGTTCCTCTCGAACCTTGATTTAGTAGCCATGTCCAGCTGGAATCAGTAGAAGCTCCTTAGTAGCCGTTCCACTGTTCACCTAACTCCTCGGGTCCCAGTTTCAGAACGAAAACACCAGGTTTTCGATATCTGAAATGAGAGGTTTCCAATTCTGACGCAAGCCTACGGGTTTCGAACTTCGGATTTGACTTTGCTGAATCATGCAATTTAAGGTTAAAGACAAAACGCGTTAATTTCAAAGTTTAGTAAAAAAAAAAGAGATTTAGATCGCGATATCTGTCGTGTTAAATTCACTTCACATGCAATTTGAGTTTAATGAAATGGAAAATCGATCGATAGAAACATTAAAAGATAGATTAGGTTAGTGATACTCGCAATTTTAACGCAGATGTTCAATTTAAAACCAATCAAGAAACATCTGATGACGATTCGAATTCGATTGAGAAGTTTCTATTAGAATCTTTTACGCGACATGTTTTCAAACAAGAATGTTAACAAGGACGGTTTATAAAACAATTTGGGTTAGAACGGTCTTTAATGTCGCAATTTTGTACGTGTTATTGCCGTGTTGCTCTTGGCAGGGTTGCATTATAAAATTAGCATGTAAGCGGTCAAGTCTGTATTGTGATTATTACCGTTATTATAAGTACATCGTCATCGAAGGTCGATTTTATGTCACAGGATTTAATTTAATGAGCGTTAATCATTTCATTGTATCTCAAACATTTTCGAAATTTTAGTTAAAATTCAATGCTCATTTCATTCTATAGATTTACATTTGATTAAAATACATTTATCTGTTATTTTTAGAAGTATTGTTGCTACAATTGTGCCGGTGTGTTACGTTTTGTTTTGGTTAAATATTATCTTATTTAAACTTGTGACCCCGACACACCCACTCGGTTATGTTATTATAAACTTTTTATAGACGTTATCAGTCCGATTACAAATAAACTTTTAATGTAATGTAACTGTTAATTGTTATTGTTCGTTGCACTAAATATTTTAACAATTTTCATCGAGAAGCTTTTAATTTTCTTTAGTGATTTTATCCGTTTGATAAGTTTTATCTAAATGTCCTTCTTGTGAGAATTCCGTGATAGATAAAGTGTGAAAGATTCAAGAAACGTGAGTTTGGTTAGGGATTGAATTGGAAACTTTAGCTTTCTTTTTTTGTGGTGTTACCTTGGCCCTTATGTCTTTTTCGCAGTTCGGAGTCTCTTGCTTGTCGTCGACATTGTTGATGCGTATGACCGAGTCTTTCTTCCAGAAGGCACCGAGGGTTGTCTTCACTATACGTTTGCGCACACCTTTTTGTTGTACGGTGTACACGTCTATCTGTTCCGGGTTCTTTGTTTTTTCTGTGGACAAAAAAGTATAGCTCTATAAGTATAACTTCTATTGCAATGTGGTTAGACCCTAAACTTAGATTGATATTTGAAATTAATTTCACTAGTTATCTCTTCGCCGCGTTTATTATAGTCGACAATTGTGACGAGACCGGTGTGCCCTTTTTTAATTGTCGTTTAATTAAACGTTTCGCTCACTCTTATACAATCTAGTATATGAATGACCGCTACATTTAGGTTTAGCGCAGCAGCATCGCACCTATTGTCTTTCCTATAGGTAATAGAAATTTAACAGAATGCAACATCTTAATTCCTTGAGCTTGCTAAATGAAGGCCGTCGACTTTTAAAACAGTGTTCAGTCGGACGTTTAATTCATTTTAATTCATCTTGCGATCTCATTAACCGGTAAGCGAACAGTCTTGTACATCAACATGTATTTACAAATTCTATTGTGTATGCGTCGGGCGCGACCGTGGTTACAAACGGTGCCAAACGTTTTTAGTTCGGCCCCAAGCTTCAACCAGTGCAAACGTTATCTCTGTCCCAATTGTTCCGATAACATTTACGATTTCGCAAGGTTATTTAAGCGGTACTTTGTTAAAGCAATCTTGTTTAGTTGTGATACATACCTTTACCCTTCTTCCACATGGCAATGGCGTACATATGGTAGTCTGGTGACAGCGTCGAGTCTGGTGGGAGAGGGTCCTCGGCCCTAACTTCAAGCACGAATCCTGATTCGAGTACAGCGCATAATATATTCTGTTCATCGTGCTTGAACCACTTGGTCTCGCGAAGCTTGTGGATCGCAACTGATGAGCCGAAACGGGGTTTCTTCGGTGCGAATAAAGCTTGGGCTTGACTTCCGAACCTCGACAGGAGTCCCTTCACCGTCGGCTGAGGCGCTAAGCTCTTCTCCGGCGGTTTGATCTGCTGGAGACTCCGGCAGGTCACGAACCTCGCTTCCATTGAACCTCTACTCTCTAAAATGTGCGAAAGGATTCCCCACCTACACTTATTTGTTAGTTAGCTATGTAGCCGAGCTACAATACTCTCACTGACTTGTAATTGTATGAACACTTTCACAATTTTTGTGCGCGTGCTTTACGATGTACCAGGAGCACAGAGCGACGCGGTGGTGTGGTAACGTAAGACGCGGCGCGCGCGTGGGGGCTCGGTTTTATACGGCGAGGGGGCCGCGGGGCGGAGGGGGAGCCCCGCTACTCTTGTCTGACATCACTAGTGATGGGCGGTGCTCGATGGATTTATTGAACGGCAGCTGCTGTAATTTATTGACTTATTTTTTTGCGATTTGTAATTGTTCCTGAATATAAAAGAAATGCGTGAATGGAAGTTTGCAAATTGTGTCAATGGTTTTAGTTAGATGTTCTGCGAGATTTATAGGGTTGTGTTGGAATAGAAATTAGGATTACCGGTAGGTACATAAAAGAGAACTTGGTTGACAATTTGTGGCTGATAATTTGCGTTTTTGCTTCTAATTTATAAACGCTACTTACACTGTACCTAAGGAATGTGTATACCTACCTGCAACAATCTAGCTAGATTAGATTGTGCGTGCGTGATACCTTACTGATCAAATCACCGAGTTATTTGTTATGATATTTATTATACTTATATTAGATAGGGACTTCATCGCCGTCCATTACTGATTTCACCGTAATGTAAACAATATCCAATATCAAATATGGATTGACATTTGAAAGGTCATCATAAAATAAATCGATACTTTAAGCTTCAAAATCCGGAAATTATACCAAAACTCGTTGTATCGACTTCACAATCAACACCATAAATCACATTCACCTTCATCGATAAGTCGATAATCTTACTACCACTTCCCAGTACAGCGCGTTTGACCTCCCTAACTGTCACCCCTCCCCCTGTGGGCCCCCTCACCCCCTCCCGACCCCCGTCGACGTGCCGGCGCCAACCGGCAGGTATTTTTTTTATCTCGCTTTAATTTTATTGCGAGACGTTTTCAATAGCGGATTAATGATGTAAAAAACTTTTAAGTTCCGGTTTTTCAAGCTCTAGGTTTTCATTGTACGCTTATGATGCCCTAGTACGTTTTGCTTCTAGAATACTAATGTTGGGAGCCGGCTTCGTGGGGGAGTTATCTGGTTAGAGGGATGGAAAGGGGGGTTGAAGTGGCGTTTAAATTGAATAGGAATATCAACGTTACCTTTGACATTATCGAGGTCACAGGTATTGATGTAGGTTCTGTATTTTGTGACGTAACTATTGACTTGCTGGGTGATTAACGAGAATGAACATTATTTTCTTCACACATAATAAATATTGTTAAATGAAAGTGCATTTGTGCATAAATACATTGTGTATATTTATGCACATCAGCTTTTTTTTTGAATTTACATTTACACCACTTTTCAGGGACAATATGATAGCGCTGAGAAAATAAACGAAGCCTTGTTTTTTCAAATATTTACCTCTCTACTAATTTAAAAGACATTGCCGCATTTCAATGGAGCTTTGCCCCACCTACAAAACTACGTGACCATTTAAGCTGTACCTATCATTTTGTTGGGGTTTCATATTGCATAATCATAATCAGTATCATTTTCTACTACTCTCGCAACTCCTATAGAAGAATAACAAAAACAATGAATAAATCGCTTCGATTTCTTACTATTTTCTGAATTCTTAATCAAACTGTTTTTTTCGAATCGCAACTTGTACAAAACTTTATTTTAAACCAGTAATTTTAATAAAAAACGGAGATATTTTTACATTTATTCGTTATCTTGTACAACTTGCGGTTGATGGTGGGACAGAATCTGGCATGGTCATTTTGTGACAGATGATCAAGCATATCTATTCTGTAATGTCAACACAAATCATTAAGTTATTCTGACACTTATAAACCTTTCGTCATGTTTGATATGAAGGACGAATTAGAAAGTTGCCATTTGTTATGCATGTAATTACTATAAAACCTTATGTAGGTAATTTTACCTTATATTCAAGTACTTATATTATAATTATGTGTATCGATAAGTCTTTAAACTGTCTGTACTGAGTCAAGCTCGGAAGTAGAGCTGCCGACCTCTTTATAACCTTGGTAACCTTCAATCAACGTCTCTACAACCATTGACTTCTACTATAACTCATAGATTTGTATAGGTTATGTACGTACTGGATTTCCGCCACATGGAGTAGTCTGGGCTTGTAAAAATTGGAAGACTGTATAGCCGAGATTCATATTTGAAACACTTTTGTTGCGTTTTTTGACAGATGAATGGAGTTTGAATTCCGTCTTACTGTCAGTTTTCATACAATTTTAACAGTCCAAAGTCTCAAAACTGTCTATGAGTATCGGTTTTAGGGTTTAGCGTGAACTCGCTCTTACGACTGTCAATTTCAATTTTTCAATTTATTTAATTGCATACACATGTCAGAATGTACATTAATACATTAGGTCTTAAAACTATGACATATGCACCCTGTAGGGCAGAGCAACATGGAATGACAGAGGCAGACATTGAGGCAATTTGTAAATTATGTGGTTAATTAATTTATTTCATTTTATCATCCAAAAATTCAGCGACGGTATAGTACGATTTGATATAAGATATCAATTTAATATAAGACTTTGGCGCCTGTAAAAACGAGCTCAAACATGCTCCAAATTGTTTCTGAAACGCAGTCAAGAATAGGGTTGTATGATCATCTTAATATAATAGATATTTTAATGCCCCTGTTATTAGAGCAAAGAAAGAGCTCTTACATCGAGGGAGCCGGGGCCACGATCCACCATGGGGTTGGTAGATTTCACACGCTAAGGTAGTTTCGCCTTAGGTAAGATTGTATGCCACTTCCTTATCTCAGTAAACCTAGAATTATACAGGGTAGCCTTGAATTTTGTCGACTTGTGACATACATTAATTCTGCACAGCGTTTAAGTAAATTAAACAATTTATGGAAAAATAATTACAATAAATTCAACTATCAGTGAAACATTTATTAATTTTATGTGCATCGATACTGTGCTTTGGTGTTTTCATATCTTAAGGTAGTTTAAATTTATTGCATTGATTTATTTCACGGCTTTCTATGGTATATTATCATTTCTAAGGTCATTGTGTGATTGGTGACGTACTTAGTTCAATTTGTTTTCTGTTTTGATTTACTAAAAAACCTTACTAATTTAATATTTATCATAAGTACAACTCCCAATTTCAATTTGTCGAATGAATTTAAGGACAACCCCGTATTGCCAACATTTAGTTATTCAATTAAGAGCCTTCCATGAGCCAACTAGCGCCGCCAATCTTAAAAAAATAATATCTTCCAATATAATAAATTTTATTAAAAAAAGCTATTTACAAAAGGTGTATTACGATAAATACTATTTTTTAAATGCTTATTTATAACGTGATTCAATTTCGGTAAGTTATAGTGCGCATAATTGCGAAAAACAGCCTTTGGCACAATTGTGAACTACAACTTAGCTTGTCGCAATTATGCCATGTATTGTATATTGAAAAATAGTATTCATCCTAATAAACATTTTGTAAATAGTTTTTTTAATAAAATTTATTAAATTGGAAGATATTATTTTTCAAGATTGGCGGCGCTAGTTGGCTCATGGAATGAATTAAATTAGTTGTAGTTTCATCATAGGACTTATCTTTCCACTGTAGACTGGCCTTTAGCATAATTAACGTCTAACTGTTAATTCTATTGGCGTCATTGACGTATTGTCTCGTGTCAAGCTATGTCGATTACCATACATGTATGTTTTTGTCAATTTTGATTGGATGTAACATGCGTGACATCGAGAATTTATTTAACTTTTTGTTTAGTTTTATTATCAATCAATCAAAGTGTTTATTGCTGAATAGGATGGAATAAATTTAATGTATACTTTTGCGCTTTAAAACTATATTTGTTAAAAAAGCAAACCAATCAATATTATGTCTGGTATATATAATATTGTAATATTTGTTTACTATTTCTAGATTCTACTACTCGTATATCTAGTGCAATTTTTTCATTGAGAAAGCTTTGAATGAGTTATGTCAAACATTTCTTATGAGAACAAAAAAATGGTTAAGTATTTTAATTTTACACTTAAAATATTGACTTTTGGTTGTTAAAATTATTTTGATATATTCTATGAAGTCAATATTCACATGAAGTCTGCAAATTAAATCTATTACATTGATATTAGATAACATTTATGCCACAAGGTGTATGTTGTTCATTCAATTACCTACATAACAAGGTCGTATGTCAATTTTTTCTCACGGTATAACCGGTAATTCTATCGACTCCGCATACGCTTATCGCTGTATCAAACACGAGGACTTTTAAAGCATGATTCTATGATTCATTGCATCTACAAAACTAAGGCGAGATTCAAAGACAATTTTGAGCGTGAGCTGACTCTTCTTGTAGTGCCTCTCCCTCCACTAATGAAGGCCGACCGTAAGCTCCATCTCTCTCTGTCTTGAGCCAGTCGGAAAAACTCTTCGACGCAAGCTATCGCTGTCCACTCCCTAATGGCGGCCACAAACGCTACGGTTTACCGGAGAGGTGTACCTGCACAGGTATGCCTGCGCAGATAGACCGGAACGTGTGTGGGAATAGACCTGAGCAGTTTTTTGAACCTGCGCAGGCGACCGGTGCCGCAGCGCAAGATTGAAAACACGCGGTTGACCCGCAGGCAAACCTGCACAGGTAGGTAACGTCTCCGGTAGACCGTAGCGTGTATGGTTTACATAATATTGCGGAGACACGGTTTTTTCCTTCTGCCAGCTCCCTCTTAACACTGCTATAATATTTGACAGTTGTAAGAGCGAGCTTGAGCTCACAATTGTCTATGAATCTCGGCCTGAGTATAATTTAACTACCTTTAGCCAAATCTCCCTCGTAATTTTTTTATAGCATCTCTTAACTACAGAAAGTTTTATACGCTGTTATTCATAAGCCTAGTTAAACCTCACTTCCCTTAAATCGTGTTGCTATCCCTTTCACACTTCGTTAAAAAAAGGTTAAGATAGAAGGGGACAGGAGGCCTCAACGGTAGCGTAACTTTAAATTACGTTTATGAATACGCGCCTATGAGTTTAACCAATAAATCCATTTGTTAGTACACATCAAAGCATATCGAGTGTAACTCTTTGGGCCGTTCTTATTATCTGCGTAAGAGTTGAAATCGTACTGCAAGTGTTGCCATTGATCTGCTGTTATCTGTACATTGTTCCTAATGATTATGTTTATTGATTACCGGAGTGATTTCATGCAAAATAACTGTTTTTTTGTTTGTTTTTGTAATAATTCATTTGCTGATCCTTAATCGTGTCTCGGGGCGAAAGCAGTTTAAGCAGTTGGTCCTGATTGTTGTCGCTTGACAGCAGTCGTTAGGCCACATTAGAAGCCTACCCTGAATAACTTTGACAAATACCTAGGCTTGGTCACTAAACCACACGAGAAAAGAGAAAAGTCCTTAATTTAGGACACTTTTAATCGACATTTTAAATAAAGTATGTAAGGATAGGAAAAAGAAATATTTTTTTTATGAATAAGTAATTTATTGAATAAGAAAAAGTTACAAATTATTATAAACTACTTAAAAATACATTAAAAAGGAAATAATCATATACCGTGACCTTTTTTAATGTCAAATACAAATAGATAAATAGCATTCCTTTAGCATACATATGTTCTAAACTGTCCTCGAACTTGCCTATCAGATAACGACCTTATCATTAGTTAGAAATACTAGATATGCGAGTTCACGGCCTGTCAATGTCAGTCAAGTGTCAAACTGTAGGTATCCCAAACATAATTCTTTATTGGGGTTCTCTTGAAAATGGCGGGAAACGACGGTTGCGAAATTATTTGATAATTTTCCTTTTAATGTCTACAGGGACTATTTTGTGTTTAATATCACGTTAAATTAATCAGAAAATGTTCGCGAATGACATTCCGGTGAAGTTATTGGATTATTTATGCAAGATCTGAAGTTTCAAGCTTTTATCAAGAGTTCCCGCTACGAGCTCGGGAGTGAACGTGACTGTCGAGCTGCTTCGCCCAGAGTGATGACGCTACGGCGACTCCTCTGGATGAAGACATGAGGACGCGGCTATCCAGGGTGAAGACGCCACTGCGACTCCCCTGGAGGAAGATAGAAGACTATTGAATATATTGATTTTTCTATAACATGACATTGGCAAATGACGAACTGTCGAGTCCATTAATAATAATAATAATAAATCTTTATTTTTTAAGAATTATCATTATCACAACCACAGCAAGGAAAGTTCCAAACTTGCGGCTTGCGTCAAGAGGCCATCCATCATATGAGATAACGTTGATACACAATGAAGTCGTGAAAATAGATAATCGTGCACGAGGAACGATTATAGCTTTTTAAAAATATATTCATCATCATCAGTGTTCATTTAACCTCTTATCTAGGACCACAGTCCAAAATTACGAGAACTTGTTTTCATATAAAATTATCGTGTCTGCAAAGATCGGAATCTTGATTATCTTAAGTACACCGTCTGCAGATTATTTCCAGAGACTAAAAATCCCAGACCTTGAAATGTACAGTCGATGACAGAGATAAGTATACAGGGAGCCTCAATAAGGTTGAGATTTTCTCAAAAACTACTGGACCGAATTTAATATTTATTTTACAGTTACATAGTTTAAACTTTTATCTATCAAACAGTGAAAGAATTTTTGCAATAG
Organism: Tachystola acroxantha; assembly: GCA_963506565.1. Classification (NCBI taxonomy): domain Eukaryota; kingdom Metazoa; phylum Arthropoda; class Insecta; order Lepidoptera; family Oecophoridae; genus Tachystola; species Tachystola acroxantha. Next base: position 1,953,811 of record OY735882.1, read on the forward strand.
GTCAAGTAGTTTTTGAGAAAATGTCAACCTTAAAAACTCTCCTGTACACCTTTCTCTGTGTTCCACCGTACCAGACGTGTGACTTGTTTGAAATGAAATGTTTTATTTACCATACACTATTTTACAATAACTCAGTAATCAGTGAAGCCTACACTAGGCTGAGCCTGTCCCGTGGGATTCTAAAGGAATTACAAATACAGAACGATGGGTTTTTATAGTTGAAGTTACAGGTTGTTACTTATTACTTCTTCGCTAACTTCGTATCTTGGGTCTTAGGCTGCTTTTCCACCAGAGCTGTGCGAGGTAGCTAAGCGGTGTGCGAGGAAAAAATCCACCAATAAAATCACTTCATTTTCCTAGCCTCGCTCAGCTCAGTGATTCTATTGGTGGATTTTTTCCTCGCACACCGCTTAGCTACCTCGCACAGCTCTGGTGGAAAAGCAGCCTTAAGCCTCTGTACCAAATGACCTAGGATAATTTTGTTTCTACTGTAAATTTGTGTGGTGGCCGGGATCGCAGAAGATGGAATTAATCGCTACGACCTTCCCCTGGGAATAGGTTCAAGTTTGTGTATGTATAAAAGCATATTGTGATTATACTAATTACTTACTACAACAATCTTCATATATAACGAGTATGTCCTAAGAAAATGACCATATATGGTCATTAATCGATGATTATTTTAATTCTAAACAAAATACGTTAGGCCAAGAAATCTATTTAAGACTGTGTCTTTAGGTTTTAGAGATTCCATGGGGTTGCCTGACCCTGACTTCGTCCAACAGGGCTGTAGTTTTAAGGTATCCTAGGAAATATAGTTCAACGATCTCTCTTCAATTCTGCATGTTACAAAAATACAAACCAAAAAAATTGTAAAACTAGAAACTAAGTACAGCTCAGTAACAAACTTATTTGGGCTTAAATTTCTACACAAGAAAGGCTGAATACAGTGCAGATGGAATTCTAGTGTCCACGATAGATTTCCCTGTGCTGCGGCTACCAGTGACTCACGGTTACACCAGTGCGTATGTACAAACCAGTGTTTGACCTATACTTGCTTAATTAGTTACCAGTTACTGAATAGGTGGGTGATATATGGGGATATTGAATCCTTAAAAATATGATGCAGTACTACTACGAACTGAATAAAACAAGTCATTATCATGTTCTTACATACGACAGCAGATCAATGGTGAAACTTGCAGTACGATTTCAACTCTTACGACGCAGATAATAAGAATTTGATATGCATTGGGCTGTACATTCTGTATGCACAAATCAATCAGATGCATGACTGATGTTGTTAATAATACAAATAGTATCAATGAGACTTCAAGGAAACCTTGCATTTAACAGGAAACTGATACAAAACACTTGATTGGGAAAATTCTAGATGCAACGGAGATGATTTCATGATATGCCTGCAAATGGCGTCATTATTTTTTCAAGAATCTCTATCAGACAGACGGCAAAGTATCAGAAATTAAAGATTGCAATCGAACATTACAAACAAAATCGAAGATTAGATATATTGTACCTAACTTACCTTTTGTAATTTCGTATTACTTATTTTATTACTCATATTGTCATCATCATTAATTTGTGTACCATTTTCGAGATCTGTGCAGTAGAGTTCTGAGGCCCATCTTAATATTCTGAGCTCAAACCCACCCTCAAGAGCGAATTCAGCTGATACACTCTCAAGACGTAATCACCATCTGAAGATCTTGAGGGCGTATCATGTGATGTCTTTCTCAAGTCGCTGTTCGCCTGCAATCATCAAATACGTTCTCAAGTGTGAGTTTGACAGTTCTCTTGAGAACTGAGTTTTGTTTATTAATACGGCGTTACCCACGTGATACACGATTCCTAAACGCGCACCTAAGTTAAGTTTATTAATAGGAACGCCATCTGGAGGTCGTTCTCAAGATTGACTTTTGAGCAGAGAGTGATTTATTAATATGGGCCTAAAATATAATGATCAAGAAGTTATACCATTCCTGTTATAGGTAGAAACTGTTACTATTTAGAATTTCTATCGCGGATAACTTTGTATCGTCCTATTAATCAACCTATTTCGATCCAACACACAAGAATAATTGTGCACTTTAATTACACTTCTGGGTTCCACTTATTTATTGCTGGGTTCCACTTATTTTTTACTAGGTTCCACTTATTTAATAAATAATTATTAAATAAGTGGAACCAGTATCAGACAGTGCTTACTATAATGTCTCACTATATAATTAGTTAGGTTCCATCAAGTTACGACACAACAATAAAGTGTTAATTACACATGAGTTACAGTGCGCGAGGCGTAAGCTCAGGTTTACATTTGTGTGAGTGATCGCCAATCTGCTACCGGTACAAGAGGTGAAGTGCGGTGCGTGCGCGGCAGGGTGGCGTCCCGCTGTGTATAAAGTATGCGTAGGACGCGTCGCGCCTCAGGCCGAATATCACTCTACACTATCTGTGTGCACTCACACAAATGCAAACCTGAGCTTACGCCTCGCGCACTGTAAGACATTTAAAGAAGAGTACCTATTTGACAATATTTCACAATTATATCTACTATTTCCTTTTACATTAGTTGTTTTTGTTCTTGCAATAAAACTAATCTAATCTTTATATCAATTACTAACCTCTTTGCAGTTATGATTCATTTGTATTCTGAATAAACATTGTGATGCGGTTTGTATGCATCACTGAACTCGTATTATTTCATTTGAATCATCGTCTTGTTAAGTCTCACTGACCGGAATCAACTGATTCAATTAAAAACTTGGAAATATCTAAATTATTTTACGTCATATTTGTATATCATCGCATCATCAAGGAATTACCTGTTAAGATCGTAATAATCTACATAAATATCAGGTTTTATTAGGAAACTCCAATCAAGCTATAGGCGTCCTGTTTCATTGAGATTATCTTATTTATTACTTACTTCCCTAAGCTATGGAATCTACTAGTGTATTTCTATCGGTATTATATTTATAAATGACATTGCCAGATTCTGCCCCACCCATCAACCGCATGATGTACAAGATAACGAATAAATGTAAAAATATCTCCGTTTTTTTATTAAAATTATTGGTTTACAATAAAGTTTTGTACATCAAGCGAGTCGAAAAAAGCAGCTTAATTTAAGAATTCAGAAAATAGTAAGAAATCGAAGCGAATTATTCATTGTTTTTGTTATTCTTCTATAGGAGTTGCGAGGGTAGTAGAAAATGATAATGATTACGATTATGCAATATGAAACCTGTAATAAGTCCCCAACAAAATGATAGCTACAGCTTAAATGGTCACGTAGTTTTGTAGGTGGGGCAAAGCTCCATTGAAATGTGGCAATGTCTTTTAAAAAACCAAGTATGATCTAAATTTCTGATTTATCTTGATAGGTTTTATGAAGAATTTATAAAGAAATTGATGAAGGGGAAGAAGCTAAAGTGATAGATGTGTCAAAATTGTAGTATTTGGAAGTCTATCGTCTCTGCCTTACCATATGAGCGTGAGTTTATAAGTAGTTAATATGTAGAATATGTAGGTAGGACTTTAAGTATCAAAGTTTTACCGTGAAGAGGTGTGAGTGAGTGTTTATGCGCCATAATAATTCAACCACTAAACTAGAGATTTGGTTGAACGGCGTCGTTCAATTAAAGTGCTAGCTATTCAATCAAACGTGTATTTTAACCATTTGACTGCGACATATGCGTCGATATTTTTTTCTTTTCAGTTTGTTTTATTACTTTAAATATTATCTTTTAAATCGGATTGCTTAACAGTTATGTTAAAACATTTAGCGCCGATTTTAATCTGTTTATCCTTGAGGTTATTCCTTAATTGATAAAATATTTGATTGATTGTGATTGATTGATTTGGATAACAAAGGTATTTAATTTAATTATTTCATGTCTGTCAGTGACCCCCAACGAAGAACATGTCTTAATTTCTTTGTACCTACGTAAAATATAGGAGGTATTTTATTTATTTATTGTTTTATACACTTCACAGCAATGTCAATTGATTTACATATATCACAAATACAATACTTAGTACGCCACAAAAGAAGTTCACCTGATTACAATAATAAATTGGGAGGAAAAACAAGATTCTAATAAGTTGATAAATAATCATAGTAGGTAATATACTTAATAATAATAAAAACCAGAAGTTAATAATTAAAAAGTAACAACAACAAAAAATAATGATAAGATAAATAAATTATATATTGTATTAAAATTCATATAAGTTTTCTCTGTCGCTATAATTTATGGCATGACTAAAACATTGATTTAATTTTAGGATACATTCTTGAACTATTATTATAACACGATTAACGGGTTTTAACACACCTCCATCACCGATTATGCACATTATAACTAATAATAAAGAGATGTGAAAATAAATTCAATTCTAAATGATAGAAATTCCAATGAAAATGACTAAAGAAGTCATCTTGCTGATGGGATTTCCAATAAAAATGACTAAAATCTAAAAAGCCCTTTATTTAAATAAAGTGCAATGTCCATTATATTTCACAGGGCATTGATGTAAAAAAGACTAATTTGCTTGTTAATGTTTTCTTGATTTGTTCTCGTATGGACCAACTTTCGAAAATTCTTGTTTCGACCGACATTTTATTCTCGGTTCGCCCAGAATTTGTTTTTTATTATTACAATTTTATTATCGTTTCGCCCTATTTTTTATTCTTGCTACGCCCAACTAACTTTTGTTACGGGTTTGTATTATTTTTATCTCAATAGATGTACGGTACCATTCTTTCGTTTTACGTAATGACATTTATAAGCTTGATTTGATATTCAAAGCTTCAGCTGAATTTGTCTTCATACTCGTAACTCCTATTTATCTCCTTCGACACCATTTTTATTCAACAATGATTTCTCAGGGCCATAAAAATCCGTAACACTATTTCGTTGCGAGCCTACATCGTACAGTCAACCACTCATCAACTCACACAATACCATTGCAATCAGAATGAAGTTCGCTGTCAGACTTGTGTTGTATACCGTACACCGTAGATCCGTGCCTTCGGTCACGTAAGCGACCCGCTAAGCTCCCAACTGGTAAATATTGTGGTGTTTGCGAAAATGAGCTTTGTTTCTTTATTGTTTTGAATGAATTTAGCATATGTTGTTTTTATTTAGTTACTTGTCCATTTGGTTCTTTTTGTGATAAATAAACCCTACAATATTTCCTGTTTATGTGTACTAAATACATTAGCACCCTGTCAAATCCAATGTCTGATACTAACCCGACTTATGTATGAGTATGACCTACATAATGAAAATGGTGACGAATGTTCTAGAAATGACCTTGTTCGTAATAGGACAATAAGAAAATCTGGGGCAGTCTGTGGGTACTACGGGGGTATAAGTGCGTAGTAACTTATCCGCTGAGCTACAGACGACATAAAATTAATTCACGAAAATTGATTGTGCTATAATGGCTCTGAAACCTTAGGTAACCTTTTTTGTTACCCTGGGATAAAGCTTCTAAACTCGGATTATGTTTTTTGGTGCAAGTGATCTAAGGGTGATGACATAAAATTTTAAAAACATGTTGAACGATTGAGTCGTTTTTGAGAAAAACTCAGATACATATGTAAATATAAGTCTCAGTAAGGTTTTATCAATAACTAGGTAACTACTAGACCGATGAAAAAAATATTTTGCTGCGAGATTTTTTTACAATCTGTCAAATTGTCGGAGAATATACTTATCAACCTTAATAAAGTCTATGTATATTTTTCTCTGTTTTCGTCTATGTATATTCTACATATAATAAGACTGTAAAAAAGTTGTGTCTGTACTATGGATATTTTTTGAAAAGAATGATTGTAATGTGTTTTAGGATCGATACTGATGCCAAAACACTAATTTTTAGAATTTTTGTCTGTTTGTCTGTGACTAAGTATCACGCCATAACTACTGAAGGAATTTTGACGGGAGTTTCACTAGGAGATAGCTGAAATATCCGGACAGCTCATAGGCTATAATCCATGGAGATATGTGATCTGAGCATAGAACTTTTTCTACGCAAACAAAGTACAGTACAGCTAGTAGAATATATAGACGCATCTCGCTGTATAACAATGAAAATCTGGGGCAGTATGTACTAGGGGGACATAACTGCGTAGTGGCTTGTCCGCTGAGGCCGAGATAAAATGAACTCACGAAAATTGTTTGTGCTAGGCTGTGTGTGGGATTCGGAATTTCTAGATAGTTCCATCTTTTAGGGCGGCCTGTTGTGTAACGTTCTTATATTGTTTAGCAGTAGCCTAAACGGATTTAGATCATTTTTTATTTTATTTTATCTTTATTGAGCAAACTTCACAGCTTATTACAATTAAATTACAAAATCATTTAATTTAAAATGGATAAAGCCAATAACGAAATTTGACATATTACAATTTATATAATATATAGAATAAGGAAATTACATGAGTAGGTACTAAAAGAGTAGAAAAAAGACAAAGGGGAGCTGCAGTGTTGTCAAAGTATGTGTGGTATGATGTGTGTGATGTTGTTGAGTGTGTGAGAGAGAGTCATTAAACATGTATTACATCTTGCACATCAAAATTCAAGTTATTCAAAGCGTTTATCGAACTGTCAAAGTACAATATTATTATGGTAATTTTGTTTAGGATAAACATGTTTAGGGACATAAACTAATTTACCAAACTATACTCATAAACGTGATTTAAAGTTACACCACCGTTTAGGCCCCTCTCCCTTTCTATCTTAACTTTTGTAGCGAAGGGTGAAAGGGATAGCAACTCGATTTAAGGGAAGTGAGGTTTAACTAGGTTTATGAATAAGAGCAGAAAAGTAAAAGTAATTTAAATAGAACCTCTAGCAACCTGCCCTAAATGTTCAGACCAATCTCTATTTTTATAAAACACAAACCTAAACTGTGATGCGAGTATTAAATTATCACTAAATATTCATTTAATAAACTACTATAGTACGTACGCGTTAAGAAAATAGTATAAAAAGAGCACGTCTATCCACGGTTGACAAATTAGATGACTTAGACAAATGTGCCATAAGAAGGAAAGTTGAAAAAAAAATTATTGAACTTTCCTTCTTATGGCACATTTGTCTAAGTCATCTAATTTGTCAACCGTGGATAGACGTGCTCTTTTTTTCACTATTTTCTTAACGCGTACGTACTGTAGATACAAATAAGTACTTACAGTAAATTAAACAACAAATAAACAAACGAATTAATATAACGCTAAAAAATTTGGTCCGCCATTTTGTACAGCTGTCACCCTTTTTCGGCCAGCATCCAGCTAATTCCTACCTTGGTATATCAAGGAGGTTTTACGCATTAATAAAATCGCGCGGAAAATAGTTTCAATCATAAAAATGTACGACTCTACGATACCAGTTTTCTTACTTTGTCCTCAAATTCATTTATTTTTGCTTATTAACTAGGTTCACAATCAAACCATGCAAAATAGTATAAGTAGGTATACAATTCACCCATGCAACAGTATTGGTGGGTAGATAATTTGTTACCAAAGAACACTGTCAACTTCAGGTCAAATCTTAGAAGTAATTAAATTACATAATAAAATAAATGTCAATCGTTAATTATTCATGTCAGTCATACAGTTTCGCAAAATATTCTTTTAAGTTAACTAAACTCTCACTAAAATACTCACTAAAGCACAATAAAAGCAAACATAAACCCGTTCTTGGACATTATTTAAAAAGCCACGGTAATATTGTCACAGCAACATGTAATCTCTCAAAGAAATTCGGTCACTCTTGGATAATGAGTCCTTAGGGGACAGACCACTTGCCTCTGTATTTTTCCGACCACTTTACTGACACATCCGCTAAGTTACTAACCGACTGCCGGGAGAAGGGTAATGTTTTTGAGTCTATGTATACAGGGTGATTGGAAATTCGATACATTCCTTGCAAGGGGTGATACTGGAGGTGGTTTGCAACAAATTAGGCCCTATTAACGAGGTGTCGAAAATGAGAAAAAACAAACGCGTGCATTTTCAGTTTGGTGCGAGATCACGCTAAACTCGTGCTCAAACCCTATGCATCTCGGCCTTATACTGTACAAATCTATGTCATCTTACCAATTAACATGGCAATGTAAAAGACATTGCCGCTTTTCAATGGAGCTTTGCCCCACCTACAAAACTACGTGACCATTTAAGCTGTACCTATCATTTTGTTGGGGACTTATTACAGGTTTCATATTGCGTAATCATAATCAGTATCATTTTCTACTACTCTCGCAACTCCTATAGAAGAATAACAAAAACAATGAATAAATCGCTTCAATTTGTTACTATTTTCTGAATTCTTCAATTAAGCTGCTTTTTTCGACTAGCTTGATGTACAAAACTTTATTTTAAACCAATAATTTTAATAAAAAAACGGAGTTATTTTACACTTATTCGTTATCTTGTACAACTTGCGGTTGATGGTGGGGCAGAATCTGGCATTGTCATTTCTTATCCATTATTTTATTTGTAAATTCTACAGATGTGCAATTTGTTTTTATGTGATACGGTTATCTAATCTAAGCAATCTGAAGATTAATAATAATGGAAGTTTCCATTGCTCCACTGCACTTATTGCATTATCAAAAAATAACATAATAAAATGCTTCATCATCAGCCTTATCATATTTATAGTACAATATTTTAAGGATTATAATGAGAATAATAGGAATATGTTTGATATAAACACTACAGAAATAATAAATAATTGTAAGGCTCGTCTTACAATTGTCGAATTTCATACACGAAAGAGGGTAGATCGTTTTGTGTCACCCTTCTGACGTTCAACACTCACCGACTTCTGACGTTCAACCCTCACCGACTTCTGACGTTCAACCCTCACCGACTTCTGACGTTCAACACTCACCGACTTCTGACGTTCAACACTCACCGACTTCTGACGTTCAACCCTCACCGACTTCTGACGTTCAACACTCACCGACTTCTGACGTTCAACACTCACCGACTTCTGACGTTCAACACTCACCGACTTCTGACGTTCAACACTCACCGACTTCTGACGTTCAACACTCACCGACTTCTGACGTTCAACACTCACCGACTTCTGACGTTCCACACTCACCGACTTCAGTCTACTCGTGATCATGATGGCTGCAATGCTGTCGAAATATCGAGACATCAATAATAAATGTTTAACACGGTAATTCCCGTTTTATCTAATTAATATGAATTTCATACAATTTTAACAGTCGTATAACCGAGCTCATTTTATATGCTCTTGTGTACCGAAGGCCAAATCAAGTGTCTTATTTTGTTAACAAATATGATCGTCTAATTACCTGTTGTGATGTAAAACTGAAAGAACTGAGTGAGTGAACCTGTTCGTCATTGTGAAAATAACTTTGCAATAGGTAATCACAGAATGTTAGTAGTTTTTGTTTACAAAATACGACACTTGATTTGGGCTCGGTATATATAATTGCTGTTATTCATAAACCTATTTAAACCTCACTTCCCTTAAATCGTGTTGCTATCCCTTTCACACTTCGTTAAAAAAGGTTAAGATAGAAAGGGACACGGTGGCGTAATTTTAAATCACGTTTTTGAAGTCCTAGATCTTATAATTCTTTTTTATTCGTGTAGGGAGTTTCGCTTCCAATTTATTGCAAACCATTTCTCACACAATAGAGTTACATAACAACTATGTTTATCTATAGTTGACACGATAGCTAGAACACGATACTTAATGCAAAGAATTGCATTCTCATATTCTGTGTGGGAATCTGGTAGGTACGGATCGTTTACTGAGACATTTCATAACTTCACGTAATACAAACGTAATAGTTTGACAAAAAACCTAACCTACAGAATGCCTGTTGGCGGGAACGTGACTTGCTGAATTCGTTGATAATTTTAATAATATTGTGTACAGTCGACAGCAGATCAATGGTAACACTTGCAGTACGATTTCAAGTCTTACGACGCAAATAATAAGAACTGTCAAAAGTAAAAAGTGTTACCATTGATCTGTTGTCGACTGTACCAGTATAATAGTTATTTTGTATCTATTATGTATTTTAAGTATCTACCTATTTTATTTATTTTAATGGACTCGACAGTACCTACGTCATTTGCCAATGTCATGTTACAGAAAAGTCTATATATCGTAGTCTTCTATCTTCCTCCAGATGAATCATAGCGTCTTCACCCTGGGTATCCGCGTCTTCCTTTCTACGTCCAGAGGAGTCGCCGTAGCGTCATCACTCTGGACTCTTGTTCATCACACTGTTCACTCCCGAGCTTGTAGCGGGACTCTTGATAAAAGCTTGAAACTTCAGATCTTGCTCAAATTTTCCAATAACTTCACCATACTGTCATTCGCGAACATTTTCTGATTAATTTAACGTGATATTAAATATATTGTGATATAGCCACTATAGTTATTAAAATGAAAATTATCAAATAATTTCGCAACCGTCGTTTCCCGCCATTTTCAAGAGAACCTATGTTCATACAAATAAAATATTGAACTTTTTGTATTTTACGCGGTCCGGATTATCAACTTCGATTCCGGAAAATATTTACTTAATATTAAGATTTGGTGGTAGAATTGTTCCTATAGTTAAGAAGTCAACACTAAAAGTTGTGCGCAAAACAGTTTTACGTATAGGTATGGAAGTCGAATTCGGAGGATCCCCATTTAAATCTTGAATCGGACATTTTTCATCCACCACTGCAATAACATCACCCGTTATCTTGTTATCTATTAACATTTTATATCACTCTCTGACGTGATATGACGTATGGTGTTATACAATAAATAACGCCCATGTCTTGTTATGTTTACGCGATTACATTGTTACGTAACATTATAAAATAAGGATTAGTTCGGTAGCTTAACCTCTGTACTTATCGTTTGAGTAGAGTCGCTTTTCTGATTCGGAATAGATTATTGGAGAGATACTGTTTGCATTTCGGGTCTGCATTTTTCGGCACTGCCAGCAATTGAATAGTGTAGGTAGACAAACATTCGATGTAATAGTCGGTCTGCCTGGTTCGAATCGGGAAAATCGTGTTTGTCACTACTTTTTACCCGACTACCGAACTTATCGACTTCTGTAGAATCCAAATAAAACGGAAAATCGTAATACTTTTCCACAAACATACTCCTTACTATTTTTCGTGATTAAGTATTGTTTATTTAACTGTTAATAAATGTATCTTAAAAGTAAATTCGTAACCGTCATTTCCTTCTGTTATTGTTATAATCAAGCCCATACAACTCCCACTGCAAGAAGGTTTTATGCGTGGGTGCAACCTCTAGGATTTCTCTTTAACTGTGTTCTAAATATAATAGAGATGTCATCGAACTCACTTTATTAGACAAAGTTCAACCACAATGCCTATAATCTTATCATTTAGTACTTTGTTGCCTTTGCAGTAACTTTCCATACCCTAAATACGATCTAAGTAAACATTTATAACTTGATTGAATGTGCCTTAAGTCATGTTTATCTATTGTAATTTATAAATTCAATTAATCATCATTACAGTTCAAATATTAATTAAATATTTGATTGTCTATCTAGTACTTGTCTAAACATACCATATTGTATACAATGTGTTTTAGTGGTTGATTTCTCGCAGTGAGATGATTTTATCTTAGTAGTAGCATCAATTTATAAATATATATATTTTATTACATAAAGAAATGACAGTAACAATTGTGAAAACTGAACTCGATAGCGATCGCAAATCAATAGTAGCACCGCGATATTGCAGCGTGATGCAGCCGCCGGACGAGGCGCACTGCGAGGCAAGAGCCTGTTTGGTAGGTATCTACGTCTAGTGAGTTACTACCTATAGTCTCTTATGTTTTCGTGTTGAAAAAAAAAATTAAAACTATTTTCTTTTATTTTTCAAGTTAACTATAATATGATGGTACGGACAACAACATATCTATGGTAGTACTTGCAGTACGATTTCAACTCTTACGACGCAGACAATAAAAACGGTCCAAAGTGTTAGATACACTTGATGTGATTTGACTAAGGACAAATTATTTGACTAACTACATTTTGCCACGGGAAAGCAATCACTAAAATTTAAAATCAGCATTAGCTTACTCATCGTGATCTATTTATTTCTTATAGGTATGTTGTGATAATAAAATATTTACGACGCGTTTATTTCTGAACACAATACATAGAGGATATTCTCTTTTGGCACAAACAATAGATGTACTTGTAGCATTTCATTGGTGCAGGTGTTATAATTAAGCTTCCTTGATTGTGACGTAGGGCTCATTAGTGATAATGAGAATTTACCTTAGCTTTTAGAATTCATGTTTAAAACTAGATGGCGGTTCTCTTGAAAATGGCGGGAAACGACGGTTGCGAAATTATTTGATAATTTTCCTTTTTACGTCTACAGGGACTATTTTGTGTTTAATATCACGTTAAATTGATCACAAAAAGTGTGAAGGTCAAAAGTGTCACATTCAATTCAAATCAAGGACGACGAGGAGTTGAGAACTTAACTAAATTCAAAGAGCGTAAAAATTTATGTTTCAAGTGTTTCTTTAAATACACCAGTTACCTATAAAAATACAGTCCACTTATTTCTACCACCGACCGCAGCTACAATGTCATGTCGCGCCGAACAGAGACGCTGTTATAACAACGCAATAGCACTGTCCCTCTCACTCTCGCTATGACATGACATGATATGATTTGATCGTTTTGAGAACCGTAATAACCCCACCGGTGGGCCATATCTTTTCCATATTCGTCGGGACGGTAGCGATATCAATTGGGAGATATTCAATTACTTGATTATGTATGTAACATTGCTGTTTCATATCAAAGGAATGTTATTTAAAGACGTGATATCGTAATAAGTAAATAATACCAGGAACGTTTATCTTAAATTAATAAATTTACTAATAAATAAACTAAAAGTTCAATGTGTTATCATTATCAATTAATGACCAGAAATGTTGGTTTAGTCTTAATTTCTTTACAAAGAAATATTTGTAAACAACAATGCGTCCTTGAGATTAATATACTTAGAGTTATCGCAAAGGCAAATATTATCAATTCGTGTAATTGGGCGATTAATTAAAATTATGACATTTGATATAGTAGAGCATTCCTTACAATGTAATTTCATAATTTGTACTTTAGGAGTAAAATGAAAGGAAATGCTGTATTTTATCAATCAATCACCCAATTACACGAATTGATAATATTTGTCTTTGCGAAAAAGTACTTAACTGATTTATGAAGATTCTTTACAATTCCATACTGTGTATTGTACAGTACAGCTAACAGCAGATCACGTGTAACACTTTGTACTTTGGACCGTTCTTATTATCTGCGTCATAAGAGTTGAATTCGTGCAAGTGTTACCATTGATCTGCTGTTGTCCGTACCTATCTAAACTATCCACTAGTAATATATATATATATTTTTCAAAAAACAAAACAAAAACCTGCAAATCTGACACATGTATGACACTCCCGTAATCAAGACGAATCTAACGATATCTTATACACCAAAATCCATCATGCCGTTTAGGCTACATGATGGCAGGAAGGAATGGACATACATACTTACATACAAACGCTCGAAAAACACAACCCTCCTTCTTGCGCAGTCGGGTAAAAATAAAATTACAATCTATAATAGCTAGGTAATTGAGATAATCTCAACCTTATTGAAGGCCCCTGTAGATTTTTCTCTGTTATCGACGTACCCTTTGGCTTTCCCTGCGATTTCCTTATCTAATCAATTGGACTTCCCAAACTTTGTACCCTAATCGATCGGTATGTTTGTAAACACTACCCATCTGGCAATGGCGCAGTAGATGTTATTTAAAGATTGACCATTATTACATTATTTGTTATTTTGCGACGTTCTATCACTGCGAAATTGAATTATTTTGTGATATTTTTACACGACTGCCGAAAAGGGGAAGGGAGGTAATGTTTTTCGATATCTATGTTTGTAAGTAGGTTCGGCATCTCCTAGTCAAAACCTCATATTAAATACGAGGATAGATTCTCGTAGTACAGTCGAAGACAGAGATAAGTATACAGGGTGCCTAAATAAGGTTGAAGTTTTCTCAAAAACTACTCGACCGAAATTAATAATTCTTTTACAGTACATAGTTCTAACTTTTATCTATCAAACAGTGAAAGATTTTTTGTGATAGGTCAAGTAGTTTTTGAGATAATCTCAACCTTAAAAACTCTCCTGTATACCTTTCTCTGTGTTCCACTGTACAAACGCACATAAATACCGTCACATTTTCTAAAAGTAATTAATAACGATACAAAGTTAGACACATTAAAAGGTAATAAATTAAGAACGAAAGTGACATATTCTCAATTTCCTTACTCTATGGTCTTACGTACGACCTTATAACCGGTCGTGTGTGTACGACGGCAACATTCTAAACCTCTTGGTAACTTTCAAGCTATTTATATTTACGATACATACTCGTGGTTGGCAGGTTTTTATTTCATAAGAAAATATCCAAATTTATACACAAAAATAGGAGATGTACCTCGCCAATATCCAACAAGACACGGTCAAAACTTAATTCCAATAAAATCCAAATTAAAATTACATAGCAAGACCCCATACGCCTTATCAATAAAAAATCTATAATAAATTACCCGAAAATTTTAAAAACGAAAGTAATAATAAACTGTTCATAAAAGCTTTAAAGCAAATGTTAATAAACAAGTGTTACTATTCATTACAGAAATACTTAGACGATGATTTCAAATAGTCCAATGTCGAGCTGCCTTCCCATATTGCTGTGCCCGACGGGGTCCACATGTATTGTGAAATGTAACTGTGTTATGTACCTAATATGTGTGTGATATGCAATAAATGAATTATGAGGTTTATATTAAAACTACCATCACATATAAAACACTAAGCTAGGTAACTATCTATGTACCCACAATAGCACATCAATAACACTTGACGTATGTATAACAGTGATACGAAGTCCAAAGCTTTAAAACCAAAATACACTTATAGGGCAACAACTAAAACTAAGTCCGTCTGAAAAACCGTCCCAAGTTTTTGACCTACGATATATCGCTTTTGTAGACATTACGTCGTCGACATTTAGTCGATATTTAGTTAGAACATCCGCCTGGTTCCACTAATTCAATCATCAATCCTCTATCAAGTCAGTTGGGCGTAGCTTCTTCCTTCCTAGACATACTTGCCATTAAAGCAGATCTACAGTTCTTTGCATCCAGTTTCAAGACTTTGTATAAAACTGAAACCATATTAAAGATAACTATGATTGAATTTTTTGCATATCCCATCTTCCATTTCCATTGCATTTAAAACAAAAGCAGTGACCCCAGTGAGTTTGTCGAGTCTCCATTTATAGCTCTTCTGTCATCATCGAGGCTTGTCTGAATGCCGTTTGTATTATTGTATAGTTATCAATTATCATTCTTGGGTTTATAAATAGCTCCTCTTGAAAGATAAACACATTACGCGATGGACAGTAATTAACTCCGTATTTGCATTGGCATTATTTGGCATGTAGAAGTTTTCCTAGTTGGTAGCGAATCATGGGTAAAGAATATGGGACCCAATGCGTCTCCTTAGGCGACTCCTTGGCTTCTAAGGCTTAGTAAAGTGTTAATCTGAACTGAATGAAGGAATAATGTTTTAATATACTATAGATTCAAATGTAAATCGTTCATTCAATAAATCTGCAGCCAAACCAGACAAATGAAATGTTTTAAAACTAAGTCAACAATTCGGAAGCCCTGTCGGACTTATAGAGAGGCCTAACTGATATCGATGGTGTTAATTCCTTTGAAGAAGTTGTTGAGCAGCATCTTTTAGTCATGATGTTCTGTAATAATAATGATTATTTACTATCTCGCTGTTTTTCAGCACTGATGAGTGTCCTTGAATATGTTTGGCTGCAGTCTTATCATGTTCGTCATGTATTTTTACTAGCAGCGCGACCAGGGATCCGTCGGGCGCCGGGACTCGTGGCTACATGCCAAAAACAATATTAAAAGCTCAGGATTCGTCGTCTTAATTTAAATTATGTGCTTTACAATGTGTAGCGTCCTTCTGTTGTTTGTTTACATTTTATGGGGGATAATGAATGTAATAATAAGGTATTTTAGTAGAAAGACATCAAGAAATAAAAACATGGAAGGGATTTCTTGGCATTTTAACAATGTTTGGATTAGGTGGGTGTTTCTTTTAGCACTTTATTGTACAAAAGAGATAAATACATAAAAAAACACAAAGGAAACGAAAATCACAGCGGGCGAATTTATCACAAAAGTGTTTTATTGCAATCATGTGGTTAATTTTAGGTGTTACATAAAAGGCCAGTACTCAACATGAACCCTGTCAGAAGCAAAGCCGCGAAAGAACTAGGTCTAGGTGATTAATTATTTGTTCTAAGATAAGTAGAATGATCTTAGCAATAGCCTCATCATCATCATCATCAGTCTATTTATATTGCCCCACTGCTCGGGCACAGACCTTCCCTTACATCGAGGGAGCTCGGGCCATAATCCACCACGCGGGCCCAATGCGGGTTGGCGGATTTCACATGCTTTAGATTTTTTTTTCTTCTACGACATGCAGGTTTCATCACGATGTTTTCCTTCACCGTTTTGAGAGCACTCGGTAAATGTACGTAAGTTTTTCCGTCGAAAAAACCGAGGATAACTCATTGGTACATGACTGCCCTAGCTGGGAATCGAACCTGGGACCTCCATATTGCAAGTCCATTGACCCAACCACTGAGCCACCGAGCTCTTTTTAGCAATGAGCAATAGCCTAACACTTCGTAAATTAGATTCTCCTCAGCATTGGTACCTTTGTCTTATAAATTGGTGTACTTAAATGTAAATGTAAAAATATGCGCAATGTATTTGCAATGAAGAGATATGTTTCTGATTCAGATAAAGTTGCAGTCTATACCTAATGCTCAATTTCACGTTAGTAATTCATTAGGTACACATAACACACCAGGTATAACGCTTTAGACTTACAGTCTAATTCTTATTGTGCCTGCAATAAGAATTACAATTGCACTTTAGTTTACTTTATGTGTTGTTGTTGGTAAATTAGTGACACGGTGTGGCCAAGAGCCAGATACCTTCACGTTCCGACGCGCCTCGAAACACGTAGTTTGTGTCCATTAACATTTTTCCTCTCTATCGATTTGACCGTTTGGGCAGTGATTGGTTTTTAATTGAAATCTTAGGTTATACTATCTGTCATTGAACTATTTTGTAATTGGTTTGGTAGATTTCCCTTCATTCTTCGTCGTTGTAATTCAATTTGTGCTATGAGTATCAATGCTAGAACTGAATGCGAAGGTTATGTCAACTCGTATGCACGTAAATCAAATTTGTTTTAACCAATTGCTTTCAGTATGCTGCAAATATTGTTTAAATCAACTATAAGTAGTGTTTTCAATTTTAGTCTTTTCATTTCACTACAGAAGTAGGGTCAAAACTATCTCACCTCAAGTAGATCTAGTTAGATTGCTAAATCTGAATTCTAAGATGGATCCAGTCTATAACATACTTTGACATAGTTGTTCAAAGTAAATTTTACTAGCTTCGACATTTACCTAATCTTAATCTAAAACTTGTTCTTCAATTTCGGTTGCAGTGACTTTAATCTTACGTACATAAATTCACACCTGTTTTCTGTAGAAGCACGAGAGACGCACAGTTGATGGACTTTCGTCTACTGCAGTCCTGCCACCCATCAGAAATCAGAATTTTTTATAGTTTGGCTTCCGTCCGGCTTCCATCTTTGGCTTCCGCCACATTCATCAATTGTTTCCTGATAAAACAGCCCTTACCTGTACGTTTCAAATCACAACTTTCATTTCCTTATCATTATCACTATCTTCAAATGATATATGTATTTGATTTCACTGTCTCTATCTCAGACATCAATTATTCAAATTCTGCCGTCTGGCATATACGTGACTTGAGTCGCGAGTACTTGAATTAATGGGCTTATGAATACACGCATTAATGAGATCATTTTGTCGAGACACATTAATTTCAAGTCAATAAGCTGATCTACATGTTTCATGTCACGTCTTGTATTCGTTAGGAAATTTGCCAGAATTTCTTAATTATAATATTCCTATAGCATATGATAGTAGTAGTTCGAAATGTGGGTGTATCGAAGAATGCTGAAGATCTCGTGGATACAGCGAGTTCGAAATGAGACAGTGCTACAGAGAATGGGCAAAGAGGTGGAGATTCTTAAGACCATTAAAAAACGGAAACTCCAGTATCTAGGTCACATAATGAGGAATAAAAAGTACGATCTTCTACAACTGATTTCTTCAGGGAAAGATCCAGGGCAGAAGAAGGCCAGGTAGAAGGAGAATATCATGGCTCTGGAACTTACGCCAATGGTACGGCAAGAGTACCAGGTCTCTGTTCCGTGCGGCGTTGTCGAGAGTGCAGATTGCCATAATGATCGCCAACCTTCGTAAGAAGTCGGCACCATAAGAAGAAGAAGATATGATAGTACGGTTTCATCCGCGCATAAAACGTCCTTGGGATGGAGACTGTCCAATGCCGGCGCCAGACGTGAGCGTCTTTGCAAACATTTACCTACCATTGACAGCTTTGTACAAAATCTATAACTACGACGTCATTAAAAACCATCAATGAACATCGAATTTGAGCGTCTTTGACAAAGACTTTGACTATGTCTGACGCCTGGGTATTAGTAAATCCTTATTTCGGTCTGTATATGATCATATAGTGTTAGTATAGTAGTAATAAATACCTAGAGCGAATGTTAGACGAAGTTACGTCAAAGATAGACTGAGAAAAATCAAAGAAATAGGTGATAAAAAAAGCAAATGGCGTCTATAAAGACGAACGGGTGCAATGAAGAGACTAATGATAGTGGATGAAGGGAGCCGTGTACCAGGATCGCAGGAAATTGAGGACCATATCTGCCACCCCCAGACGTGAATTTGTTTGTAAGAAGAGTAGATGCAAGTGATACACAAAAAGAGGAATGCAATCATTTTATGGCAAATCATCAAGGAAAATATACATTAAATGGACTTGGCAGCAGATAAGCTCTATGAAGAGTCATAGGATTTGAAGACAAACCGGAACGACAGATATAGATCTAACATTAAACATATAAACTGAAGTAATTACGGATGTGTATGCTAGTCTGCATGCTTTATTGTAGCATTGGTATGCGGATATGCGTACGCGCAGGAAGCTTGTCTCTCTTAGCCATTGTGCGTGAAGTACTTATCATGTATTTATAAAACATGCTACTGTAAGATAAAGTATTCGGATTTAAGAAAATTAACATAAATTTACGGAGGTCCTAGGTTCAAATGCCAATCTGCACTATGCCCGCTTGGTGAATCATGGCCCCAGCTCCCTCGATGTAAGAAAAGGTCTGTGCCCGAGCAGTGGGGCAATATAAATAGACTGATGATGATGAACATAAATTTAATGACTTAAATTGGGTGATTATTTTTTGAGTGGATACTCAAAAGCTGTCAAAATCTTTACAATACTACTCTGAGTCATTAAATTTATGTTCATCATCATCAGTCTATTTATATTATATAAAAAATGATCACCCAGTTTAAGTTAGTTGGAATAGGGATCTATTCCATCCATAAATTCTGTCACAACTTAAATTGGGTGATGATTTTTTTAACAGACTAATAAACGAAATATTCGTAGCCGAAACGTTTACACTGACGGTGAGGCTGGCCGTCAAGTACAGCTAACAGCAGATCAAGTGTAACACTTTGGACTTTGGATCGTTCTTATTATCTTCGTCGTAAGATTTAAAATCGTATTGCTCTGCTGTTGTTTGAACAATGTCGCTCGACGAACTATGGAAAGAGCTATGCTTGGCATTTCTCTGGTGACATAATCAGAAATGAGTACATCCGCCAGATAACACAAGATCAGCAAACTGAAGTGGCAGTGGGCTGGTCACATCTGTCGTAAAACCGATGCCGATGGGTAGACGAGTTCTCGAATGGAGGCCACGAACGGGTAAATGTAGCTTGGGACGCACCCCGACAAGATGGTGGTATAACCTTCGTAAGGTCTCTGACAGAGACTGGATGCAAAAGGCCGATTATCGGACTAGCGTATCGGAAGTAGCGTACTTTAGGAGAGGCCTATGTCCAGCAGTGAACTGATACTGGTTGATGATGATGATGAAACATGTAACATCCATTCAAAATGTCCACATTTTGCAAATTTTTCAATAGTCTCTGTAAAATTGCATCTTATTTTCAAGAGAAAATTACGGAGCGGAAACGCAACTCTATTTATATTAATGTCGAATGAAGATAGCAATTTTGCACATATCCTGAATGCAATTTTATCTGTTGTCACAGAAATAGCTAGTAATGTTATCTTATTATTTAACCCACTGCCATGCACGATCATCTGACAACAACACATGCAACTTGTAAGTTTTATCTTACGATTTAAGTATTTAATACTCTTATGAAACTAAGGCCGATAGTCATAGAAAGTTGAGCACGAACTCAGCGTGAGCTCGCACTTGAGACTGACAAAATTGTATGAAAACTGACAGTTGTCAAGACCAAACTCAAACAAAACTGTCTATGACTATCGGCATAAGAACATGCCTCTTTCTTCTAAAGTGTTCCATAGAAACTTATGAAAATTATCTTCATACTTTATTTTATTTTACTTTCATTTTATTTAATAGCCTGCAATGTCCCACTGCTAGGCAAAGGCCTCCCCAACCCTTCCACTCATCTCTATTCTGCGCAGACTCAGACCACTCTCATAAAAACGTCAAGTTCGTCTCGCCATCGTTTGCGCCACGTGGCATTTCCGCGTTGTTTGGGGTCCATTCGGTGGCGATTATTTTACTTTCATACTTCATAATATTTACCGCACTGAAATGTGAAAGTCAGGGCTTATTTTTACTATTCTTCCTTCATACCAGTGTAACAGGAGAGTGCGAGTAGTCAGTCCTAATGGATTCAAATCTGGACTTTCTGAGGGCCATTCTTCAGCTTCGATAATATCGGACGCTATCTTGAACAACAAAAAGATATTAATTAGATAAAACGGATACTACTACTACTATACTATGATGGCTGCAATGCTGTCGAAATATCGAGACATCAATAATAAATGTTTAACACGGTAATTCCCGTTTTATCTAATTAATATGTATACAAAAAACAAAAAGATGATATTATTTATATTATCTCTGCTCTTTCTCCTGTCTTTCTAGTCTTTTAATCCCAATCTTGAGCAATTTACTACTTGGCACCATACCTAACAACATTGGCATCACCGCGTAATAGCCATTATCACTTTTATGGACAGTCATAACGTTTACATTGCATAATTCCTCAATCAATTTTGTACTTTAATTCTGTGCTCTATGCAGACGTAATGTCCATTGTAATTTGAGATAGAATAACACAGTAAGTGGTTACCTGGACCTAAGTCAAGAAAATTGGTTTGGTCTATTATATTTTATAGGTCGTCACGTTTATTACGTTCATAGGATATGACTCGTAATATGTTATATATCAAAGGTTTATTTAAATATATATAAAAAAGATTTAAATTTAAACTGTTTATTTCAGTGAAAAAAGGTTACAAAAAATTATAGCACTTTCCGGGCTTTCAATCTCATTTGTGAGAGATTATATGAGCCGGAAGAGGTCGCCAGTAGTGACGCCATTTTAAACTTAATATTTACTTAATTAAATTTAGCACTTACTTAATATGTAATCATGGTATGTTTACATATATTAAATTTGTGAGCTTTGTAGCACATTTGTTTGTATGAAAAAGATAAGCAGGCAATTGAAGCTATGATTCGACTTACATTATGCAGCATATTTATCCAATAGTATTTTTTTAAGACCAACGGACGGGGCTCTGGCGACCGACAGTTGGCGGTATAACCAGCTCGCACCGTGCCGGCGCCAAGTGCAGCAGGTCGGTGACGGGCAGCAGCGTCACCGGCGCGAGGTGGCCGGCTCTGCGATCGCCAACCCGCTTGCCCAGCGTGGCGATTACGGGCATCACCTCCCAAACATGATGTACACCACAAGGCCCCGGCCCCCAGTTCCCGGCCGCCCCGCTATTCCTAGCCAAGGCAGCGGCTACGGTAACGGCGGGGCAGGGGGTGCTAAGAATCCCCGGGTTACGGGAGGCTGCCAAACAAAATTGACCTACGGAGCCGAAACGTGGACATTGACGGTGAGACTGGCCCACAGGTTCAAGGTCGCTCAGCGAGCTATGGAAAGAGCTATGCTTGGAGTTTCTCTGTTAGATAGAATAAGAAACGAGTATATCCGCCAGAAGACAAAAGTGGTTGACATTGCTCATAGAATCAGTAAACTGAAGTGGCAGTGGGCTGGTCACATCTGTCGTAGAACCGATAACCGATGGGGTAGACGAGTTCTCGAATGGAGGCCACGAACGGGTAAACGTAGTGTGGGACGCCCCCCGACCAGATGGAGGGATGACCTTCGCAAAATGGCTGGCAGGGACTGGATGCAGAGGGCCGAGAGTAGGGTTGATTGGCGCGCTTTGGGAGAGGCCTACGTCCAGCAGTGGACTGATACGGGCTGATGATGATGATGATGATGATTTTTTTAAGATGATTTTGGACATTCTTGGAGTTTTTGTTATTTAATTTGTCTAGTGATTCAGGCGGAAATCGTCAGATGGACTAGACTGGTATTTGAAAATCACACTACTGCGCGCAGCAGATTTATTTATTTACTAGCTGTACCCCGCAACTTCGTTTGCGTAGAGGAGGAGGATGGAGGAGATCAGGAGGCATATCTTCATCTCTGGATCCTCGTTTCCACATCACATACCGCCATGCCTATGAGCTGTCTGGATATTTCAGCTATCTCCTAGTGAAACTCCCATCAAAATCCCTTCAGTAGTTATGGCGTGATACTTGCACAAAGTCACAGACAAAAATTTAAAAAAAAATTGTTTTGGCATCAGTGTCGATCTTAAAACACATTACAATTATTCTTTTCAAAAAATATCCAATGTACCTACTGACACAACTTTTTTACAGTCTTATTATATGTATAGATTCTGCCTCGCGAACAGCACAATGTACCAAGCAATTGTTACATTATGTCCCAAAGTCATGTTCTGATACATGTGCCAGCAAAGCATTCACAATTTACACTTCTTAACACTTAACTTTGAACATAATTGAAATCTAAATTTAAGCATAACACTAATAATAGTTGAGATATGACCATCATCATCATCATCATCAGCCCGTATCAGTCCACTGCTGGACGTAGGCCTCTCCCTAAGCGCGCCAATCAACCCTACTCTCGGCCCTCTGCATCCAGTCCCTGCCAGCCATTTTGCGAAGGTCATCCCTCCATCTGGTCGGGGGGCGTCCCACACTACGTTTACCCGTTCGTGGCCTCCATTCGAGAAGATATGACCATTGATCTCCTATAAACAACTAGATACACAAAGGTCTTACTAAAACAATTTAAAAAAACGTCCTAATGTTAACGTCCAAATAATGTCCAATAAAGCAAATGAGGGTCCATTCATCCGTTTGGACCTTCTTTTCGCTTTGACATTTTTAGAAGGCGGACTGTGTATCTAGTTGTTTATCAATCAATGGATATGGCCGTAGTATGGTACGGCCAATCTGACGATTTAAATCTTTGTTCCATATATTATTGTTGGATGTTTATGTGCCTTTAAGATATGATTTCCTTCACTAACAACTATCTCTTACTACAATTAAACTTGTAAAGTTCAGACAGCCTCTGTATCTACATACCTACTTCATATAGGTCATTAAACCTCGCATACCTTAACCGCACAATTTCCAACCGTTCATAATAACCTATTCGCACTGCGTACGCGCAGTATGCGTTCTATTTATAGCCTTATCCGTGGCAAGCCTCGCGCGAATGCGTTTATAGACGCAACAAATACGTCAATGTAGAAATAAATCGAGTAATAGCAGCTATAGTTATTTGTTATCTTTTAGAAGGCTGTAATGTCGCATCTTTGTCACGTGCTTTATGTGTATGAGTTTAATAACGATAATTGTTTTCCTAGATTTTATGTGTTTAAATATTTGCACACTATTGTAGTATTGTGGTAGAAAGTAGCGAGCGACACATTATATTAAGACCATTGTAATACCTTTTTTTGTGAACCTATAAATTGTCCCACTGCTGGGCAAAGGTCTCCCCCCTCCTCTTCCATCCATCCCTGTCCTGAGCCTCTTCCAGCCACCCATCCCTGTATCTAACGATATCGTCTCTCCACCTACGCCGAGGTCTGCCCCGACGCCGGCGACCTACTTTCAACAAATAAATTGTTTGATTGATTGATAAAGTAGTATTTTCATGGCATTATCTGATTTTGTTGTACACTCGATATCACATCAGTTGGAACACTTAAGAGCCTTCCATGAGCCAACTAGCGACGCCAATCTCAAAAAAATAATATCTTACAATTTATTAATTTTTATTAAAAAAATATACAATACATGGCATAATTGCGACAAGCAAAGTTGTAGTTCTCAAATGTGCGAAAAACGGCCGTTTTCAATAATAACTACAACTTACCTACATTGAATCACGTTATAAATAAGCATTTAGAAAATAGTATTTATCGTAATAAACATTATGTACATAGCTTTTTTTAATAAAATTTATTAAATTGGAAGATATTATTTTTCAAAGATTGGCGGCGCTAGTTGGCTCATGGAAGGCCATTAAAGTATGATTTCAAATCTTACAGCGGTGGTAATAAAATCGGCCAAGCGCGAGTCGGCTGTTGGACTCACGAACCGAGGGTTCGTGAAACGAAAACATAAACTAGATTTAAGAACAAACTTATCTTTGCGTTTTAACTGATTGAATTTGCACACTACGACTACCTCTGTGTGTGATTTTGCTATTTCGTGTAAATGAACTTATGTAGATGTAAAACCTATACATAAGTTCATTTATCTTAAAAAGGAGTTACTTTGACTGTTAATTTGATGTCAGTAGTTATTATTAAAAATTTATTTTGACATGGTAATGGTACAGTCGACAGCAGATCAATGGTAACACTTTTTACTTTTGACAGTTCTTATTATTTGCGTCGTAAGACTTGAAATCGTACTGCAAGTGTTACCATTGATCTGCTGTCGACTGTACATCTACATACATGGTACAGTCGACGACAGAGATAAGTATACAGGGGGCCTCAATAAGGTTGAGATTTTCTCAAAAACTACTGGACCGAATTTAATTATTCTTTTATAGTTACATAGTTTTCACTTTTATCTATCAAACAGTGGAAGAATTTTCGCAATAGGTCAAGTAGTTTTTTAGAAAATCTCAACCTTAAAAACTCTCCTGTACACCTTTCTCTGTGTTCCACCGTACATCTTAAACTTCTTAATTGTAGATCCGCGTTTTTGTAATAGGTACATTTTTATCTATTTATACTGCACAATGCATATTCATCAACAAAATTGTCTAGACTAAGACGGTTATAAAAGATAAAACTTAGACAAAACAAATATTATGTTATTTTAATTGTTTTCGTTTCGCTACGTTTATTAAATGTTTCTCACGTTTTACAAGTAACTAAATAAACTAATTTTGACTGCCTTATGTCATCGTCGAGATCACAGATAATTTGATTTGATAATTTAATCAGTTGACTTTAAAACCTTTGCCTTAGCCTAAACTTTCACCAATTTCATACAATTATTTGGTCTAAGCAACCCGTATCGTAAGTATGATTTATTTGTGCCGACCAAACGTAAGTAAGTACATACTTTATTATGTAATCGCTTGTTACTAACGTAACAGTATTTTAATTATTAAACGAAAACTGTTGAGTAAATTCCAATTAGAACAAAGTACACAGCTGATCATTAGTATCAGCTGAATAAAGATATAAAAATGACAATACGCAAGTAACTCCTAAATAACACCTTGCCAGTTAAAATTGTCTAATATTATGATTCCACTTCACTTGGATATTCGTATTCGCTGTTGGATGTTTGTCGTATTTGTCAAATACTTGACGTACAATTACATTTATATGTACGTATTAGTCTAGCTTACCAACCACACATACATCAATTATGACAAATACGCAAATACGAATAGACAAGTGAAGTGCCACCATTATAGGTACAGTGAAATCACGTCAAGTGTAACGTTTTCGAATTTGTACCGCTCTTATTGTCTGCGCCATAGTAATTGAAATCAAACTTCATGTCAAATTGGCAACTGTAAAGACCCTTAGGTACCTAATTTTATTTAACTGACCCCTTTCGCTCAATTTGCAGAGTCAAGTGCGGTCAAATTGTGAACAGCGAGACGGATCTAATTGGATTTATGGGGAATTCTGACCAAATGAATGGTCATATGAATGGTCCAAGAATGACTAATACATCGTTATTAGTAATATTCATCAAATTAGTATTATGTAATGTACACACGTAGACAGAGATAAGTATACAGAGGGCCTTAATAAGGTTGAGATTTTCTCAAGAACTACTGGACCTATTTTAATAATTATTTTATAGTACATAGTTTTACTTTTATCTATCTAACGAATTATTGCAATAGGTCAAGTACTTTTTGAGAAAATCTCAACCTTAAAAACTCTACTGTACACCTTTCTCTGTTTCGACCGTACTTTCCACTCATAACTTTGGTTCGTAGCGAAGAAACCTATATGAGCAACTTTGAATGTCAATACGGGTAGCACGCGTCAGCGATCGACGCAACGCCGCGGAGCTGTCAAACTGACGTTATTACAAGGCGTTTGACATTAGATTGACAGCTGCGCGACGTTGCGTCGTCGATCGCTAACGCTGGGCGTGCTAGCACCCCAGGAATTGGGAACAAACTTCCCAATGAAATGCGATCATTCTCCAAAAAAAAACACTAATGAATTTGCTCTAGCTATACTTCTACTGCCCCACTCCTTGCGTTGTATTCCTGATTGCTGAGAGTCGTGACCCCTCTGGATCAACTTTTGTCTGATGATGGTGCGCCATCTGTTCCTATCTTCGGCGACGTAAAGAGCATCGTAAAAGCCGGTATCGAGATTGGTATGAATCTGATCAGACCAACGTATCGGGCTTCGTCCGCGAGGTCTCCTTCCATCTACCTTGCCAGTAACCATTAATTTTTCCAGGTTGTCGCCACTCTTCCTGCAACATATACTTCTAAAAATGCCCATCAATTTGTGACCTATAATTTATTTCTGTACCAAATCAAGAAAATCAAAAGCATTTTTTTCGTCGCCATTACAGTTTCTGTTAATCTCATATGCATGACGTCCGTTCACGGCGACAGATCGGTATCGAATGACACGCAATCAATCGAAGCGTGCACGCCGGCGCCGCTACCGGCGCCCACGCATAAGCCCACGTGCGTGACCATATGTCTCAGATCGCAAGATGATATTATAAATGATTGATATTAGATACGATGCTTAGACAAGTTGCTTCAACTGATAAAATCATAGCTCTAGTCAAAGTATCGCAAAGGAAGTAGAAAAATGTTGTGCACAATAAGACAGACAAGTCAAACATCTCAAAAGGGTGAGATTTTCTCAAGAACTACTCGACCTATTGTAACAATTATTTGACTAGTAGATACTATGTAAATGTATAAATTATATAATCAGCCAACTACTTTTTGAGAAAATCTTAACCTTAAAAACTCTCCTGTTACATCTTTCTTTTGTCCAGACTGTCCAAAACAGATAGATATTCGTGCCTCGGAAAGCACGTTAAGCAGTTGGTCCCGGTTGTTGTCACTTGACAGCAGTTGTTAGGCCACGTCACGGGCGGCCTGAATAACTTTGACAAATAGGTTTGGTCACTAAACCACACGAGAAAAGAAAAGAAGATAGATATATGTGGATTCATTGACGCAATTTAAGACTGAGGTTTTGAGTGCAAACATACCGTGAGCTCGGTATCACAAACGTAAAAATCCTTAAAGGTTTACAGTCGTAAGAGCCAGGTCACGCTAAGCTCGTGTTTGAATTTGGGCCCTAGACAGGATGTTGGTTTTTGACTTACACAGGATGATGATGATAATATGGAGAAATGAGACATTTTTGCTAGACCTCAAGATCAGAATCCTGTCATTCATTATAATCCATATTATTACTCGTACATTTACATACAATAAAGCAGAGCTGAATAACTGAAAATTAGGTAAACAGCTGAAGTGTTTTGCGTAAACAGTGAACCTTGAAACATGTACTGCATAATCAGTATAATTAATGCAAGTGCGTTTGCGATGACAAGCTCTTTAAACATCACATTTATGATAATTCGAGTGTTCATGTTATTCTTGTTATCCTAGTGACATAATTACATTTTGTTTTTCATGCACTTCAGTATAATTACTATGAATTTCTATAGTATGTTAGCCATCTAGCGAATTCTTAAAGACAGTAGCTACAATTGTCGATTGATGATATTCTTGTAGCGGCCAAAAGCGAAACTAAAAATGGGACCAATCACAAACCTCGTTGACTTTATGTCCCTAGCGAGCGAATTTACTGCAACTCATGATAATGTTATAGGCTTAACTTTAATCAAGACATCTATTTTTTTCTAAATTTCCTATTAAGTCTACATCGGCAGCGATTATGTCGTGTATTTTCTAATTTTAAGCTAAAAGACATTGCCACATTTCAATGGAGCTTTGCCCCACCTACAAAACCACGTGACCATTTAAGCTGTACCTATCATTTTGTTGGGGACTTATTACAGGTTTCATATTGCATAATCATATTCATTTTCTACTACTCTCGCAACTCCTATAGAAGAATAACAAAAACAATGAATAAATCGCTTCGATTTCTTACTATTTACTGAATTCTTAATTGAGCTGTGTTTTTTCGAATCGCAACTTGTACAAAACTTTATTTTAAACCAATAATTTTAATAAAAAACGGAGATGTTTTTACATTTATTCGTTATCTTGTACAACTTGCGGTTCATGGTGGGGCAGAATCTGGCATGGTCATTTGACAGATTCAAAAGTAGTGCCATCCTTTTTATAACATTGGTGTAGGAACGGGAAGCAGCATCTTCAGACCTGTCAGATTTCAAATAACGCACACCATATTTACTTACTACCGTTATCTCCACGTTCTGCCTTCGCTATAGACATACCAGGTCATACCAATACTTCACGGAGTCACCTTGAATTGTAACATGAAACTCAATTAAAATTCGCATTCTGATTCACATAAATTGTTAAACGAACTCAGCGGCCAGCAATGACATCACGCCCTGGAGCGTACAGTATGGAGATCCTTGTAGACACTTCTATTATTACACCTGCACTTTTAACTGAGTGCAAGATCAAACCATTCTTTCAACAGCCTGTATATTACCTTTACCTGACAGTCTCCTAAAGCACGCCACTGAATCTGATCTTTGGCTCCATCATCATCATCAGCCCGTGTCAATCCACTGCTGGACGTAGCTCTTATGCCTCTTCCAAGATAGCGCGAT
This sequence comes from Tachystola acroxantha, assembly GCA_963506565.1. Lineage (NCBI taxonomy): Eukaryota > Metazoa > Arthropoda > Insecta > Lepidoptera > Oecophoridae > Tachystola > Tachystola acroxantha. The sequence continues at coordinate 1,983,433 of OY735882.1, forward strand.
AACATCCCGATTCTCGGATTCTTGCATCCAGTCCCTTTCATCCACCTTGCGAAGGTCATCTGTCCATCTGGTTCCATACTACATGTAACCTTTCGTCTTCTTCTTGCAGTACCTCTCCTCTAATGAAGGCTGTCCGTCCGCTCCGCATATCTACCTCTGTCTTGAGCCAGTCGGAAAAGCTCTTCGACGCTGGCTATCGCTGTCCACTCTTTCAACCCTACAAGGGTACCCTTTGGTGATTTCCATTCGAAAACTCGTCTACGCCATCGGTTCCACAGCTTTGGCACCAGCTCTAAGCCAAATAACTACGAAAAATTCGCGGTAGCGTCACACACTACGTTCATCGGTTGACATAAGATGGATGATACATAACACCTCGTAAACTCATCTACCCCATCACTTGTTGGTTCTATAAAAGAAGTGACCGGCTTACTGCTCCTCAAATTCACTCTTCGCAGATTTCTCTATTGCTTGTTCCGCCGCAAGAACAACCGCAGGTACCAAACAGAGGTGTGGTTAGGCATCTCCAGTATTAAATGCTTTGCGCTGATCGACTATGTACATTGCCATAAACAGACATACAATATGTCTTGTAGAAATCGGAACGCGGCCTTGCGGGACGAGGCTGTGCAAAGATTGTAAATCTAAATGATTGGCGAGCTGTGAGACAGCAAGTTAACGTCAAGTCGGATTAGCGACGGTCTACATTACGGATGAAAATTGAAGGAGAGCGTTCAGATGTTCCACGTGATTTCAGCTTTCTAAACTTGCTCAATAGACGTACCGTAATGGGAACCTTTCCATCAATATATTAACGAGATCGTGATTTAAAGTAAGCTAGAATAAGTCCTTAGACTGTTGTTGTTTTGTCTGACAACTTCCCATCGGATGATCCGTAGTCTTTAGGTACGCTCGAAGACAAAGAAAGATATACAGTAGAGTGTTAAAGGTTGAGATTTTCTCAAAAACTACTTGACATATTGCAAAAATTATTTCACTGTTTGATAGATAAAAGTTAAAGTTAAGCTGTCCGTTACGAGACGGCCACTAGGCCAGTGTAGTAGGATAGAACTTGTATATATTAGTCAATAGTGACAAAATAATTATATGTATTGTATTGTTATGTTTAAAACTATGTAACTGTAAAAGAATTATTAATTTCGGTCCAGTAGTTATTTGTGAAAATCTCGACCTTATTGAAGCCCTCTGTATACTTATCTCTGTCTTTGATGTACCTAGTGAATTGTTTTGAAAACCAAATACAATAAATCCAAAGTTCTTATCTGAAAAGCTTTAACATTCATCAATTCCTTCATTTTATACTTTATCCATAGACAAAATAATGCATTATCCATCCCATCCTTGATCCTCCTAGCCACGTATCTGAGTGAAACTACCAGAGGCACACCACTTTTTATATCTATAACAGCACGGCCGTTTACATGTCCACTTAAATCTATTACCCTTATTTATTTTCTACCTAACACATGCATTGGACGGTATGTATTGTAGCTACTTCCATTACTCGATCCCTTTAAAGGGCATGAGTATTAAATGTTGCGCGGACGCAGAGGTGATCGTCCGAACGGCGAACATCCGTTGACGCATGCGTGTGACGAGCGATGACGTCAGCACTCTTAGGGAATATATTTGCGGGAGACACCGGATATAAAGCTGTAACTTGCTTTGTTATATTCGACAATGCTGTGTCAAGTTTAGAAATAGAGGGTATTTCGAGGATTCTGGTCTTATATCATATTAATGATCATGGGGATATACCGTTGCCGTCGTCAGTGGTTCCTGAAATATTTAACCTTGAGTTTTAAAGACTCAAAGAGTGAAGAGGCATTTAGACCTGCGTCATCATCGACCTCAAATTCACTTACCATCAGGTGAAGAGTGAGCTTAGTTCAACTTAACATCATCATCATCCCGTATCAGTCCACTCTTCTGGACGTAGGCCTCTCATAGGTCAACTCAACATAAAAACTTATATCCATCCTAAAATTTTAAATTTTATAGTTAAGTATTATCAATTTGCCAACCTCCTAGCCTAGTCGATAGTGTACCTGCCTTCTATACAAGGGGGTTCGATTTACGGTCGGGAAGGAGTTATTACTTAAAGGATGACCACTTTTTCAGAGTCTGAGTTAAATTTGTGATCGTATTTGTATGCACGGGGCATTGATGCTCTTTAATTTTGAGGTGCGAAGTCGGGAAATCAGTGCCATCTGCCCGAGCTATCGGTACTATTTTTGTTTCTTAAATGTCATTGTAGCCACAATATAATGGATGTGCTTGACATCTTCTACACAAAGAATTTACAATGGGAATATACAATTGCACATGACAGTGTCCACACCCATATTGTGTCTACTGTCAGGTCAGGCATCGTACATTTGTGACGACATTAGGACTGGTACAAGTTACATACCTTTAATCCCGAACATAAAAGTATCTAAACGGAAACCCAAACCAAGTGTCTTATTTTGTAAACAAAAACTACCTTACCCTACTAACATTTTAAACTGTTCTGTGATTATTGCATAGTTATTTTCACATTATTAGATCGGATCACTTTATTTTCACAATGTTGAACAGGTTTGATCAACCAGTTCCTTCAGTGTTACATCATAACAGGTAATTAGACGATCATATTTGTATACAAAATAGACACTTGATTAGGGATTGTATCCTGTCCACTCTTCTTCTCATAGATCTTGCCCTGGATTATTTGCAGCAGTTTATATCAAAGTTTCTGCTTAACATGACCAAAATTCTAAATCCTTCCCTTTCATGACTACAGAATTATACTTATCGTATTTCTCTAGCCTTAGACCAATAGGCAGGAGCGATACTGAATATACAACACTATAAAATTACGCGTGCATAAATTCGTTACGGTTGACAAGACGTCAGAAATAATTTACTGTGTTTCTCCACTATATTTTGCTCGTAGAATTGTATCCTTTAGAACTTTAGCAATGTTTTGCTTATTATCACTAACTCTAGGATTTATAGCCGGATGTTTAAGATGACAATTATCATTCGTGAGATCAGGGAGGCAGTAGACGAAGCGAAAGTAATGTGACTCACTGGCTAGGAAGCGAATGAGTCTCCTAGGGTCGGCCTATCCGGAACCAGAAGACTACAGGCTCCTTTCCATGAGCTGCATAGCGGACCTATTAAGTTATATCTTTAGGGAGGAGGAAGGAGCATAAAGGAAAGGGGAGAGCACAAAAGATCCCAATGGATCGAAGTGTCGCCACATTAGCACCCAATCAGGATAAGATAATGTAGCCAAACCAACAGTATCTCTGTCATTCTAATGACTAATATCAAAGATTCCTATAATTATTTAGGTAGCACGTTGTATTCAGTACATGAGAAAACAATTAAGGTCTCAAATCATTTCCTATTCATTCATGCATTATTTATCTTCCATACTAATGTTATGATAATTAATAATCTTGTTAATTCGTATGCTAATTGCTGCCTCTGTTGTCTTAAATAGTTTAAATTTTTTCGCCCATTGTATCTACATAAGGAACCTATGATGGCAGGTGTAAGGAATTTTATAAACACCTACGAGTATACCTTTTACCGGTAAATTGCGGTTTTACGTCTATTGCGTTGTAACATTTATGACTAATGAATTCTAAAAATAAATCTGCTTCATGTCATTCTTCAATAACAAACCGTAACCTTTAAGATCGTCGTTCAATATCTACCCCATTAACTGTCAGTGATAGCTTAGGATACTGGTTACCATTTAAAAGACCATGGCTCGGTTGTTGTGCCGTGAATTAGAATGTTATTTATAAAATCCATCAATGGTTCTGTAACATAAGAATCGGTGTCGTTACTGGAAGCTCCACAATAAACCTCCCAATGACATAGCTTGTTAATCCTTTGACTTGGTTCAACATCCGTGGCTTGACAAACCACATTATTTCGGAATCTGTCCACAGAAACACACAGAACGTATAAGTAGCTCTTTAAAGTAACATTGTAGGTATCTATCACGACACTCCTTCCTTATAAATGACTAAAAATTCTTTAAAAACTTATTGCACACGTGTTATGTAATTACGACGTCACGTTAAAGATGACCTTTCTGTTTCTAATTTTATTACCGAGTTATTATTGCGTTGTGCGAATAAGCTCATAAAAACTCTATTCACGCATATTTATACATACCACGTGCGTTTATAAATAGAATTATATCATTGATAGAAACACATTCCTACCGTGTTTGTTTAGGCAGTGATATAAATAACTCTATTGGTTTCGGGGTGAATCAATGTCAACAATGTAGGAAGCTTTCCGAAGTTCAAGCATAATGTTTGTGTGTACTCAACGGACCTCAATGAAATTTAGTCTAACTTATATTTAGATCGCAGATCGGAAATTAAAAGGGGAGAGATGGGCTTAAAATAAATTAAATGAACTGAATAATGATGATCGTAGCTGTGCATTATCTAAGGTTTATTCATAGAAACGGAGCCATGAACCCTTCATTCAACAATGTGATTCGAATGACCGATAAAAACAGAAGAAGATCTACTCCCATATACGTTGGATCTTTAGAAGAGACCACGAACCAAATGGTATCTTCTCTATTCGAGAAAATCCAGAAGGTGAAGACATGCAATTCAAGAAGACGAAGAAGGACTCTTAGTATCTTTGAAGACATCTAAGAGTCGATATTCCACATAGAGAAATTTCCAAGAGGGTAGATAAGTAAATCAGTAAAAGACGATGAAGGACACTGGTCCCTTCGGATCCCAAGGAGAAGACAACTGTGATAAGAAAATGAAGAAGGATTCAGTTCGTCAATAAATCAAAACTTCGCTAAGTACAGACGTATAAATGTGTCACACCTGTGGTCACACCTCAGCTAGACGATGCACGGGCCTCTTCCGAAACTTGTTTACCTTTAGCGTTTGAATACACTAGTACGGATCGTAAAAGCAGCATGTTGCCTGTGTATATGACTCACCGGTTGTTTATCTATCGCACGCACATGCTTTTGGGTATATAGGTGATTGAAGTACTAGCAGCTTCCTTTCGTCAAAATATTTAGTCCAGTTTTTGGAACCGACGAAGAACAGCAACTACTGGTAATGGGCACAAAACCATTTGTTAACCCACTTGGAGTTTATAAATTCACGAGAAAACTTATTTGGTGGATTAAATAAGTACCAGACTTCGTGCCACAAGACTTCAGAGAGAAGAGCTTGTGAGATGCGTCAAAAAAAAGATTTCAAGGTCACCAACAACCTAAGTAGTGTTGCAGATGTCTTGGGCGTCATTGATCGCTTCCGTCCCCTGGAATTGTTGTTGGGAACAAGCAACGGGGCTTGTAAAGAGCTGTTTCAAACATTATTTCTAAGCCAGATAATTGACGAATTGTTTATAATTAGCACCCCTTACAACAGGTTCTTTGTCGACATAATTTGGAGGACGTTTAAAGAATAACACTTGACAGTTACGGGGAACCTTTTCCATTCTTGAACTAGAGTAGTCACGATTTTCTAGATCGTGAGCATGATATCGCTGGACCTGACGGCCTTGGTGTAAAACACAAGTTATACAATAAATTATCACACATTGTAAATAAGTAATTGAAGGGATTCAATGAATGACATGACATGAGATTTGATAGAGATACATAGATCGAATAGAATCTTGGCAGAACTAGAAGGATAGGTAGTGCTAGACAGGTGATAACATACATTGATCAAATTGGAGAGATTATAGGAAGAGCCAAATACGGTCTACTACAAACCGACGAATTTGCATGAAGAGAGTGATGAATGTGGAGGAAAAGAAACTGGTGTACCAGGATCGTAGGAGGTGGAAGCCTCTATCCACTGCTACAAGAGAAAGGCATTATCTATGTATGCATTGTAAATATCATTTTATTATTTATTTATGTTATAATTGTGCTAGACAATTCGTCATTTGCCAATGTCATGTTACAGAATATTCAAAATCTATATCATATCGTCTTGTCTTCATCCAGAGCAGCTCGACAGTCACGTTCAGTCCCGAGCTCGTGGGACTGAACGACCATAGCGCCAAACTTCATATCCTGCATGAATTCTTCAATAATTTCACCATACTGTCATTCGCGAACATTTTCCGATTAAATTAACGTGATATTAAACACAATACAACCACTGTAGACACCAAACTGAAAATTATCAAATAATTTCGCAACCGTCGTTTCCCGTGATTTTCAAAAGCCTCAAAATGTCATGTTTCTAGCAAAATCCTCACAAAAGACCGTTAGTCGCCACATGCTGGCAATGCGATCGAGATTCTAAAACTAAACAGCACCAATAGTAACGCCGCCGGTTTGTCATTCGAATGCTTGTTCGTTTTTAAAGTGTTACGTGATTGGGGGCACGGCTCGGAGAGTGTCTATTTTGAATTTTATCGATCTTTGCGCGATGCAAAGGAATTTTATGCTCGTCTAGATCATTAATCATGATGACGTAGAGCCGTTGGAATGTGAATACAACGAAAGTATAATGGAAACTAGGTATTTTGATCCATATGCTGCTACATCTGTCAACTATTATCCCTAGAGTTTCCTTTCTCACATGCAATGAGTTTTTATCCATTATAAGCTCTTAATTAGTTACATACGTTTAAGTTCCTAATGTCAGTATCATAATCAGTCAAATATCAATCCAATGCTGCCTCCTTACCATGAACTCTTATAACAGGATTACTTCAATAATAGTTTAAAATTTCGTACCATGACGTCCTTAATAAGCTCACTTTAAGGTAGTCATGGTATGAAACAACAAAGTATTATTGAAGTAATCCTGCTATAAGAGTTCTTGGTAAGGGGGCTGGACCCAGTTCTCATCAACATTATTGTTGCAGGAGAAGAGAAGACGATAGATTTTCAAACAGCTTGAAGGAACTTCAAAATTTATACTTATTTATATTCTGAACCTTCTTCAAGCTGTTTAAAATTCTCTTGTGTTCTCGACCGGGTATCCTTGGATCGGAATAGTCGCGGTTCGTGCGTCGGCGTTTTTGAGTAAACAACCTAGTTGATCGCGTTTCGTGCGTTTCATGAAAACAATAAAAAACTACCTCCGCTGTTGGTCGCGGTTCGTGCGTTCTACCTAATTTAATATTTGCTGTGGTCGTCTTACTACCTACTTTAGCGAGTGTAACCATAGAGTTATGAACCCGCGAAACTGTCAAACGTTTAAAGATTTTAATGATTGCTTAGGATCGCAGCGGGTACTTTGGTAGAGTTCTATCGCAAATTTTCTATCTCGCTCGCACTTACGTGTCCTTTGAAGAGGCATAGTGATGCACGTAATAGTAAAAAAAAAAAATCGACGAATTGATAATCTCCTCCTTTTTTTTGAAAGTCGGTTAAAAAGGGGTGTGAATCGATAAGAAAATTCATGAATAAATAAGAAATTACTAATAGTGTACCTACTTGACTATTTTATTTATTGTTTTAAAAATATTATTTAATAATAAACGGTGCAGTGTTGAATTTTTTTCTGTCTTATATTATAATCAGTGAGATTTAATAGGAATTAGTTGAAAGTTACTAGTAGTCAAACTTAAACAACCTGCTAATTTATTTTCGAACCGATTTTAGTTCTTTCATGAATATTTAAAAGAAATGCATTTTTTTCATTTACACATTAAATATATTGAATGACGAATTGAAAGATATGTGTATAAAAATTCAACAAAGGCATATCAAAAATCGATACAAGGCGTCATAGACCGTGATAATCATATAATAATGGTGACAAGTTTATTGGTGGATAATATCATAAGTGTTGAGGACTGTCTCGAATTACTCGTAAAGTAACTTTCATGTCTCGAAGTAATCCTAAGTTGGGGGGGGGGGGGGGGGGGGGGGGGGGATTGTATTTTAAGTTTAAAGGAAAAACAATAGAAATAGTAAGACAGATTTTTTTTAAATGTGTTGTCTGCCCTATTTACATAACTGCTAAGTTTAAAATTAAGAAAAATAACTGTGATTATCATAATTTACTTTTTTGTATTGTTGATTATTTATATTTTAAACACTAAATTATATTTTTTAAACTTTTGGTAACTTTTCCTATACCAAAATATCAAGAAGGGAATAAATAAAAAGTTAAAATCTGTATTTTGTGATTGCTGAGCGTTTTTATTACCTGTATTTTAAAACAAACAAAAAATTGGATTCTTTTATTTATTTAAGAGTTATCCTATCGATAACACATCTGTTACTGTTACGTGCATCACCAAGCCTCTTCAAAGGACACGTAAGAGCGAGCGAGACAGAAAACTCTGCTACTAGCAACGCTACTAGCGGCGTAATCGCAACAGAACTCTCTTAAACCTTTGACAATTTAACGGTTTTTATAACTCTATGGTAATACCTGCAAACGTCGGTAGTAAGATCACCAAACTATTAAACGCACGAACCGCGACCAACAGTGGAGGTAGTTTTTTATTGATTTCATAAAACGCACGAAACGCGACCAACTTTGTTGTTTACTCAAAAACACCGACGCACGAAACGCGACCGATCCCTTGGATGGAACCTTCTAGATACTTGTATTTATTTGTGTCAAGGAAAACGGTGCATCTGAGACGTGGGTTAAATACTTTCGAATTTTCAATGCAACTTTCAAAGTCGGTGAGAAACCTGGATCGTCTCTATCCTACTAATATCTAGTCTAGTCACTAAAGAACAACTAGACGAGAAGTGATAGAATATTACAAAAGTAGACTTAACCCGCTCATGAAATTTCTTCCAGCCAACCTTTGAGTGCGCTTCTTACCTAGCAATTTATTACTTGTTCAGTCAACTGAACTCTAGAATGCAAAAGTCGGTTCACAAATCGAAGAGGTTCACGGAAATTCATAAACTAAGATAATTTCAGGAGGGTGGGGTCGCTTTAGACCCCCCTCAGTACCGCCCTGTCTACTCCCCAGCCACAGACCACTTACCCCAGGAGGGCGCCCCTGTCTGCCCGCACATGAGAACAAAATTGCTTCGCAACACGTGAAACCTAGAGATATTATCGACATGGACGCATCGCTTTAATACGGCACCCCTGTCCCCCGCTTCGTCTCCATGCGCTCATCGTTGACAGAATTTTTCGCTTGCAAAAGACATCGCCACATTTTAATGGAGCTTTGCCCCACCTACAAAACTACGTGACCATTTAAGCTGTACCTATCATTTTGTTGGGGACTTTACAGGTTTCATATTGCATAATCATAATCAATATCATTTTCTACTACTCTCGCAACTCCTATAGAAGAATAACAAAAACAATGAATAAATCGCTTCGATTTCTTACTATTTTCTGAATTCTTAATTAAGTTGTTTTTTTCGAATCGCAACTTGTACAAAACTTTATCTTAAACCAATAATTTTAATAAAAAACGGAGATATTTTTACATTTATTCGTTATCTTGTACATCTTGCGGTTGATGGTGGGGCAGAATCTGGCATTGTCATTTGTACCGATTTCATGTCTAATGTGTAAGTGGTCTGTGGCAGTGAATGAGATACACAAGTTTGGTTCGCGGCAGTGAAAGCACATCCCAGTATTATTTATATCTCCGGTCGATATAAACTCACTGTCAAGAACGAGCGTGGGTCTCACGACTGATGGTATGTAGCTGGCTAAGTAGAATTTAGTTTGGAAGGCATTTTATAAGTTTCTACTTCTTTGATGTCACTCCACTACTTTTGACGTGAAAACCAGTGAAAATGTTTTAATTATTTGAATATGTCTAGTGAAGTCGTGACCCAAGAGTTTTACCCAAAATAGCCTTTTAAAACTTGCCTTGTACCAGCCTGCTTATGTCGTTGTGAATTCATGCATCATCAGAGGAGGTCGGATGACGGTTCCTACCTTTTTTAATGTTTCAGAAAGGTCGTGGCTTACAACCTTTTCTGAAACTTGATTTCTTTTGCCCATCATTTTGAGATGAAGAAGTTCGTCTTTATCATTTCGGAACATGTGTCCCAGATTACTGACTTTTCTTTTCTTGATGTCCAGCAATAATTTACAGGCCCTTACTCTCCAAAATTTAAACATTCGTAGCACCAGAGGTATCGAAAGCATCTAGTCTTTTGCAGGTTTCTATTACGTAAAATGACATTTTGGAAACCAGTGACGACTTATGCAGACCGAAAGTGTTATGCTTGTGTGAAATTGCCATGTGTGGCTGGTATTCTTGACAAAATATTTTATTAAATACTTGACGTACATACATACAAATAAGACGAATATTTTGTCAAGAATACCAACCACGCATGGCTATTATGACAAATACGCAAATACGAATAGCCAAGTGGAGTGGGAGCATTAGAAATAAAAACATTTCACCACTTTTATCACTGTATTTTCGCAACAAAAATATTTGGCAGCTATCTACCTCATAGCGTTCGCTAACTCGTGACTTCTTGGCGTCATAAAATTAAGGATTTGCGTAGACAATACCTACGTTCGCTAAAATACATTGAAATGTTTTTACACGCATTCCATTTTAAAGCTACCGACCGGTTCGGAGCACGTGAATTTCCAAAATTAGCATGTCAGGAGTTGTTCAACTATCCCTGTTGATATTTAAGGGTATTTGGAGTAAGTGGGAGTGAGATTTATTACTTAGATAGCTACTGTTAGCCAGTCTTTCTCAAAGTGGGCAATAACGCCCACTTGTGCGCGCTGAAGGCCTATTTTAGAATGAAAGTTTAAACTCCAGACCAGACTAATATAGCACAATTTTTTATTAAATTTATAAATGTCATTGTGGTTTTTAAACTGTGGTTAAGTAAAAAGAAATGGGGGCCCTGAAAAATAATTAATTTTCAAAGTGGGCGGTAGACAAGTCAAGTTTGAGAACCTCTGTTAGACCTGTATTCATAGACAGTTTGGAACATGAACTAAGCGTGGGCTAGGACTGTCAAAATTGTATGAAATCTGACAGTTGTAAGATGGAACTCAAACTTAGCTAGCGTTCAAAACTATCTATGAATATCGAGCTTAGTGTAGGTAATTCATTAGGTTACCATAACAAAAATTAAATGCTTTAAGTTGCGTCATATCCGGATGTGATGTGCGATGGTACTCTTAGTAGTTTTTTTATAAGGAAGTCATACAAACCGAACGTGCCACCTGATGGTACGCTGATCGTTACCTACAAACACCGCTTTTCTGGTTCATTGGAGACCTTGAAGAACTCTATTCACTTCGAATGAAGCATCCCATAACATTGCTCTGGTGGAGAAACATGGCGGAGGCAGATCACTGACCATTCGCCATTTTACACTCATTCTGCAAAAAAAAAAAAAAAATTTATTCACAGGTCGTTATACAACACAGCATGTTATATTTGAAAAAAATACATGTATAAAAATATATAATGCCAATTACATAACAACGCAAAATGAATTTCAATTAAACATGTACCAAATATTATATAGTATATATATAAAAATGAATATAAAATAGATAACAAAGGTTAACTAAAATTTCGAGGTCCATGTCTGTCTATCTACGTGTGTGTATGTTTGTGTGTGCATGTTGGAGGGTGTGTCTGTGTGTGTGCGTGTTTGTCATTCATGTCACAGATGAAATCATAAAGGTGCTCCCTCACCGGGAGCATTCGCGTGTAATGTAACGTTGCAGATTCGACTTTGAGCATTACATTACAATACTACCTCCCTGACTGACGCTGTTTTTCTCCCTCACTGATGTAATGCTCGAATCTGTAACGTTACATTACACGTGAATGCTCCCGGTGAGGTGAGCACCTTAAGGTTCAAAACATGCTGATAGATCGACTCCCACCGATGTGTGATGCGATGTTTAAAATTGGACAAAGGCATCACTAGATCGAATAGTTACTCGTCTAGGTGGTTATATTTTCTGAATATTTATCTCAAGTATCGACATCGTCGCTGATTCTTTCTCTCAAACTAACATTTCTTACGCCAAATTCTGTAAGGAAAACTAGAATTCTCGTATCGTTCAATGTTATTACAAGAATTCAGTAATATAAACCGTCTGGGCGCCATCGCCATATCTGTCGCCTCTAGTCTAGTCTAGACAAACATAATAGATACGGCTGAAATCTGAAACTGTTCTAGTAACAACTTCGATCGTCTTTTATCTTATTGATTATCTTTGGAATTTCTCTCTTTTAGAACGATTTGGAAGGACTCTCGCTCCGGGCCCTACCTGGTGCAAAGGTTGGCCATAGTCATACAAGGCGCAATCGTTATGGGCACCTTTGCACCGGGTATGACAAGGGGCGGGTTATTTGCTATTACAGAGTAGATGAATATGTAAATGAGAAAAAATAATAAACAATCGCTACCTACTACTTTTTAGTTACTACAAATTACATTATATTTGAACAAAAAATGTCGTCTCTCTCTTATATTACTGTGCCTAAACAAAGTGGTACCATGTCATGTCACCTTTCTACTATGTATTTTTACATACTTTAACTAGGTTTAAGAACAGTGTTACTGTGCTGCTCTTTGCGCTCACATCACTCAGCCATGTGATTTGAAATATAATTAATCAATGTGTACAAACATGTAATATGTAAGAAACGTGACGTAACCAAGTGTTCCATAGTGTACCTAAGGCCGAATAAATGAGTATGAGTACAGTTAAAAGATATTTTTCGACGAAAACGAAAGTTATATTCAGTAGCCTAGATAACATGGTCGTAAATAAATCTTTATGTGTGTTTTGCCATACCCAGCGGGAGCCAGGGACCGTTTTAGGCCAATAGGGACTGTCCTAGATAAACTTCATATATTCGCTGAGATTATTTGTTTTTCTGCGAGCCGTGGGAGTTATAAATAGGGTTTGTTTTTATTTTAAGTATTTTTTTCCACTGGTAATTGTTATTGTGTTTTTTTGCCAACTAGGTAGAAGTGAAGATAGATTTTTGCGGGCAGTGGAAATATTATATTTGCGCTAACAATTTTCGTGAAGTCATTGAAGGTGATTTAGGATCAATAATTTGCTCCCGCTTTTCTCAGTCGAATAACAGTATAGAAAATGTTATCCGAAAACTAATATTTTTTTATATTTACTTCTATGTTGAGCATCTTGTCGAAACTTATATTTGGTGCCAAATCTAATCCTAAACCTAAAAGCTTCTGTCACTGCCACTCACAGGCTAAATTGCGTAAAATTGAGCGGGATACCTAGTTTAGCACCGATTAAATAAGGCTTAAGTTTTGAGCACAAGCTTAGCAGCGTGAGCTAGCTCTTACAACCACAGAACACTATTACCCTGACGGCTTACAACTGTCTAACGGAATTTGACGTTAGTAAGTATAGCTACACGCTAAGCTCGTACTCAAGCTGTCTAGGTATCTTGACCTTAGTATCGACACTGACATAAGAAAAAAATTACAGCGAATCTTAAACAACCTAAATAACACACATAGCTTTATCTGTAGATAGTGCTACTAATGCATTTGCATATAACAATCTCGTACGTGATGATAACAAACTGACACTAGCACAATTATAACGGTCAATGGCAGTTCACTTTCGCGGCGTGCGCCTGCGCAACCGGAGCGTGCGTGATGTGCTGTGTCAGCGGATGACTTGGGACTTACCCGGGGCTTAGTGGTACGGTACAGTACTGACACTTACGCTTTTTTTTGTGGGGAATTGCGCTGCCTCGGGGGTAGCGACGGGTCTTAGTCTTGCACATACTAAAACCCCACGGTGGCCTCCTCCGTGCATTGTATGGGAGCTGTGGGCTCTCAGTTGAACTACACCAGAGTTCCCCACGCGGTTGCTGGCAGCACTCCTCGGGCCGCTCCAGGCGGGCCCAGCGCACTCGCAGCGCTTGACTGACACTTACGCCTATAGATTCATAAACTAGCTGTACCTACCTCGCAAGTTCGTATGCGTAGAAGTCACTGGTCTACTATACATGTAGACCTCCACGAAGTACTTTCAATATACTGGGAGGCAGCTCTTCCTCTCTGGTTACGTGGTACCAAATCACATACCACAATGGCCTATTGTTATGCCTACCCAGTGAAAGTCCTATCAAAATACTTCCAGTAGTTTTGATGTAATGCCTGAACATCGACACAGACAGACACTATTCTAGTAGAAGTAGCAACCTAACATGACCAAACTAAGATAGGCACAGCTAACAGCAATCAAGTGTAACACTTTGGACCGTTCTTATTATCTGCGTCGTAAGATTTAAAATCGTACTGCAAGTGTTACCATTGCTGTTGTCCGTACACCATTCGAACTGACGTTAGTCGACACAAAGTTGTTCGAAGTAAAGGCATTTCGAAATCACTTGGCTATTCGTATTCGCTATTGGATGTTTGTCGTATTTGTCTAATACTTGACGTACATACAAATAAGACGAATATTTTGTCAAGAATACCAACCACACATGACAATTATGACAAATACGAATAGCCAAGTGAAGTGCCGCCGTAAAGTGTCGAACGAATGTTTTTCGAAATTAGAACCCCGACCCGAATCTTGCGGTTCGTGCCCTGGACCGTTTCTCCAATCATTCATACAGTGTTACTACTGCTTCTGATTATACTAAGCCCTTGATCGTGAAGATGACTTATCTACAAATTACCCACTTTTCTATGCTACTGTCTGTCTGTGATCGTGACATTTGGCTTTTCTCTCGGAACGGTCCGTCAGACGAGCAAATTACTACCTATAATAACATCACTGGGGGGTCTCTTGAAAATGGCGGGAAACGACGGTTGCAAAAGTTTTCAGAAAATGTTCGCAAGTGACAGTATGGTGAATTTGTTGGATAATTTGAGCAAGATCTGAAGTTTCAAGCTTTTATCAAGAGTTCCCGCTACAAGCTCGGGAGTGAACGTGACTGTCGAGTTGCTTCGTCCAGAGTGATGACGCTACGGCGTCTCCTCTGGATGAAGACAAGAAGACGCGGCTACCCAGGGTGAAGACGCTACTGCGACTCCCTGGAGGAAGATAGAAGACTATTGAATATATTGAATTTTCTGTAACATGACATTGGCAAATGACGAACAGTCGAGTCCATTAATAAAATAAATAAATAAATAAATAACATCACTTGCAAGTACGATTTCAAATCTTACGACGCAGATAATAATAATGGTCCAACGACCAAATTGTTACACTTGATCTGCTATGATGAGTACTACAAACATTGTAAGCGCCTAATAAATCTCTTGAGAATCCAATTTTCTGTACCATCGAGTTGAGATGCCAACGCGCTAAATTACTCGTAAAACACTGGGCTGGCGAGATACGCGGTCTTATAGTGCGCTTGATGTCTTCCAATTTAGTACGTTACATAAAATATATTATATTTTTTTGTTACCTACACGAAGAAATAGGCTCGATGACTCTGTGGTTAGATAAGGTATTTTTTTTTGTAAAATTCTTCCCATAGGGCATGGCAACTGCATACAGCCTGGTCTGATGCTAATAGAATGTCTGAATTCTTGTAAATACATACATATATACGAAGATAACCTAACCATAACCTACGCACAACCCTCCCAACCTCCTAAACGAAATAACTCAACGATCCACGCAATCATTGAATTATGCAAGGAAACCTTGCTAAGAGCACAAAACTTCACAAATACGACTTCTTTCGAACTCCCGTTAATAGAAACGTTCGCGGACATCTCCTTTTTAACTTAACGTGATCATTAATCACTAAATACCACGGAAACTATTTAATTAGAATTTTCACAAAAAAGTAGCTAATGTCGTTTCGCGCGCTTTTCAAGGAATCCTAGATTAGGTTAAGTTAACATAATCGCCCGTTCCCCCGGACGGGCGGTATACATAATGTATTTCTCCTGGGTAACAAAAAAAAAAAGGACAATGGACTTTCGTTACGGAAGCCCCGGGATCAATCTCCAGAGCGGCCATGTTATACCAATTTTTCTACAGTTTTGTTTGAAGGAAAATCTGTAATTGTGTCAAAAAAAAATAACCTTAGGTACCTACATTTTATCATTCTACCTCTCATTGTAAATGTCTCATTTTTGTTTGTTTGTCCCTTGATTGTAAATGTTTATGTTGACAGTAACGCAATTTTAAACTTGCTACTTTTTAAAGAGTATCTATTAATAAAGTAAAAAATAAATCAAGGATACAAGTAATCGCCAGGAAAAGTGTGAATATAAAATGTTCTAGACTTTTTACCACACATTGCTTTTTACGAGTCCACAAATAAACTAAGGGACTAGTTTCATGAAGCGAAGCCTAGCGTTTGACGGAGCGTTAAGCGTAAACATGATTTATATTGCGCACCTACAGTCTCGCCACGAAAGCCCACGAAACGCGAGTGTAGATCGCCCATAACCATGTCGATCGAAATCCATCCAACGCATCGTGCTCATTCACTACCATAGACTTTATCGTCGCAATTTTCCTGGCAGCCAATCAGAGGATGTGGATCTGTCCGGTAATTGGCCGGCTTAAAACGCTTGCAAACATTTTGTTACACATTTTAGATAGACAAATGAACATAAACATTGCGATTGACGCGGGCCGACTGTAGACTTTCCTTCATGACTGTTCCGATATTATACGATTCGAAACGCAGTGCCTAATTGACATAGTAACTAAACCATTGTATTATTAATCAATAGGTACGGGCAACAGCAGAGCAATGGTAACACTTGCAGTACGATTTTAAATCTTACAACGTAGATAATAAGAACGGTCCAAAGTGTTACACTTGATCTGCTGTTAGCTGTACTCTTTATTTCCGCTGCCTTGTCTTCTGTAAAAAGCATGCCACCAATCGCATAGCGTCCGCTCTGCCTATCTCAGTCCAAGCCCTTATCCGATACTATAGGCACCTTAGGTCTGCGTTTGTGTTTTTGCGATTCTGTTGTGCAAATTCTTATCTTTACTCAACCGTGAAATTAATTGGACAGCAGCTATATTTACTTTTATGCGAATATTTTGGGTGTATTGGATTAAATTATCTATTTTTTCGGTGTATAATACACCACAATAGCTTACAAATTGCGCATATTTATAGCACAAACAAATAACTATTACAGTGTATACCGCAGCCTAGATCAAGTGTCTTATTTTGTGAACAAATATGATCGTCTAATTACCTGCTGTGATGTAACACTGAAGGAACTGATCGATCGAACCTGTTCAGTTCATCATTGTGAAAATAAAGTAATCCGATCTAATAATGTGAAAATAATTGTGCAATAATCACAGAACAGCTTAAAATATTATTAGGGGAGGGTAGTTTTTGTTTACAAAATAAGACACTTGGTTTGGGCTACGGTTTACGTACATACTCAAATCTGATCGAATCTATCGCCATGTAATATACAATAATTTATTTACGTACAATTAGGTGTCTATTATAATTTATATACGCCATCTATAAACAACAACAAAAACATAGTATTTATAAAATTATGAAGATTTTACCAAGAAAATGACCTCGGGTTAAATGCTTAACCTCGTTCAGCCTCTTTCTCTTGCAAAGATAGGTAAACCCGTGTCAAATAAGACTTAACCCTTGTCAAACAATAGGTTAACCAGAGTTAACTACCTACATGTGTGCCGCATGCAGCCGGACCGATGGGCCCGGACTGTCACAGAATGGGTGCCATTGGACGGTCGCCGGCGTCGGGGCAGACCTCGGCGTAGGTGGAGAGACGATGTCGTTAGATACAGGGATGGGTGGCTGGAAGAAGCTCAGGACAGAGATGGATAAAAGAGAAGGGGGAGACCTTTCCCCAGCAGTGGGACGATTTATAGGTTTACAAAAAAACTTCCTATATTTGAACCGAGTTAACTAACCCGGCTATGTTTAACCCGAAGTCTAGCACAAGTGGCCCTAAATCTAACTAACTTCAAAAGGCGAGCTGAGATGAATAATGTAAGCAATTTTCTCAAAACCTTCGAGGTTAACGACCTGATACTTTTCTCAGCTTTCTTTTAGCAATTTGTTGTTTCATTCATATTGAAAGCCTATTTGTTCTTTCCCTTTTTTTCTTATTATAGGCCGTGAACTTCATGATTCGTTATCCGTTGAGACTTTTATTGCTTTTCCATGTTGATAACCGCACAAATAAGGCTTATCCATATTCTAATAAAATTCTTCTTCTAGTTCCAAAGGTCGTTCACCCCTTTTATGCGTTGGTTCATACTTTGTTCTTAGTAATTCTCATGTGACTTTATATCTAGTGTAAATATACGATAAATTATATGTCAACATAATATAATATTATTATCGTAATCTACTCTGTGAGATCTTAATTATCACCTAGAAAGATATCTGAAATCATGATTCTCTATATCGTTATATTAGGGTAAAACCGGGGGGCTATACTTAACTAACCTGGGACCATGTACCCGGGGGGCCTGACATGAGCCAACTAGCGCCGCCAATCTTAAAACACAAATCTTCCAATTGAATCAACAAAATGTACAAAATGTTTATAACGAGAAATACTATTTTTTAAATGCTTATTTATAAATGATTCAATTTCGGTAAGTTGTAGTTCGCATAATTGCGAAAAACGGCCGTTTTTGGCATATTTGTAAACTACTACTCAAGTTGTCGCAATTATGTCATGTATTGTATGTAACTCATTGGTACATGGCCGCCCTGGCTGTGAATCGAACCTGGGACCTCCGTATCATAAGTCAATTGACCCACCACTGCGCCACTGCGCTCTCTTGTAACAATTTTATAGTTCTAACAATACATTTTGTTTGTTCTCCAGGTGGTAGCTCGTCGCTCGGACCTCAAGCTCATCGTGACGTCAGCGACCATGGACTCGACCAAGTTTTCGTCGTTCTTCGGGAACGTTCCCACGTTCACCATTCCAGGGAGGACGTTCCCTGTTGACACGTTCTTCTCTAAGAACGTTTGTGAGGACTACGTCGATGGTGCTGTGAAACAGGTAAATAATAAAGATAGACATAGGGATTGGGACTTCTGAAAGTGGAGAGAAATGTGGCGGTTGTAAAATTATTTGATAAATCTGATTTAGTTGTCTAATGCTTCTAAATGTCTCATGCGTCTAATGCTCGAACCTTTAAGCGTTGGTTTTGTGTTTAATATGACGTTAAATTAATCAGAAAATGTTCGTGAATGTCAGTATGGTGAAATTATTGGATGGTTCATGCAAAATTTGAAGTTTCGAGCTATTTTATCAAGAGTCCCACTACGAGCTCGGGAGTGAACATGACTGCTGAACTGTTTGTCTGGAATTTGAAGATGTCTGGTGTGGGGGTTGCAAAATTATTTCATCATCATCATCAGCCCGTATCAGTCCACTGCTGGACGTAGGCCTCTCCCAAAGCGCGCCACTCAACCCTACTCTCGGCCCTCTGCATCCAGTCCCAGCCAGCCATTTTGCGAAGGTCATCCCTCCATCTGGTCGGGGGCGTTAAATTATTTAATAAATCTTATTTTGTTTTAAATTCACTTAAACTTGTTGTAAATTTAGGAAGTCCAATAAAGCAAATACGAGGGGAAAATGACCGTTTTACAAATAATTAATATTGATCATTGTAATTGAATAATTGCTTAATTATACAGATTCGTAAACGTAGGAAATTATTGGTTTCCAACTTCCATTAGGCGGGAAATTGCAATAATCAGTTGGTATTAGCTGGAATTAAATGTGATTACGAAGGAACTAGTGCCATAATAACATCTGATTAGATTTCATTGCATCATTTAAGAGCCATATCTGAGGTATATTTAGTATTATTTGCCCGAGCTAAGCTTAGTGGCGCCTCCAACCCTAAAAATCTTCTAGTATCAATTTTATTTAAAAAGCTATGTACCAAATATTTATTACTATAAATATACTATTTGACATTTATGACGTCACAGAGATTAATAACGATATTAATAATCCAGGGTTACTGCAAAATATTATTAGTTTTTATCTGAAAAAGAAAATTTAGCATTGTTTCCATATTTCTTTAACTATTACATCAAGTAGGTAATTTGTTAAATAACCTTATTGCCATTGGATAAGATTTTACGTTGTGCGGTGCATTACCTATTCGTTTAGTATTTTCATCTAAACTAATCCGCCAGCTAAATAATAATAATCTGGTTCTCAAGATACAGGTTAGACCTAGTTTGAGAACCAGTGACCATCATAGTTATTTAAGTACAGAGTGTACATGAATTGTTTCAAATAAATTATTATTATTAATAGAATCTTATGTTGACATTTTCATTATTGCGAAGACAATTTATGAAATGTATAGTGCATTAGACTGTAATGCAATTTAAATGAAATAATAAATAAATAAATGTTGGCTTATAAGCTTATAACCGTATTTGTGTTTCCGTCATACAGTTAATTTGCATATTATTCGAATTAATAACACCCAAAAATAGTAGGTATTGTGGAAGTATTCAATTATTAATGCGTATTGTATTACTAAACTAACAGTTTATTCTTCCTGTGTTTTATTCCCAACGATGGCTTAAACGGTGGACTAACTTTAAATCACGTTTATGCCTACGAGAGTAAATCTGGCGTGATTTTATAAAAGCTAAACTAAATCTAACTTGCCAAAAAATGTTGCCTCCCTTTCCTACATCAAAGTTATAAAAACGATGTCACTACTTTTAGAACTGTCAAAGTTAGATTAAATTAAGAAAACACAGGTTCTCTTGAAAATGGCGGGAAACGACGGTTGCGAAATTATTTAATAATTTTTCATTTAATGTCTGCAGGGACTATTTTGTGTTTAATATCACGTTAAATTAATCAGAAAATGTTCGCGAATGTCAGTATGGTGAAGTTATTGAAGAATTCAAGCAGGATCTGAAGTTTGGCGCCATGGTCAAGATTCCCACTACGAGCTCGGGAGTGAACGTGACTGTCGAGCTGCTTCGTCCAGAGTGATGACGCTACGGCGACTCCTCTGGATGAAGACAAGAAGACGCGGCTACCCAGGGTGAAGACGCTACGGCGACTCCCCTGGAGGAAGATAGAAGACTAGTATACAATGAATTTTCTGTAACGTGACTTTGGCAAATGACGAACTGTCGAGTCCATTAATAAAATAAATAAATAAGAAAACACAAGATGACACACTAGTAATTGCATTCTCCCAAAACACATTGCAACCTGCCAGTGTCAACGAACCGGCTACGATCGTATTATTCGGTTCACGACCTATGGATTTGCGAATGTACCTATACTGAAGCCCAAATCAAATGTCTTATTTTGTAAACAAATATGATAATCTAATTACCTGTTGTGATGTAATACTGAAGGAACTGATTGGACCTGTTCATCATTGTGAAAATTAAGTGATCTGATCTAATATTGTGAAAATAACTATTCAATAATCACAGAAAATCTTAAAATGTTAGTAGTTTTTGATTACAAAGTAAGACACTCGATTTGGGTTTCGGTATATGTGTTATGGACTTACGACATTTACAAGTATCCCTTGCCTGCTAGCCAGAGATGAAAAAAAACCTTTATGTTAATAGCAATAGAATTCACTTTAACCCATCATCGTCATACATGTGGTACTGTCTAACATAAAGAAAAGTGGACAGCATTTAAGCTAGGATTTTCTATATAAAAAAGTACTGGTTTTATTATACGTACTTACCTTTTTCATTCTATTCTACTAGTCAATAAGGGTACTTGCTATTCTCTTATACTTAGTATTCTCTCTACTATTTACTCACTCAAAATCAGACAAAATCATCAAATGTCAATCACATACATTTTTCTTTCAATTCAACTCGTACTAGAGCGTTAACGAAAGTCAATAACACTTAGGTCGATCTATTTGGATAGGGTATAGTACTACTTACTCCAAGCAATGACATCCTCAAAGTCCCGAAAGTCATAGTCCCAGGGTACTTGCACTTTGGGACAAATAGGTGCGGTCTGTTTGCTTGAGCTAAACCTATCGATTTGTGGCTAATTTAATTTGAGCAATTTACGGTCGCCCGTTGTAGGCGAGCCGGCTCGTTCGTCGACCTCTTGGGAACATTCACTTTGCGAATTACATCTAAGATCAAACAACGTGCTTTGGAAAATGGAAAACTGTGGCGAATGCAAGGAACGTTAGCTGATAAACATTTTTTCACCATCATCAGTCTATTTTTATGTCCATATTGCTCGGGCACAGACCATCCCTTCCATCTATTGAGTTCGGCTGAAGAAAAATAGTCTGAAAAGTGGAAAAGGGAGCAGCCTCCGAATTGCCACCTCATCTCGGACCCCAGTACCCAACTTCCCGGATTTAACCTGCCTCGGAAACATTGGAGCCAAATAAATAGGTTTCGGACATCAAAGGACCGGTGCGCATAACTTATGCACAGATGGCATTTAGGGTCGGACCCCACTGCTCCTGTGGGGAAATCCAGAGCATGTCACACGTCACCGATAACTGCCTGCAATGGTCAATTGAGGGTGGGCTTGTCAAGATCCATAAGGCTGACGAGGACGTGATTGAGTGACTGGATAGGCTCCTGACCTCCCGTCACGTCGCCGTGACCATATAAAAAATAAAATAATTGTAGGGAGTTCGGGCCATCATCCTCCGGATTGACTAATTAGAATTACACATGCCTTATATTTTTTTATACGGCATGCAGGTTTCTTCGCGATGTTTTCTATCGCCGTTCTGAGAGCATTCCGTCCAAAAAAAAATCTGGCCGGCTAACCCTGGCCGGAGATCGAACCTGGTACTTCCGTATCATAATTCCAGTGACCCAACCTCTGCGCCACCAAGCTCGCACGACTGTCAAAATTTTATAAAAACTGACAGTTGTAATCCCGAACTTAAAACTATTTATGACTATCGTCCAAAATTCCTAAGGGCGCGGCGTACAACGTCACGGCGCGGCGCCGTGCCGCCGCATGGCTTAGCGTGTCACGGCGTCTGCCGGCACCGTCTACCGGCGCACGATGTCGGTGCCGTCCACTGGCGCGGTACACGGCGTCGTCCGCCGGCGCCGTTCTGTTGTACGCTAGCCTTTAGACCTATAAATTGTCCATAAATGTTGCGGTTAACAATCAATCAACTAATGGACGATAATTATGAAAGTGTCCAAATAATAACGGCTGTTGGCTGAAATGTCAGTCATTTCATTTGGTTAAAGGTCACAGACGTCTTAGCGTAATTGCTTTACGGCATTGTTTTATGTGACAATGCCTGTAAAGTGATGAAAGTCTATTGAATTTCATAATATCTCTTTATCGCGAGTAAATACATTGCGTATATATTTGCACGTCAACTGTTTTCTTAGGGTTCCGTATCTCAAGAGGAAAAAAGGATTATAGGATCAGTTTGCTATCCGTCTGTCTGTCTGTCAAGACCTATATATACCTCAGAAACGTGTGGACTGATCAAGTTGAAATTAATACCAAATACAACCCTGGTTTTGAGTTTCTTGCGTTTTCATACAAATATACGCCAAAATTCGACATGAACGACCATTTTTAGAATTAAAACTATAGTGAGCTATTACTACGAATTATTATATATAAACGGATATCACTCACTTATATTGTTAAAGTCGGATATTAGACCGACAGTTTCGACCGATTGCGAGGTTCGCAGTGCGCGAAGAAAAAGACCGTCGATATTGTCGGTCTAATTGCCGACTTTAACAATATAAGTGAGTGATATCCGTTTATATATAATAATATGAACGACCATATCTTTCAATTGCGTTGGCGTAGAAGGATGATCACATTTTTCTTAGAAAGTGGTGTAAATGTAAATTCAAAAAAATATATGTTGACGTGCAAAAATGTACACAACGTACTTGCTATAGGTACATAACACGTTCATGGACAGTAGAAATTACGAAATGACAGTGAAAATTCTCAACTACTGTCAAGACCGACAAAAATGTACCTACAACCTTTATTTTGACAGTACACATACCTATTTTCTACACAGAATGACAGTGGGACCGCTCCACAAAGAAAACCGCCTACGAACGCCGCGGGAGATGCCGTTGTGTCTTTTTAAATGCATCAAAATACTACGTCATACGCCGTACTGTCATTTTCCGAATACTCAAAGTACGGCATATGCCGCCACTGTCCATGAACGAGATATGACTTTAAGAAACTGTTGTGCAAATGTTTTTAGAAGTAAATAAATTATATTATATTCTAGAAGAAGATTGCTCATCATTGCAATAGTCGGGTAAAAAGTACCATTAACCCAGTGACTATATCCAGACGAAGGACGGTCCCAAGGGTATTATAACTTAAACTCTATAGCATAGTTCACTTGCTGAGTCGAGGACACGTTTGACGTCACTATTGCATTTGATAATTAAACTTCTCCAAGAATAGCTTTACGAGATATATTGTGTGTTAATAAGAGTGCTTTGTTAGCAAATACGGAGGTGTATTTTGTATCTATGTATGTTTATTTTATTAATGGACTCGACAATTCGTCATTTGCTAATGTCATGTTACAGAATATTCAATATATCATAATCTTTTATCATCCTCCAGAGGAGTCGCCGTAGCGTCATCACTGTGGACGAAGCAGCTCGACAGTCACGTTCACTCCCGAGCTCGTAGTGGGACTTTTGATAATTGCTTGAAACTTCAGATCTTGCATGAATTATCCAACAACTTCACCATACGCGAACATTTTCTGATCAGTTTAACGTGATATTTGAACTGATCAATTTAAACGTGTCTATAGACATTAAAAGGAAATTATTATATATAAACGGATATCACTCACTTATATTGTGGAAGCCGGCAATTAGACCGACAGTTTCGACCGATTTCGACGGTCTTTTACAAGGTGAGCGCGCCACGCCCGCGGTCCGGTGACGTTTCTTCGCGCACTACGGATCAGCGCCCTCCGAAATAACTTGTTCCGCCGCCGACGGTGCGTTCGATGGCTGTAATTGGATTCATTGATCGATCTCACTTGTCGGGGAGTCACCGCCACTCACATTAGGTCCCGTCACACAGTATGTACTCACTGCGTCTACTCTGCACTCACTCACACTCCCAACATCGGATACGGCCCTGAGTACGGGCTTCCACGTAGCAGGCAAGGACCAACCGCAATCTCTGTTGAAATTGGGCAGTCGTGCAATCTCAATCGCTTCCCTGATCTTGCGTGGCACAAAGAACTTTTCTCGCGCAAGAACAGTTGCTTTGTCAAAGCGTATGTAATGACCCGTATCCATAGCGTGTTCTGCGATTGCTAACCCAACACTATCCAGGGTTCTCACTGACCGTATCTGCTCTAACAACCTTGTAGACTGTCGAAATCGTAAACTCTCTTATTATAACTGTAAAATGCACAGTTTGAATAATCTAATTGTCTATTGCAGGCCCTCCAGATTCATTTGCAACCCGATGAAGGCGACATCCTGATATTCATGCCCGGCCAGGAAGATATCGAAGTCACGTGTGAGGTAATAGTTGCTTTAATTCTCCTAATACTGTTGAAGAGGACAGGAAGACCAGAGGCAGACCAGATAAAATGAAACACGTCTTACTTCCATGAAACCTTGTAATCGACTCAAACTTAGAAATAAAACAAAATAGAGTTCCAAACAAAAATAAATTTAAAATACTTTTATAAAACCACAGGATGCAACATCTCTTTTGAGTACAGATTATCTGTACTCAAAAGAGATGTTGCATCGGCAACAACTGTCACTCTCACTTTTCTGTGTTACACCGTAAAAAAATATATTTCCAGGTGCTAGCAGAGCGGCTCGGGGACCTGGATAGTGCCCCGCCTCTCACAGTGTTGCCGATCTACTCCCAGCTGCCAGCTGACCTGCAAGCCAAGATCTTCCAGCGCGCCCCGCCAGGACAGAGGAAGTGCATTGTCGCTACCAACATAGCAGGTATGACATATTATACCTACATCATCATCACCATCAGTCTATTTATATTGCCCCACTGCTCGGGCACAGACCTTCCCTTACATCGAGGGAGCTCGGGCCATGATCCACCACGCGGACCCAGTCGGATTGGCGGATTTCACATGCCTTAGATCTTTTTTTTTCTTATGTTTATATTTAACCTTTTACTTCCAGAAACCTCGTTGACTGTGGACGGTATAATGTACGTCATCGACTCCGGGTACTGCAAACTGAAAGTGTACAATCCAAGGATCGGTATGGACGCTTTACAGGTGAGGATTTTTTTTTACTTAGAATCTTTAATCCTTATCCAGTCTATTCGGGGTCGGCTCTCCTCGTTCTTTTGCGCCAGGTCGACCTGTCCTGGGTTGTCGGATCAGCTAGTTGGTGTTTGGTTGTATATCCATAGGGTTTTTAAATTTTGGATGTTTTTCGATTAGGCTAAATTAGAGATAGGCAAGTTCGGGATTGAAATTTAAACTTGTGCAAGTATACCACTGACCTGCGATTTCCTTTGTCTGCGTTCGAGAAGGTTTGTCACTCCACCGCACTTTGTCCGTTCAAATTGCTATTAAAGTCCACAATATCTGGCTAGCCAGTAAACACACACACAATATGTATATAGTTCAAGCTTACAGAGTGTCTATCACCATAAAAACCGTCACAATTAAATATCAAAAGAACCGCCGATAAAATATATGCGTGCCGGCCGAGTCGCTACCGAGGAGACGTCGTCAACGAGCCACCGCACCGTGCCGGTGTAGGTGTGTCGCAGAATATTTGCGATATACCTACATAAGAATAAAAATAACAATGCCCAAACAGTTGGGCTCTCTCCAGATCTTTGCGGACTTTGGATAGCCAAGTGGCCGGCGGGCGTCCTCTACCTCTCGGTGCGTCCGGAACTGCCATAGCTTTGCGGACGACGTGGTCTTCGTCTCGCCTCATCACGTGGCCGTGCCATATAAGACGGCTTTCATAGCTGCTAAAATTACTATTCCCCCTACTACTAATATCTCTAAATCATTTACCATAAATTCTAAATAAAAAATATAATTTCGTCTTCCATAATTTAATATTCATGCAACTACTATTAAAATACAAACATTTTGGTAAGAAATTACCAAAGAGTAAGAGGTTTTCTGGGATAGGAGCGATCGAGCGAGCTTTTTTTTTTTAATTATGTGATACATAATCAGATATTACATGGATTTTTTTAAATTTATTAAATTAAAGTGCCACATAGCACTTGTTATGGGTTACACACATATTGAGGGCTTTTGAAAATGGCGGGAAACGACGGTTGCAAAATTATGTCGTATTTTTTTTAATATCAAAAAATCAGAAAATGTTCGCGAATGACAGTGTGGTGAATTTATTGGATAATTTAAGCAAGATCTGAAGTTTCAAGCTTTTATCAAGAGCTCGGGAGTGAACGTGACTGTCGAGCTGCTTCGTCCACAGTGACGACGCTACGGTGACTCCTCTGGATGAAGACGCGGATACCCAGGGTGACGACGCTATGGCGACTCCTCTGGAGGAAGATAGAAGAATATGATTAATTGAATTTTCTGTAACATGACATTGGCAAATGACGAACTAATTAGATAAAACGGGAATTACCGTGTTAAACATTTATTATTGATGTCTCGATATTTCGACAGCATTGCAGCCATCATGGTCACGAGTAGACATTAAAAAGTGATAAATGACGAACTGTCTAATCTATTATTAAAATAAATAAATTAATTAATTAAAAACACACCTCGTTAATCTAACGAAATCTTCCAGATCTACCCAGTAAGCCAAGCCAACGCCCGTCAACGCGCCGGTCGCGCCGGCCGTACTGGCCCAGGCAAGGCGTTCTGCCTCTACACTGAGCGTCAGTACCAACACGAGTTGCTCGCCTCCACTGTGCCGGAGATACAGCGGACCAACTTGGCTAACACAGTGCTGCTGCTCAAGTCTTTGGGAGTTGAAGACTTGCTGGCGTTCCATTTTATGGATCCACCACCGCAGGTAACATGTTTAATGAATTGACAAGGTCTAAATTTTTTTACTCCCCTTTTATTATATTTTTTTATGAAAATATAAGTAAAATTAAGATACCCATATTTTTTCTTTTATCAAAATAACGTCGTTTTCACAATTTAAAAATTAAGTTAAGATCGTGAAAATTAAAAAAAACGTACGTGACGATAACGTTACATTACTGAAATAGTGTCGTTCCAAAATCGATGAATACCCATGTTTCGGTATTTGTAATGCTCCCACTTCACTTGGCTATTTGTATTTGCGTATTTGTCATAATTGCCATGTGTGGTTGGTATGCTTGACAAAATGTTCTTTGTGTGTACGTCAAGTATTTGACAAATACGACAAACATCCAATAGCGAATACGAATAGCCAAGTGAAGTGCCACCATAAGAGGTTCATTGCCATTTTTCTTGTGGACTCGCCAAATATAATTCTGACTACCTAGAAATCATTGAAATAGTGTTACAAACCAAAAATACAATGTATTACTTGGCTGTATGGGTTAGATTCCCTTTGCCTACTACGTCAGAGCCACAGTACTTCCGGAATGCCTAATTTTACACAAAACATTATTTATTTGAATTTATCTACGAAGAAATTCTGACAATTTAAAAAACACAATATTTTTTAAACTTCTTTTCTTACCGCAATCTGTGACAGGGACATTCAGCTGCACTTTATGAGTTTATCTATTGGCTTGCGAGGTAAGAGTCCAGTGACTAGTCCGCTGTAAATTTTTTAAATAAAAAAAAATTCTTTTAGAATGTTAATAAATTTTTAAACTTGTCAATTGCAGGATACAATCCTCAACTCGATGTACCAGCTCTGGATCCTTGGTGCTTTGGACGGCACGGGAGCCCTGACTGCGCTCGGCCGGCAAATGGCGGAGTTCCCGCTCGACCCGCCGCAGTGCCACATGCTGATCGTATCCGCGGAGATGGGATGCAGTGCAGAAGTGCTCATTATTGGTAAAAACCGAACATACATACTTATATCCTCCTCAAATTATTATATATAAACGGATATGAATGAAAAATCTTTATTTCAGACACAAGTCCATAATATGTTAGTAACAATTTGCTTACAACTATGTTAGTGATTTTAATTATAATAACATTTTTTGGGTGAAGTTACCTGACGTGATATCACTCACTTATATTGTTAAAGTCGGCAATTAGACCGACAGTTTCGACCGATTTCGACGGTCATTTTCTAAGTGAGCGCGCCACGCCCGCGTCGCCGTTGACGTTTCTTCGCGCACTGCGGATGAGCGCCCTTTGTGCGCGCTCCGACATAACTTGTCCCGCTGTCTATATATTTATATATAATATTTGTAGTAATGGCTCACTATAGTTTTAATTCTAAAATATATCCTCCTCCTTATAAATTCGTTTTCGACCCATATTACCTTTACCTACACTATAATTTTTGTAGATTTTTGTGTTAGGGGCATTGATCTCCTATAAACAACTAGATACACAAAGGTCTTGCTAAAACAATTTTAAAAACGTCCAAATAAGGGTGCATTGTTAACATCCAAATAATGTCCAATAAAACAAATGAGGGTTCATTCATTCGTTTGGATCTTCTTTACGCTCGGACATTTTTAGAAGGCAGACTGTGTATCTAGTTGTTTATAGGAGATCAATGTTTAGGGGGTGTAGTTATGGACACGAAAAAATAAAGGGTGTCCTTGAATTCATTCGACAAATTTAAACTGGGAGGTTGTACGGTGGAACACAGAGAACAGTACAGTTTTAAAGGTTGAGATTTTCTCAAAAACTACTTGACCTATTGCAAAAATTATTTCACTGTTTGATAGATAAAAGTTGAAACTATGTAACTGTAAAAAAAATATTAAATTCGGTCCAGTAGTTTTTTTAGAAAATCTCAACCTTATTGAGGGCCCCTGTATACTTATCTCTGTCTTCGACTGTACTCATGATAAATATTGAATGAGGCACGGAGGAGCTCAGGTGGAAGTATTATTGGCCATTATATTTATATTAATTATTATATGAGAATCTATAATCAATCATCGAACTATCTTATTTCCATGAGGGGCTCATAGTCCAGTTGCAAGTACACGTTGAAAACGATCGTACAAGTTAAGCAACGTTGGACGAGGTCAGGACCTGGATGGGTTCCCGCTAGTGACACTTTCATCTGAGCCCCTCCGTGCCTCGGAAAGCACGTTAAGCAGTTGGTCCCGGTTGTTGTCGCTTGACAGCAGACGTTAGTCAAAGGCCTACGGGCGGCCTGAATAACTTTGACAAATAGGTTTGGTCACTAAACCACACGAGAAAAAAAAAAGAATTTCCATTAAATATATCATCTTCTATTGAATGATACCAAAATCTAGCGGTCACCCATCCATGCCCTGAAATATTTCTGTTCGTTCCAGTGTCTATGCTGTCTGTGCCCACCGTGTTCTACCGGCCGCAGGGGCGCGAGGAGGAGGCGGACTCGGTGAAGGAGAAGTTCCAGGTGCCAGAGTCAGACCACCTCACGTTGCTGCATCTGTATAATCAGTGGAAGTCAAACAAGTAAGTTGTTTTTTCAATTATTTTTTGTGCGTTTCAATTCTTATAGCCTATTTACATTGGTATACATCTGAGTTGAGATACCACTTTACCTCCTCAGCGTTGGCACCTTTTCCTTGCAAAGTGGTGTAAATGTAAATTCAAAAAGTATATTGACGTGCAAAAATGTACTCAACGTGCTTACTTGCAATAAAGAAATTTGACTTTGATACAGTTTGAGACTAGGTCTCACTATCTTGGTGAACCGGCCAAGTGCGTACCGAGGGTTCCGTGCATCGTAACTTTATATTGCTCTAACGAAAAGATAAACTAGATATATTGACCAACTTATATGTGCGGCAAATTTCATGATTCTAGGTCAACGGGAAGTTTTGAGTTTTTTGCGTTTTCATACAAATATGCGAAACAATTCGACATAAACAGCGATATATTTTGATTGCGTTGACGTAGAAGGTTGATTTTTCTACGGTTGCATGAGATCACAGACCTAACTATTTGGTATAAATTTATTACTCCTGTAAAATAAATAAATACCAACCCCCTTTCTTATTGGAACCTAATTTAGCCAGTGTTCTTAAGTAAAAAGTGGCACACTAGGTACGTAAAACAAAAAAACAAGTTAAAACTACAGAAATACAGGTAGTTACACAATTTTATTTATTTTATTTTTAATTTATTGGAAAACCGACGGCAATTATCAAAGGGTAAGTTACACAATATAAAACTGATAGCCAATTACAGGTATTCGCTGTTAGAGTATAGACTAAATTAACTATATCAAGCACTCAACTAGGCACTATTTGCACTCACACACATACCTACACTACATCACTCATTGAAAAACATTGTACTCAACAACCGCCTCGCTGTATTTTTAAAAGGTTATTATATTATTAACACTAGTGTAATCTACAGTACAGTATCTACTCGCTGTTTCATGCTGTCCGTGTATGGCCGACCGTGAGCACAAAAGATCCCAATGGGTCGAAGTGCTGCCACATTGGCACCCAATCTGGATAAGATGGCCGACCGTACTTTGTATGTTTCTGTCTAATATGTCATCAGTTACTCGAGCGCGTGGTGCACTGAGCACTTCGTGCACGGCAAGGCGCTGCGCAAGGTGCGCGAGGTGCGGCAACAGCTGAAGGACATCATGCAGCAGCAGCGCCTGCCGCTGCGCTCGTGCGGCACCGAGTGGGACACGGTGCGCAAGTGCATCTGCTCGGGTGAGTGTGGACGGCAAGATGCGGCAACAGCTGAAGGACATCATGCAGCAGCAGCGCCTGCCGCTGCGCTCGTGCGGCACCGAGTGGGACACGGTGCGCAAGTGCATCTGCTCGGGTGAGTGTGGACGGCAAGGTGCGGCAACAGCTGAAGGACATCATGCAGCAGCAGCGCCTGCCGCTGCGCTCGTGCGGCACCGAGTGGGACACGGTGCGCAAGTGCATCTGCTCGGGTGAGTGTGGACGGCAAGGTGCGGCAACAGCTGAAGGACATCATGCAGCAGCAGCGCCTGCCGCTGCGCTCGTGCGGCACCGAGTGGGACACGGTGCGCAAGTGCATCTGCTCGGGTGAGTGTGGACGGCAAGGTGCGGCAACAGCTGAAGGACATCATGCAGCAGTTGGCGAAAAACGTTTTAAATGGGGGGGAGGGGGGTTCCAAAAATCTGTAAAAATTGCATTACGCATTTGTTTTTTCATTTCGTGAATTTCCAATAGAAGTCGCAGTCGCAGAAATTATTTCAAAACACAAAAAACTGACTGCAAAACAAATTAACCCCCTTTGATTAATTTTTTATAGCCTATGTCACTTCTACAATCAAGACTAATCTAAGGACATATCATATGTTAAAATCCATCAAGCCGTTTAGGCTGCAGGGCGGGACAAAGAATTAGACATACATACATAGTACATACATACTTCGAATTTTTATTAATCCATTATCTCAAGGTCGCAGGTTCAAGTTCTGCCTCTTCTGCGCTCCTAGCGCGTCATCGTAAATCATGTTTCTAAATCCTTCTTGCGTAGTTAGGTAAAAACAGATGTCTCTTTCTGACATGTGAAAGACAACAAGGATGGAGTTTTCTTCTTTTAGGGTTCCGTCCTCGTCCAGGAACCCTCGTAGGATACTTCGTTGTCCGTCTGTTTATTGTATTCCTTGTAATAACATCTGTAATATTCCTTGACAATATTGTTTATCTATTCTTTCCACAGCATACTTCCAACAAGCCGCCCGTCTGAAAGGCATAGGGGAATACGTGAACAGTCGTACAGGCATGCCTTGCCATCTCCACCCCACGTCCGCTCTGTTCGGGCTGGGCAACTCGCCCGACTACGTGGTCTACCACGAGCTCATGATGACCAGCAAGGAGTACATGCATTGCGTCACCGCAGTCGACGGCAGGTGGCTCGCGGAGCTGGGACCTATGTTCTTCTCGGTTAAGGAGACCGGCAAGTGAGTATTAGTATACTGGATAACGAATTTTACCAACTGATCAAGTCTTTAATGCGATAAATAATACATTTACGTATTAAACACAATATTTACTCGCTAAACACGATATTTACGTACTAAACACGTAATTTACGCACTAAACACGTCATTTCCGCACTAAACACGTCATTTACTTACTAAACGAGATTAGCGAGACTGTACGAGAGTAGGATAGGCCTGAAAAGCAGCGTGTCGCTGAGGCCTTTCCTATTCATCTGTAACAATAGGTACTACTATAACTAAGTTATTTTTAAGCTCTAAATCATGTACAACCAATGTTTCAGATGAATAAATGTCTGTTTATTTATTTATTATTTTAAACACAACATTTACGCACTAAACGCATCATTTACACGCTAAGCACATTATTTACCCACTGAGGAGTACATTTACGCACTAAACGCATCATTTACACGCTAAGCACATTATTTACCCACTGAGGAGTACATTTACGCACTAAACGCATCATTTACACGCTAAGCACATTATTTACCCACTGAGGAGTACATTTACGCACTAAACGCATCATTTACACGCTAAGCACATTATTTACCCACTGAGGAGTACATTTACGCACTAAACGCATCATTTACACGCTAAGCACATTATTTACCCACTGAGGAGTACATTTACGCACTAAACGCATCATTTACACGCTAAGCACATTATTTACCACTGAGGAGTACATTTACGCACTAAACGCATCATTTACACGCTAAGCACATTATTTACCCACTGAGGAGTACATTTACGCACTAAACGCATCATTTACACGCTAAGCACATTATTTACCCACTGAGGAGTACATTTACGCACTAAACGCATCATTTACACGCTAAGCACATTATTTACCCACTGAGGAGTACATTTACGCACTAAACGCATCATTTACACGCTAAGCACATTATTTACCCACTGAGGAGTACATTTACGCACTAAACGCATCATTTACACGCTAAGCACATTATTTACCCACTGAGGAGTACATTTACGCACTAAACGCATCATTTACACGCTAAGCACATTATTTACCCACTGAGGAGTACATTTACGCACTAAACGCATCATTTACACGCTAAGCACATTATTTACCCACTGAGGAGTACATTTACGCACTAAACGCATCATTTACACGCTAAGCACATTATTTACCCACTGAGGAGTACATTTACGCACTAAACGCATCATTTACACGCTAAGCACATTATTTACCCACTGAGGAGTACATTTACGCACTAAACGCATCATTTACACGCTAAGCACATTATTTACCCACTGAGGAGTACATTTACGCACTAAACGCATCATTTACACGCTAAGCACATTATTTACCCACTGAGGAGTACATTTACGCACTAAACGCATCATTTACACGCTAAGCACATTATTTACCCACTGAGGAGTACATTTACGCACTAAACGCATCATTTACACGCTAAGCACATTATTTACCCACTGAGGAGTACATTTACGCACTAAACGCATCATTTACACGCTAAGCACATTATTTACCCACTGAGGAGTACATTTACGCACTAAACGCATCATTTACACGCTAAGCACATTATTTACCCACTGAGGAGTACATTTACGCACTAAACGCATCATTTACACGCTAAGCACATTATTTACCCACTGAGGAGTACATTTACGCACTAAACGCATCATTTACACGCTAAGCACATTATTTACCCACTGAGGAGTACATTTACGCACTAAACGCATCATTTACACGCTAAGCACATTATTTACCCACTGAGGAGTACATTTACGCACTAAACGCATCATTTACACGCTAAGCACATTATTTACCCACTGAGGAGTACATTTACGCACTAAACGCATCATTTACACGCTAAGCACATTATTTACCCACTGAGGAGTACATTTACGCACTAAACGCATCATTTACACGCTAAGCACATTATTTACCCACTGAGGAGTACATTTACGCACTAAACGCATCATTTACACGCTAAGCACATTATTTACCACTGAGGAGTACATTTACGCACTAAACGCATCATTTACACGCTAAGCACATTATTTACCCACTGAGGAGTACATTTACGCACTAAACACTACTGCTGTTACTCATAAAACCTAGTTAAACCTCACTTCCTTTCTCGTCAAAAAAGGTTAAGATAGAAAGGGACGGGGTGGCTAAGCGGTGGCGTAACTTTAAATCACGTTTATGAATAACAGCCTACGTGTACGCACTGAACGTTACATTTACCCTCTATACGCATTACGCATCATTTACGCAGTAAACACATCATTTACGCAGTAAACACATCATTTACGCAGTAAACACATCATATACGCAATAAACACATCATTTACGCAGTAAACACATCATTTACGCAGTAAACACATCATTTACGCAGTAAACACATCATTTACGCAGTAAACACATCATTTACGCAGTAAACACATCATTTACGCAGTAAACACATCATTTACGCAGTAAACACATCATTTACGCAGTAAACACATCATTTACGCAGTAAACACATCATTTACGCTGTAAACACATCATTTACGCAGTAAACACATCATATACGCAGTAAACACATCATTTACGCAGTAAACACATCATATAAGTACACTCCCAAACAAAATACATTGAATTTTACTAGATCTATGAAGATCTAGACTGTTCGTATAATTTAAATAATATTTTATCATCTTTCTCAGATCAAATCGCGACAAGCGCAAAGAAGCCGCCGTCCACCTCCAGCGCATGGAAGAAGAGATGAAGCAAGCGGAACAGAAGATGGCAGAAGAGAAGAAGAAGAAAGACCAAGATGTACCTGTGAAACAAGAGGTAGCTACGCCGGGCCTCAACACGCCGCGCCGGACGCCGAATAGACTTGGACTGTAGACAGGATTTTAGACCTTATAGTATTAGGATTTTTGACTCAGTTTATTTTATCAGCTCTGTAGACTCTTGAATCAAACTTCATACTGCAGATCTTGCATATATTTATTCAAATACTTTCAAAGGAAAGAAAACCTTATAGGATTACTTTGTTGTCCGTCTGTCTGTCTGTCAAGATCTTTTTCTCAGAAACGCGCGGACGTATCAAGTTGAAATTAATACCAAATACTGAAATCTGCAATCTGCCGCAGCCGTGAAAAAATTAAACATCTACGTCAACGCAATCTAAAGATATAACCGTTTATGTCGCATTTTTGCGACATACATAGACAACTCACATAGACATGCTGAAAAAATCTGAAATTAGTTTTTCGATATCTCAATTAATACAGAAGATTAGAACATGATGAAAAAATTCTTGCCGTGGGCAGGACTTGAACCTGCGACCTTGTCATTCCGTGACACGCTCTTACCAACTGAGCCACCACAGGCCACGCCACGCCCACCGATAATCTTCATCGCTTTATACATACTTAAAGGGTATGTTACGCAATTCCATCTATTGGACAATAGTAGTAGTATTCCGACAACCATGTCTAACATTCGGTTAGAAACATGATTTATGATGATGCGCTCCTATTTTTACTCAGAATTTATCGCAGGTTCAAATCCTGCCCACGGCAAGAATTTTTTCATCATGTTCTAATTTATTCACCGAGCACGGATAATGCGTAATTCAAATTCTGAATACAGAAGATATTTAAAATATTTATTCAAATAACTATAAAAATATAAACTAACTTACTAAACTTACAATATTAAGCGGTCGAGAGGATGCTCCATCTCTTTTTAGCAAAACGGTATGTAGTTTGAATGACGGTACATGCGTGACGTCACGGCCACAGTACATCGTGTACTGTTTTTATCTTTCTAACCCAACTTTTATAGTGTAATAATTATTTTATTATCGTCAATTTAATTATAGTAATTAGATTGGAAAAAATTATACTTGTCAAATATGACATAATTACATACGAGTCCCATAGTAGACAGAGATGACGGTATTGCATCTGCCGCATTCATTGCAAAACAACTTACCACCGCCCGCTTTTCGCTATTACGCTTACGTAATAGCTTATAATGACTTATCATGGCGTGATGGGTGGCGAACCGTCTTTTACTAGCCCTTTAGATTTCCTTGGTCTCACAGACACAGACAGTATTATGAATTTATACATTTATTTATTAAGGAAGACATACAGCTTCTATAATACATATATGAGTATGGAAACTTAAGAAGTACAGTAGCCAATAAAGTCCTCACCGCTAGTTCACATATTTAATCAATGAAGTTAATAAAAAATAGTTGAGATATTAGTAAATACAGGTGTGTAGTAAAGATGCGAGTACGTTTTAAAGATCGCGCAAGTTAAGCAACGTTCGGCTCGGTCTGTATCTGGATAGGTGACCGCTTTAGAGGAATCTCCGTCTAAACAACTCGTGGCGCACGGCAAGCAGTTGACGCTAAACAGCATACGTCATGTAAGAGGCGTTAGGGCCGACGTACAACGTCACGGCGCGGCGCCGTGCCGTCGCATGGCGCGGCTTATTACGGCGTCCAGCGGCACCGTCTACCGGCGCACGACGTCGGCCGGCGCCGGTCACAGGCGGACAACATTCGTGCCGGCGGACGGCGTCGTCCACTGGCGCGGTACACGGCGTCGTCCGCCGGCGCCGTTCTGTTGTACGCTAGCCCTTAGGCCTATAGTTTGTAATCCATGTATGAATTGAATAGAGATCTTTAAAAAATATATGACATAAGCATTATGTCCGAAGCCTCCTCTTTCGTTATTACAGTCTTATACAGGTGTAACGGAAAAGGTATATGAAGCCGATGGGATGGTGTTCAGTATCGGTAACTGAACTTTTGTTCTATGATTATAAAAATAAATTAATGTCCCATACAAATCGATCAGCTGAATGGTACGAATTGTATGAGAAGTCAAAAAATAAATTTGGGAAAATCGAAAAGTCGTAGAACAGAAGTTGTTCAGTTACCGATACTGAACACCCTCCCTTCGGCTTCATACCCTTTACATTACACCATACACAGTCTGAAAAACAGTGTCTCACTGACTTTTCTAATAATCTGTGACGATTATAATTGTTATTTTATAATTAATTTAGTTCGCTCTAACACAGAGAAAAGTGTAGAAGATTTTTCAAGGTTAAGATTATCTCAAAAACCACTTGACCTATTGCAAGAACTCTTTCACTATTAGATAGATAAAAGTTTAAACTGTGTAACTGTAATAGATATATTAAATAAGGTCCAGTAGTTTTTGAGAAAATCTCAACCTTATTGAGGCCCGCTGTATACTTTTAATCTGTCTTGTGTGCACATGCTGAATAAATGTGTTTTTACCATTAACCCGCACTGTGCCTGCGCGGTGAATCATGACCTTATCTCCCTCTAAAGCAGGGTTTCCCAACCTTTTTTGAATCGAGACTCCCCGGTTTAAAATATATATATTCACGCCCCCTTTAATTGTACTGTATTTACATACATAGGTACAAGTACAAAATAACTATTTTCAATACATCATTTACAACCATAATCGAATAAATTATAACTATGGTGTTCACTTCTAGAAATGGAATTATAAGGATAATAAAATTAGTAGATTTAAGAAAGACTTAAAATTGTATTTTTTTTTAATTTCCAAACAAACGACGCCCCCCTCTCGTGATCTCTTCACGCCCCCCTGGTTGGGAAGTCCTGCTCTAAAGGGACTGTATGTTCCCTAAGACCCCCTGCACACTAGGCAGCCAGACTGCAGTAGCCAGTCGAACGTATCGAATGCCCAGTGCGCGCGAGCCCTAAGAGTGGGAACATAAATATGGTGTTCATGATAGATTAACTAGATTTATTTATTGGCAATTTAGTAGATTGATGAATGTCTAAATTATTATTAGGATACATAGTTCAGGTTGAAATTGAAATCATTGACGACATTTTAAACTAAGACTCGTTATATCGATCATATTGGTTCGAATCGAAAAATAATTTATAAAATTAAAAAAAAAATGTCAATAAAGTCTTAACAAATCAAATGATCAATCATCCAAGTCTCAATGTTATAGTTAACACCATTTTTACCATTAATTTATATTTTACGTTGTATTAGTTTATGTTTACGTGATGATCATTTTTACAAAAAAAGGTAATATTTGACATAAAATGGTTTTTTGTAAAAATGTAATAAAAACGGGGTTTTCCGCCATCATTTTGGAATGGCGGATTGATTTTTTATCCGTTTGATTTTCTATTTACACGAATACTCTAAATAACTTGACATTGGCGAAATTGTCTCTTGAATAATAGTAGAAGCTATTCAAATAAAAATAGAAAAAAAAACTTGTTTCTGGATTATTATCAATTTAGTTTATTTAAAGTATTGCTCAATATTGTCTGTTAGCCATAAAAATGACTTAAAATTGATGGTTTAAGCCACGATTTAAGCATTTTCGCTGGTAAAAAAGTCGATGGTTTAGCAATGTCACAATAAGCCACCGTTTAGCAATCTTTATTGCTGTTATTCAACGTGATTTAAAGTTACGCCACCGTTTAGGCCCCGTGTCCTTTTCTATCTTAACCTTTTTTAACGAAGTGTGAAAGGGATAGCAACTAGGTTTATGAATAACAGCATATGACTATAATTTTAATGATATACCTATTCAATTATGTATTGCAAATGACTTAAATTTCAGCCTGGTTGCAGGAAGAAGTAGGCACTTATTAGAAGTAAGTAGGTAGTTGAATGTTGTATTGTTGAGAATTTCCGAATGTTGTTCAATTTTCGAGTCTGAATTGAATGCAATAAATAACCTCGTATTTTGTTACGTTGTTTTTCATGTGTAGGATTTTAACCTTTAGTTTATTTAGAAATTGACAAAGGGATCGATTCCGGGGTGTCGCTTGCTCTTAACACGTTCTCAGTCCCCGTACAAAAAATGTTTTGATTTCCTTGTAAGTCCCGCCTGTTATTTAAATCTCTATACAAGTCGAAATACATCAAATTTATTATGTGAGCACTTCAACACTGGGTGGAACACTCTTCTGAAGACAATAGGTCGTGAATGGACAGCAGTATCCACCAAGGGCATCGTATTACTTACTTTCAGAAAAAATACCCTTACTACAGATTTGGCACATACTTTTTTCATCGTGCCACATAATCGGGTAGAAAACCTGGTTCGTCGTGCTTCATATAGGGGCACTGGGGGCTGAGCCGCGTCGATTTTTACTATCCGTCAATGTCAGAATTTTGCCGAAAATTAGTACAAAAATTTCGTTCGCGCAGGTTTTGACAGGACAAAAACGCCAAGGACTGTGAACGTGTTAAGAGCCTTCCATGAGCCAACTAGCGCCGCCAATCTTGAAAAAATAATATCTTACAAATTATCATTTTTCATTAAAAAAGCTTTACAAAATGTTTATTACGATAAATACTATTTTTTAAATGCTTATTTCTAACGTGATTCAATTTCGGTAAGTTTTTGGCACATTTGTGAACTACAACTTAGCTTGTCGCAATTATGCCATGTATTGTATATTGAAAAATTGTATTCATCCTATTTATTTAACACTTTATTGTACACAACAGAGTATAAAACATCTTAATAATAATAAAAATTGTACAAAGGGCGCACTTATCTCTAAGAGATTTCTTCCAGCTGACCCGATAAACATAAAAGTTGAAAACAGTGGAAGACAGGTGTACCTAAAGTATACGCTACTGAAAAATCTTATTATCTCATTAAATTAATGTTAAAATAAATAGATGAAATACGAATAAGTATATAAGTATTACTAAAATAAATACATTATACAATAATATGAATATATATAATAATACATATGCATACAAATATATACTATACATATATATCATATTAATAATAATATAAGATATGACTATATAAATATCCTAATAAACATTTCGTAAATAGCTTTTTTAATAAAATTGGAAGATATTCAAAGATTGGCGGCGCTAGTTGGCTCATGAAAGGCTCTTAATTTAAAACGCTAAACGAAATGCCCTGCTAATTCTGACCGAATTAGCCCTAAGCAATGAATTCTCAACTTTTCGATTGCATTTTGTCAATTTCTCAATAATGAATTGGAGTAAAATATTTTTAGAGGTATGTTTTCCACAAGAAGTGATGTTTTTAAACTAAGAGTCTAATAATGTTAATTCAATATTTATGTAAATATTTTTCAGTGTATGTAATCCGTAATAAAAAAAATTAAATCAAAAATGGATTTTTGAAACAATGTTTTATTTGATATCTCGTCATCAAATAGTTACAAACTTAATATTGGGTACAACTATTGGGAAGCTGCTAGTATTCTAGCTAGACCATAGACAAAGAATGCGGTAGATTTACGATACGACCCACTATCCCGACTGCCGAAAGAAATAGGACAATGTTTTTGTGAAAGTTGATTTTAAAAACACAAATACAACATTAAATGTTAGTCATTCCTGTGAATACGGGTCTAATGACACTTCATATGTATAGGCTAGGAACCTATATACATACATTCAAAAAACAATACCCTTTTGGCAGTCGGATAAAATATTACAAGCATAACATTTTTTTATCTAAAAGTAGGTTTAAACACAGGCAGCGAATCTACAATTTTCTGATTTTCTCTATATACAAAAATACACTTTCTCTTTGGCGCTTTTCTGGTATTAATTATGCATTATTTTATTATTGTCATGTACCTACCGCATTCAAGTCTTAATAAAAACATTAATGACATACATCGCGTCTCTATTTACAAATTTTAATTTTACATCGGGGTTCCTTTCATCCTAAGTAGGCAAATACAGGGTATACGAAGCCGAAGGGAGGGTGTTCAGTATCGGTAACTGAACAACTTTTGTTCTACGACTTTTTGATTTTCGCGAATTAATTTTTTGACTTTTCATAAATTTCGGTCAGCTGATCGATTTGTATGAGACATTAAATTATTTTTTATTCGAAAAGTTGTAGAACAAAAGTTGTTCAGTTACCGCTCCTCGAACACCCTCCCTTCGGCTTCATATACCCTTTACGTTAC
The DNA here is from genome assembly GCA_963506565.1 of Tachystola acroxantha. NCBI lineage: Eukaryota > Metazoa > Arthropoda > Insecta > Lepidoptera > Oecophoridae > Tachystola > Tachystola acroxantha. Next base: position 2,025,457 of record OY735882.1, read on the forward strand.
ACTCTGTATAGTGCAACAAGCATTGACCGTTTGCAAAAAAGTTCAGTATAGATGCCTGAAATAAGGCCTTACAACAAATGTCGATTGAACACTCTTGCAAACCGACAATACAGATACCTATACACCGTGTTATTTTGTAAACAAATATGAACGTAGAAGGAACTAATTGAATGAATCTGTTTGTGTAAATAAAGTGATACGATTTAATAACGTGAAAATCAATTGACTTATCAATTGTTACATAATAAAGTACCCCAATTTTCTGACCTCTAACATGTGGATGAAAGAATACAGCGCTCCTTTCATATAGCCCTATGCAGTGCCGTAACTATCCTTTTATGCGCCCGGTGCGAGCGCCCTGAAAAATGCTCTAACCGGGCTCTGTCAATAAAATGGACAAATGTGCACAAAAATAAATCTATCTATTTTTTGTTTACATAGGTACTTATTTACCTTACGTTTACGTTTACTTAGTAGATTTTTTTATTCAAAAGTTGTTGTTTCAAGATCGCTTGATATAGATAGTACAGTAGGGCGCATCTACACCATATAGGTACGCAATAAAAAAAAATGTACCCACTACTACCATGCATGACACAAAACTAGATACTGGTCTGGTCAATTCTGCGCCCCTCCAGGGTCTGCGCCCTGTGTCTGGGCACCGCTGGCACCGCCCTAGTTACGGCACTGGCCCTATGACCTTTTACGAATTAACCAAAGGACGCGAAATTATCGAAAAACGTAGGAGAACCGAGTCAACCAATATTTGGAAGGGTAGTATAAGGGTAGTAACGGATCCTAGCCGATCAAAACGCAAATGGCAGCACGAGTATGAAAAATAACCGGCCAAGTGAGAGTCGGACTCGCGCCCGAGGCTTCCGTTCTTCAGCTTCACCCTGGGTAGCCGCGTCTTCATGTCTTCATCCAGAGGAGACGCCGTAGCGTCGTCACTCTGGACGAAGCAGCTCAACAGTCACGTTCACACGATAAAGGCTTGAAACTTCAGATCTTGCATACATAATCCAATAACTTCACCGTACTGTCGCGAACATTTTCTGATTAATTTAACGTGATATTAAACACAAAATAGTCCCTGTCTACAGGGAATGTTTAAAAGGAAAATTATCAAATAATTTCGCAACCGTCGTTTCCCGCCATTTTCAAGAGAACCCAATGCGACATAATTATAACGGCATGTGGAAGAGGGATAAAGGCATACACGCATGTCATGACCATTGGTTAATTCGTCCAAGCCTATGATGGATGACATGAGTTTCTCTGTACAATGAGATCTAGATACGAACATTTTATACTAAACTAAAATAATATTACAAGTATAACAGGCCTACTACACCCACAGGCTTTACCGTGCGGTGTTCCGTGTACAAACTGGCCCTCGCAGGCAAAACTATGGTGAAGTCTGAGCGTGTGATAGGCCCTTTACAGGTCACGAAAACCTGTGGGGTGACCGCGACTTCCAATCGTAATCGCTTTCAATTTGACACATGGACGCTATACATTGCTGCTATGTTTTGCAAGTTTTAACAATCGACAACGAAACGCAGCAATGTATATCGTTCAAGTGTCAAATTGAAAACGATTGAAGTCGCGGTCACCCCCCTGTCTGTACTGACAGCATACATGGCAATTATTAAACAACTTTAGTATTTTAGAATTGAAACTACAGTGTAGGTAATTGTAGCGGCCACTAAGTTGAATCCTAGGCCTGTAATAAATCACTCAGCTCAAAAGCCAATCTTGAGAACGACCTCAAGATGGCGTTCCTATTGATAAACGTATCTTTAACGCGTTTAGGAATCAGGTATCACGTGAGTAACGCCGTATTAATAAACGAAAGTCAGTTCTCAAGAGAGCTGTCAAACTCACACTTGAGAACGTATTTGCTGATTGCAGGTCAACCGCGACGTTTACTGAGTTCTTCAACTTGAGAAAGACATCACGTGATACGCCCTCAAGATTTATTAATAAGTGACATACTTGAGTTTCTCACGTTTTGAGAGTGTATCAGCTGAATTTGCTATTGACTTCGCTCAAAGCTGCCCGGTTTGAGTTCAGACTATTAATACGGGGCCTAATCCTAAACGCACCTGTCACTGTCGTTCATATGCTACATCGCGTCAGAGCGAGCGGAACGCATCGCTTAGCGGCGACTAATAAGATAAGATAAATATTCTTTATTGCAAAGTAAAAGGAATTACACAAAAGAAATATGCTAATACAGTTAGTATCACAATTGGCGGTCTTATCGCTTAAATTGAAAATTAGCGCACGCAATCTGGAATCGCTATAAGTGAGACATTTAGAAAATTATTGTTTATTCTTTTGCATTGAATCGCCTTGCAAGCTGTCACTACAGTCACACGCCATGTATATGTAATAATAAATGAAAATATATATTTATCTATTTACTAGGTAAATACGCTATGAAAAATTATATTTTATACACATCAAAAGACCTCGCGTTTATTTCAAAAGGTGTCAGCCAACGATAGAAAGTTTTTTTTTAAATCTACATAAAATCTTTTAAAACCAAGCCTCTAAAAGCTAGACTAGATTAAATAAAGACCTAAAAAGATAAAGAAAAAATTATCAATATATAGTAATAAAACTATAGTGATTAGTGAGCCATTAGGCTCGATGCTGTCGTGTTCGCTAAATCTAAATTGTTAAATGACAATGCCAGATTCTGCCCCACCATCAACCGCAAATTGTACAAGATAACGAATAAATGTAAAAATATCTCCGTTTTTTATTAAAACTATTGGTTTAAAATAAAGTTTTGTACAAGTTGCGATTCCGAAAAAAAACAGCTTAATTAAGAATTCAGAAAATAGTAAAAAATCGAAGCGATTTATTCATTGTTTTTGTTATTCTTCTATAGGAGTTGCGAGAGTAGTAGAAAATGATACTGATTATGATTATGCAATATGAAACCTGTAATAAGTCCCCAACAAAATGATAGGTACAGCTTAAATGGTCACGAGGTTTTGTAGGTGGGGCAAAGCTCCATTGAAATGTGTTTTAGCGTGCGACACCCCAGAATCTCTCAGATTACTCTTATTTTTTTAAAGAGACCTTTATTTAAAAAAAAATTAGATTTACAGTACAGAAAAATGACTGACACCAATTATAAAACATTTAAGATATCTAAAATAATGGACAGACAAACATATTAAAAGTAAAATTACAATAGTATGGACTGGGCAGTATTTATTTGACACTATTTTTTTTTCAACTATGTTGTATGCATAATATCAATACCATGTTTCGATCAAAACTTATTAATTTTGGTGATCTCATTTATAATTCCCATTAAAATCATACGAGTACCTTTCTGATTGATAATTACAAAATTAACGACTAAATATTTTTTTTAATTTACTTTGCAAGAAAAAATCATAATTCAGAATAAAAATCAGTCGCGCTAACAATACCAGAATGATGATACAGTCGTCTCTCCTAGTTTTTAATCTCTCATCAAAAATTATTTCGTAAAATCCCTTTAAGTAGTACAAATATCACTAAAACGCCCATTCGTACCGTTTGGGTAATGAAAGCGTTAACAAAGTTACAACCTTGTCGTATTCAATTCAATGTCACGAGAGGCGTCATACACAAAATGTTAAAGTCGGGAACATAATTTTTAAAGTTCACAAAAATTCACATTGGACAACGTCCAAAAGAACTGCACATTTTCATATGGCGATTGTTGTCGGCAAATCGAGTATAAAAATTAAAATTATTTGATATATGATAGACATGAGTACATAACTAATAGAATAAAAACTATATTAATATGATTTCTAAGTTTGGAAGGAATTTAGTAGTAGACTTATTGTTACAAAAAGATAGTACGAATTAGGTAAGTTATAGATATTTGGATAACCATACGAAGATTTATAAATTATATGAAAACCAATCTAAACGAGCGTTTTAAAAAACGCGTTACTAAAATGAAAACTATGCAAAAGGGAAACTCTGTTTCAGTTCATACTCGCGACGTGGCGCGCATTTTAAAATGAAAATGCCAATCTAGAACTTATTCGCTACCTCTTAACTTGCATATTTCATTGAAAATCAAAAGTCGCTCCGCGCAGCTTGAAGCCTGTGTTTTTCAAAGAAATATGTACGTTAAACAGTAACGCCTCAATACTTGATTACCAGTTTAATTACAAACTGCACGGTACGTCATGAATATGATCAGAAGCATAACATACCAATATTTATAAACCACAGACGATTTTCACAAATGAAAACCGATCCATATGGACGTTTATAAAAACGCGCGTCTATTAAAACCTTGTAGACACGAATTTACACGAAAAATTTGATACAATTTTGTAATTACAGAAGCGGATCTCTCTTTCTATTCACAAGAGTTAGAAAACCAATTCTATTATACTCATAAATTATGATGAGTCTTTAATATAATAGGCACTAAAGAACCGTTTACAAGAGCCAGTGCTAATATCAAATAGGTTTCGACTTACACTAAAAATACTATAGATGTTAATGCCCTGGAAATGTCGCTAAAACTTCGGATAGTGCAATCCCATTCTACTTCAAAGTATACAAGACTTCGGGCGGCTTGCGAAACGTACTTACATATTACGTACGTAATTTCATCACGACCGGGATTCGAACCAGGTACCTCACAATTCCGTGGCACGCTCTATTCCACAGTACCCAAGGTCGTGAATTATCTCCATATTCGTCTTAGGGACGGTAGCGACATCTATCCAGTAATTGTGCAATTACTCAAATTCATGTTTAACATTGCAGTTAGAAATCATGTATTTTAAAATATTGTCTTTTTTAAGTAGATTCTTAAATATGGTTTAGCAGTAGCCTAAAACTAAACGCATTTACACCCCTAAACATCTTTCATATTCAAATTTAAGTTCTCAGACGCGTTTATCGAAATGCCAAGCTGACAAGGCGTTGTGATGAAAATTCTAATTGTGTTTAAGATAAACATGTATAGCGATTTTAAATTAAAAATAATTTCAATAGAAATAGAATCTCACTCAAGTCGTGAGAACGTGATTATTATCCGATGCGTTTAGTGCAATTTTCAATGACCTTACATCTATAGTATTTTTAACATAAGGTCTCCGGTTACCGATCGCGAAATCCCATCGTATTCGTAATTCAATTTGACACAGGGACTATACATTACTGTTTTTCTTTGTACTTTATTCAAATTTGCATAAATGTAGCAGTAATGTATCGCGTTCATGTGTCATAATGAAAACACACTAATTTATTATTTCGAATTATTGGTACATTTAATAAATAAGTAAGTATATGTACGTACACATAATTTTAATTGATGTAATAGTGTAAATTATATTTTTGGTGTAAATGTTCACATTTTACGTTTCCAAATTCTTGACATTGACATAACCAAGATTTTTAGACACAACCGTGACTTAAAGTTAGGCGATGGTTTAAGTCACGTTTTAAAGGTTTTCGCCATACAAAATCGGTGGTTTAGCAATGTCAAAATAAACCACCAGCAATTATTCTGCTCAAGTGTTCCGTACGGTTAAAAATAAAGTACACGGATACGATGGAATTTCAGCGATTTCACCCTTGACTGACGACTTACCACTTGCACCGCCCGATATGTAAACGGTCCATAACATTTTTAAGATTAATTACCACTTCGATGATTCGTTACATTTATACACCTATCACATTCCACTAAGGTCCATTTTGGTATGACAATCGCAGGGTGATGTTTATAAGAATTTTAATGGTATAATTATGGAAGCGATTCTGACGTACATTTACTGAATTAAAGCTAAATTTGACATTTCTAAAAAAATAGTGCTAACCAGTTGATACTAGCCGTCTAATTGTGGATCCGACTGTAACATCAAATCTATTCCCATTTCTATATTCCATTGGTAACATTACAACTCCTGTCACAGCAACCGAGCAATGGATTATAGAAATGGGAATGGATTATAGAAATGGGAATGGGTTATAGAAATGGGAATGGACTTGCTTTCAGTCAGTTACACAATACAGGCTGGGAGATTAAGTTTCGTTTAAAAAAAAACGCACGTCAGAATTGTTACCAATATGTGGTATTTCTGTAATTAAACTCGGGTTAAGGCACTTAACCCCGGGTTATCAAGGCGCAAATGTATCTAACAATCTTACAAGATATTTATGTCAACCAATGTTAAACGAATTCTAGTGGTGGCTTAGTCCAATCGCGTACGCCCAGCGTATGCATCTATAGTCTGCCTCTAGAGCAGGCGGAAAAACGTACAATGACCTTTAAGCTATAAGAAACCGTCGTATTACCGTTCTCAAAACGATGAAATGCTGAAAAGAGACGCAGCTATACCACCGAAATAAAGCAATAACACCGTCCTTGTCACACACGATATGACATGGTATGATTTGATCATTTTGAGAACCGTAATAGTTGGTTTGTTAACTCTGAACAATGTCTCTCACGGCGTACTACGAAATACGTGATCACTCACGTTATTATCACTAACAGTATATTGGAACCATCCTAAGCGCTATACCTAAAACGCAAAATGCCTAAAATCAATGCCTAAGAAGCCATTTGCTTGACTACCAAAATACCTAAAGCTCACATTACCTAAGATGTAAAATGTCTAAATAACAATTTGCCTGAAAGGCCTTCCATGAGCCAATTAACGCCGCAAATCTTAAAAAAATAATATCTTACAAATTATTAATTTTTACTAAAAAAAAGCTATGTACACAATCTTTATTAGGATAAACACTATTTTTTAATATACAATACAGGGCATAATTGCGACAAGCAAAGTTGTAGTTCTCAAATGTGCCAAAAACGGCCGTTTTTCGCAATTATGTGAACTACAACTTACCGACATTGAATCACGTTATAAATAAGCATTTAAAAAATAGTATTTATCGTAATAAACATTACGTACATAGCTTTTTTAATAAAATTGATTAAATTGGAAGATATTATTTTTCAAAGATTGGCGCTAGTTGGCTCATGGAAGGCACTGAATAGCAAAATGCCTGAAACTTAGTTTGCCTTGAAAAGTGATTTACCATCAAATGTCTAACACGTCGTCAAATGTTCAACAAACGTATTATTAAACGTTTTAGTTCCGAGCCATTTTTCGTTTCAGGTATTTTGCATAAGACATTATTGCTGTTATTCATAAACCTAGTTAAACATCACTTCCTTTAAATCGTGTTGCTATCCCTTTCACACTTCGTTAAAAAAGGTTAAGATAGAAAGGGACAGGGGGCCTAAACAGTAGCGTAACTTTAAAACACGTTTATGAATACAGCGCCTATGAGATTTAGTCGTTTTGCATCTTGGGTTTTAGGCATTATTATACTTCAGCTTACTTATTATACTTTTATACCACTTTTTCTCCTCAGCGTTG
>OY735882.1:2033092-2137450 GCA_963506565.1 Tachystola acroxantha
GTACCTATGGGAAATGGAATAAAGTTGAAATTATGGCATGATTAGCTTAATCATGAAGCTTTCATGAATTCGTGAAGGTTTCACGGAGCGGATTAGAATCATATCTCTTTATTGTAAGTACTAATACTCATTTATTAAGATCGTAGGAACACTTCGGTACACTTGATGACGTCAGTAAACTAACAATACACTTAAGAATCTTCATAGAGCCAACTAGCGCCGCCAATCTTAAAAAAATAATATTTTCCAATTTTTTTTTTTTTTTTTGTTAACCTATATATTGTCCCACTGCTGGGCAAAGGTCTCCCCCCTCCTCTTCCAATTTAATCAATTTTATTAAAAAAGCTATTTACAAAATGTTTATTACGTAAATACTATTTTTCAATATTCAATACATGGCATAATTGTGACAAGCTAAGTTGTAGTTCTCAAATGTGCCAAAAACGGCCGTTTTTCGCAATTATGCGAACTACAACTTACCGATATTAAATCACGTTATAAATAAGCATTTAAAAAATAGTATTTATCGTAATAAAGATTTCGTAAATAGGTTTTTTAATAAAATTTATTATATTGGAAAATATTATTTTTTTAAGTTTGGCGGCGCTAGTTGGCTCTATGAAGGCCCTTAAGTATACAAATAAAAATCCTGTGACAGGTCAGGTATAAGACGAATAGATGCGAAACGTGGCCGGAGAATGGTCCATGTGAGGCGATGCGGCAGGCATCACCAGGACAGACCAGATATTAGGCACATACATTACAAACCCTTAATAAACTGAAATTAAATCATACGATGAGGTTGAGATTTTCTCAAAAACTATTGGACCGAATTTAATATTTTTATACAGTTACATAGTTTCAACTTCTATCTATCAAACAGTGAAAGAATTTTTGCAATAGGTCGAGTAGGTTTTGAGAAAATCTCAACCTTAAAAACTCTCCTGTACACCTTTCTCTGTGTTCCACCGTACATTGCGGATATTTTTGTACGTCAACATTTTTTGAATTGCCCGTCTGAGCTCAAACCCTCAAGAGCGAATTCGAAGCAATTTTGCGCTAATGTGCGGGCAGACACGGGCGCCCTCCTGTTACAGGTCTATGGGGTAAGTGGTCTGTGAGACAGAGGGACATATGAGGACCTGACGGCCAGCCTTCATTGGTGGAGATCACAGACCACTTACCCCATAGGGGCCATCCATAAAGTACGTCACACGTAAAGGGGGTGGGAGGGGGTCGACAAAGTGTGACATGGTGTGACAAGGGGTGGGAGGGGTCCTAAGTTTCGTGACATCACATTTCAAAATATAATATATCTAGAGACTGAAGATGATTGAGTTTCTTTCTTCTTCTTTTTATTCAATGGTTTATTGCTTTGTTATTGTTTCAAATATTTGATATAATGTTGATTTCACAAAAAAAGTACTTAATTTAAATGGAAATAAAACTAATTTCGGAACTGCTGTTTTAATTTAATAATTTTTCGATGTGAAATTGCAAAACATGTGACGTCACACTAGGGAGGGGGCGGGTCTCAGAAATGTGACCACCTGTGACAAGGACGGGGGGGGGGGGGGGGGGGGGGGGCTCAAAAAAACATGAAATTCGTGTGACGTACTTTATGGATGGCCCCATAGACCTGTAACAGGAGGGCGCCCGTTTCTGCCCGCACATGAGCGCAAAATTGCTTCGCGACACGCGTAACCTTGAGATATCGAAACGGTTTGAATATGGCGCCCCTGCCCCCTGCTTCGTCTAATAGCGCCTATCGCTTGACATAATTTTTCGCTTGCAAATGACAATGCCAGATTCTGCCCCACCATCAACCGCAAGTTGTACAAGATAACGAATAAATGTAAAAATATCTCCGTTTTTTATTAAAATTATTGGTTTAAAATAAAGTTTTGTACAAGTTGCGATTCGAAAAAAACATCTTAGTTAAAAATTCAGATAATAGTAATAAATCGAAGCGATTTATTCATTGTTTTGTTATTCATCTATTCGAGTTGCGAGAGTAGTAGAAAATGATACTGATTATGATTATGCAATATGAAACCTGTAATAAGTCCCCAACAAAATGCAACACAGCTTCAATGGTCACGTAGTTTTGTAGGTGGGGCAAAGCTCTGAAATGTGGCAATGTCTTTTGTACCGATTTCATGTGTATGGGGTAAGTGGTATGTGGTGGAGAGGCACTGCAAGATGATGATGATGCGTACCGTGTGCTCGCGTGCGCCGTGTCCGCGCGCGCCTGTTGCGTCGCGGGCTCCGGCTCGGGCGCGTACTGCGCCACGCCCTCCAGGAAGTTCGTGATGGTCAGGTCCACGCTGCGGGTCACCGCTGCAGGGTTGACAATTATTTATTTAAATAATGGACTCGACAGTTTGTCATTTGCGAATGTCATGTTACAGAATATTAAAAATATCATATCGTCTTCTCTTCAAAGTCAAATTTCTTTATTGCAAGTAAGCACGTTGAGTACATTTTTGCACGTCAATATATTTTTTGGAATTTACATTTACACCACTTTGCAAGGAAAAGGTGCCAACGCTGAGGAGAAAAAGTGGCAAAAAACTCTCAGCAACTTCATCCAGGGGAATCGCCGTAGCGTCGTCATTCTGGGTAGTCGCGTCTTCTTGTCTTCCTCCAGAGGAGACGCCGTAGCGTCATCTCTGGACGAAGCAGCTCGACAGTCACGTTCACTCCCGAGCTCATAGTGGGACTCTTGACTATAGCGCCTAACTTCAGATCCTGCATGAATCCTCCAATAATTTCACCATACTGTCATTCGAGAACTTTTTCTGATTAACTTAACGTGATATTAAACACAAAACAACCACTGTAGACTTTAAACTGAAAATTATCTAAAAAACGCAACCGTCGTTTCCCGCCATTTTCCAAAGGCTCTGGGCAATTTTTATTTTAAAATTATGTGCTGTTATTCATAAATAAATTATGTGCTATTATTACCTGACGATCATTTTTACAAATATACTACTTATTACTATATTTGACATAATGTACTACCTATATTATTGTATAGTATTTTATTGTGTAAAAATGAAATAAAGAAATCTAATCTAATCTAAATCTAGTTAAACCTCAATTCTCTTAAATCGTGTTGCTATCCTTTCTACACTTCGTAAAAAAATGCTTACGCGATGTAACATACATACCTAAGTCCCTCATAATGTCCCGCATCGGTACCCTTGGCAGCACCTCCTTGACCTGCCGCGCGAGCCGCACTAGCTCCTGAGGTGGATCCCGCCGCGCCACCCTCGGCCCGGCGTTCAGCTCCTCCCACTTGAACTCTGTCATCTCCACCTGGAGTTATGGACAATATTAGAACTCATGAAGGAAAAGCGCTTGGAGAGAGTCTAAAGTATATTTATATGTATGAGGACAGGTCTCCCCGCTCCACGACTTATTGAGTTGACCACAGCAACATAACCAATTGTATTGACCACAGCAAAGTGACCAGTTGACCACAACTTAACCAGTTGACCATAACTTAAGCACTTGACCACTATTTAACTAGTTGACCACAACTTAACCAGTTGACCGCAACTTAACCAATTGACCACAACTTAACCAGTTGACTACAACTTTACCAGTTGATCACAACTTTACCAGTTGACCATTACTTAACCAGTTGACCACAACTTAACCAGTTGCCCACGACTTAACCACTGGACCACAACTTAACCACTGGACCACAACTTAACCATTGGACCACAACTTAACTAGTTGACCACAACTTAACCAGTTGACCACAACTTACTTAACTAGTTGACCACAACTTAACCAGTTGACCACAACTTTCCCAGTTGACCACAACTTTACCAGTTGACCACAACTTTACCAGTTGACCACAACTTTACCAGTTGACCACAACTTAACCAGTTGACTACAACTTTACCAGTTGACCACAACTTAACCAGTTGACCACAATTTAACCAGTTGACCACAACTTAACCAGTTGACCACAATTTAACCAGTTGACCACAACTTAACCAGTTGACTACAACTTTACCAGTTGACCACAACTTAACCAATTGACCACAGTATCTCACCTCAAGCGCCTCAGCAAGCGTTCTCCGCAGACGTTGAGCGAACACCGCATCATCATCGTCATGCCGCTCGATCGCCGGCAGCAATGTGACACGGAACACGGTGACCGGCGTGCACAGGAACCACAGAGCGTCCGACCATGGGAACTTGTCACGCGCGTCAGACGCACGGTGGACGGTCACATTCGTGAAGAGACGCTCGACCGCTGCAATATTAAGTATTTTGATTTATTATGGCTCACTATAGTTTAAATAATAAGAGCTCGGTGGCTCAGTGGTTGAGTCAATGGACTTGCAATATGGAGGTCCCAGGTTCGACTACTAGACAACCTTTCTAGTTCTACTGTAATGCAATAAATATACCTATAAATCAATAATTCACGGTTTCTATGTAGATGTAATATAAAGATTAAAATATAATATAAATAGCTCGGTGGCTCAGTGGACTTGCAATATGGAGGTCCCAGGTTCGATTCCCAGCCAGGGCAGCCATGTACCAATGAGTTATCCTCGGTTTTTTCGACGGAAAAACTTACGTACATTTACCGAGTGCTCTCAAAACGGTGAAGGAAAACATCGTGATGAAACCTGCATGTCGTAGAAGAAGAAAAAATCTATGGCATGTGAAATCCGCCAATCCGCACTGGGCCCTCGTGGTGGATCATGGCCCCAGCTCCCTCGATGTAAGGGAAGGGCTGTGCCCGAGCAGTGGGGCAATATAAATAGACTGATGATGATAGTTTAAATTCTAATAAAGGATCTAAGCCGAAGCCCAAATAAAGTGTCTTATTTTGTAAACAAAAACTACCATACCTTGCTAACATTGTAAGCTGTTATGTGAGTATTGCATAGTTATTTTCACATTATTATATCGTATCACTTTATTTTTACAATAATGAACAGGTTCCACTAAACAGTTTCTTCAGTGTTACAATCAAATTCAAATTCTTTATTATGCTTGCCACATGGTATATAAGATGTTACATATCAAATGTTCATGCAGGTGGCACCCCGTGGGGGCACCGCAACAATAGAGAGGCGCTACATTTAGGTACTTAAATAAATTAAATATATTTTCATTAAAATAAAATTAAAAAATAGATACAATTTTGATATATAATAATTAAAATTAATAGTTATAATTGCCTCCCCTATGTCGAATTGTCTTCAAACAGCTCACTTAATTTATAAAAGGCTTTACTTATTAAGTATTTTTTAAGTGAGGTCTCAAATGCAGGTGGGAATATTATTATAAATTTGAATTGCTATTGAACACATCACGACAGGTAATTAGACGATCATATTTGTTTACAAAATCAGACACTCGATTTGGGCTGCGGTATACTATATACAGAATACCGTATACTATATTATAGAATATTGTTCCATTGGCATATGACAAAAATTGTGACTTACTTATAGCGATCGGCTGAACCCTGTTGCCGATGTGGAAGGGCCAGTCCGTGAACTTGAGCAATCCCTTCCCGTTGGTGGGGCCTCCCTCCGGCTGCAGCAGCACAGGCTTGCTGGGACACTCGGCGAAGTGTTGCCTGTTGATCAATTTATAAGTAACTAAATAAAATGTAGTTGTATTATTTTAAGGCTGGGTGTGCGTGGTATGAAGGCTACGGCACTAACTACTAAAATTAAACGTCTGAAAAAAATATATAGCAATCTTGGGGTGTTTATTTAGGGACTGATGAATACCAATACACGATTGGACAAACTTCGCTCAATAGAAAAAAATCGCAAACATACTCTTTTCATGTCCTTTAAAATGAAAATTATGTCTAAACCGAAATAGTTATTCATACAAAATGTAGGGTAAAAATGTCTGAGTAAAAATAGGAGCGCATCATCATAAATCATGTTTCTAACCGAATGTTAGACATGGTTGTCGGAATACTACTACTATTGTCCGATAGATGGAATTGCGTAACATACCCTTTAAGTATGTATAAAGCGATGAAGATTTTCGGTGAGCGTGGCGTGGCCTGTGGTGGCTCAGTTGGTAAGAGCGTGTCACGGATGACAAGGTCGCAGGTTCAAGTCCTGCCCACGGCAAGAATTTTTTCATCATGTTCTAATTTATTCACCGAGCATAGATAATGCGTAATTCAAATTCTGAGTGCAAATGTAGGGTATTGCTTGTTTCATCATTTAAACTAATTTAAAGTGAGACAATGCACTTACTTTCTAACAAACTGTGCAGCATTCCTTATACCAAGAGTCGATGCAAAAAATGGCGGCACCTTCCATTTTCTCAACTGCAACAAAAAAATCATAATTTGATTTGATAGACTCGTTATTAGAAATCCTTTCGTATCAGGTTGTCATGTAAGGGAATATAACTGTAATGCTATACTTTAAATAAATAAGCAAAATAAAACGTCCTAATTGTAAAACGACCCAAACAAACAGCCCATCCCATTAGCAAAAGTAGTTGAAACATCCTTACTTTTGAAAAATTGATTCATATTGTTCATTGATCTCCTATAAACAACTAGATACACAAAGGTCTTACTAAAACAATTTTATAAACGTCCAAATAATGTCCAATAAAGCAAATGATCCAATTCATCCGTTTGGACCTTCTTTGCGCTCGGACATTTTTAGAAGGCAGACTGTGTATCTAGTTGTTTATAGGAAATCAATGATACTGTTGCAGTTCTTAATGTCGTCATCGTTTAAATTGTTATATATTTCTATGTTATTATACTCTATATTTTTTTGTTCGTGTGGTTTAGTGATCAAACCTATTTGTCAGAGTTATTTAGGTCGTAGGCCTCTGACATGGCCTAATGACTGCTGCCTAATGAAAATAATCGGGACCAACTGCTTAACGAGTTTTCCGAGGCACGAGGGGGCTCAGATGAAAGTGTCACTAGCGGTCACCCATACAGGTACGGACCTCGCCCAGCGTTGCTTAACTTGTACGATCGTATTCAACATGTACTCTCAACTGGACAACGAGCCCCTCTATATTTATTATAATTTCTATGCATTATGAAGTTCATCTTGAAGTATATACTCACACTAATAGTTCCAAGTACATGTGAGGCGGCCAGCGAGTCCAAACATGACACGTAGTTAGCGACCATGACACTGCATCGGGGATCTCTCGTACCCTTCGTCTTCACATACACACCTGGAACCAGAGGTTACTACTAGAGAAAGTGGTAGAAATGTCAGGGGAGTGGCAGAAGAGTCAGGGAAGTTGTAGGAAAGTCAGGAAAGTTGTAGGAAAGTCAGAGAAATTGTAGGAAAGTCAGGGAATTTGCAGAAGAGTCAGGGAAATTGTAGAAAAGTTCGGAAAGTGGTACAAAAAGTTTGCGGTTAATCGGATAATTTGAAAAAATCTTTTGCAGTAAGTACCAATGGTAATCAAATGACTGTAAATAAATATTGTCTGTACATTTTTGGTAAATAATCTTGTTATGACATTCTTTATTGATTTTAAAGTTGGTTAGATTCCGAGCGTTGTATACTTACATTGTTAAGAATTAATATTCCAGGGTGTGACTTATTAGTGATGACTTTGTGTGATAAATAACAAATTGATTTAGTCCCCACCCAATGGCATACATTGATATAGTATATCTTAAAGTATTATCAGTTTAATAACATCCAAGGTCCACAATTGCAAGAAAAACATTGTTGCAAAAACAAACTGCAAGGTTTTTATATCGTCAATAAGTTGCCTGAGTGACAATGGAATGTTTAACTTATTTTTATCATTTATTGCAACTGTGTTGTGATGAGACCATAACCTATACATATAATGTATGAATTAGTAATGCAGATATTAAGAGCCTTCATAGAGTCAACTAGCGCCGCCAATCTTTAAAAAAATAATAGTTTCCAATATAATCAATTTGATTAAAAAAGCTATTTACAAAATGTTTATTACGATAAATACTATTTTTCAATATACAATACATGGCATAATTGCGACAAGCTAAGTTGTAGTTCACAAATGTGCCAAAAACGGCCGTTTTTCGCAATTATGCGAACTACAACTTACCGACATTGAATCACGTTATAAATAAGCATTTAAAAAATAGTATTTATCGTAATAAACATTTCGTAAATAGCTTTTTTAATAAAATTGATTATATTGGAAGACATTTTTTTTTTTTAAGATTGGTGGCACTAGTTGGCTCTATGAAGGCCCTGATGGTTGTACATACTTAACTCATTCAAAGAAAAAACTTGAGAAAAAGCTTCCTGCTGATAAACAAACTTTAACTAGTACGGCACATGTATTTATTTAAAGTAATACCTAAATAAATCTAGCTTCTGTCGCTTAACTGGCTAGATTTAATTTACTTTTGCTACAAAATTGGTCATTTCGTTAAGAGATTTGTTAATTTAGTCTACAATCTAACAGTGAAAACCTGTAATTGGCTTTTAGTTGTATATTATGTTTCATAACTTTTGTATATTGCTGTTGGTTTTCTAATAAATAAAGAAATTAGCAACTTTCAAAGTTAATCATTATTATAACTATGGACCTTAGACCGATATTCATAGACAGTTTAGTTGAGTGCTGAATTTGAGTTCAGTCTCACAGCTCTCAGATTTCATACTTAAAAACAGATGTAAGGGCGAGCTAGCGAGCAAGCACTCTGACCTGAGTTTGTGCTCAAAACTGTTTATGAATATCGGCTTTAGTGTTGACGACAACATCTGCAATTATAAGTGAGTGGTGACCATGAGGTGACCTGCCAGATTGTTTGCTGTTACTTATTACCATATTTGTATACCAAAATTGTTATACATTACATACCAAAAGTCCAACAAGCCAACGTAGACAGCATTTGTCGTACAGCTGATTTATTAGGTAGAATGATAGACGCGATCCACAGTACGAGAGCTAGCAATGTCCTTAGCGCCAATAATAATATCCCGAAGGGTAAATATAACAAAAACTGTAACACATTTTCTCCACAAAACCTGCAAGAACACAAAGATATTTCTTGGTTAGTGAGCGAATATTCAAATCCGTTCGGCTAATAACTATAAAATTACAGTGATGCAAACTTTCCCTTCAAAAACTAAAATACACGTCGTTGTTACAAAAGATAGCAATTTTTTACCTGTCGTCGTTTATCAATTTGTCCACTGTTATAGCCATTGTCCTGTTTGTATGTTAAATCTGTGAAAAATCACTTTTTGGGTAAAAAGAGCGTGTAAAATAAAGAAAATTTGGAAATTTTTCTCCAAAATCGTGACCATGGGACGACAACACAAAACCATAAACTAGTAAATATCTTTTGTTTGCCTTCCATTTCCTGGCCTGGTTGACTGATTTCGTCTGTTTTTGCCTTGTTCGTTTCAGTGTTACCATATGAAATACTATGTGATTATGTAGACTTGTAGCCAACTTCATTACACAAAATACCAACTTTACAAAATAGCATTCGTTCGCTGATTGGTTCCTTGTCTTGTCAGTTGTTTTTCTGTTTTGTGTGTCAGTGTCAAAATTGTCAAATTCAATCAATGCTTTGTTGTTTTCTTGACTTGAGTGATAGGAAGAAAGAATAGAAATGAAATAATCGCGGAAAAATACCTACCCAAAAAATAAGAACAAAGAAAATTTTCTCCAATTGTCAAGTGCAGTGCCTGCTGTGATATCACGTCCATACACAACGTTCTAGTCTTGAAGTCTTGAAACCCATTCATGGGTACTACGTAAAAACATCTGATTTATATTTACCATAGAAATTCCTGTAGAAAATATTCAAATGGAGGGCATTGCTTCATCGCCCGAAGATAACACGTGTTCCGAAGGCGAGGAAGAGCAAAGAAATGATCGAACCGCTCAAGGTAACCGTGATCCTCAAGGTTTTTCCTCCCAGCCTAGTTCGTTCACTGCGCTCACTCAAATGGAAGAGAAAATGCGACGGAAACTGCAGTTTTTCTTCATGAATCCAATCGAGAAATGGAAGGCCAAACGCCAGTTTCCTTACAAATTCGTTGTGCAAGTCATCAAGATTGTTCTCGTTACTTTCCAACTGTGTTTGTTTGCGCACAACAGGTATAATCACGTAGACTACACCTGGGACAATCGGATCAGCTTTTCACATTTGTTTTTAATGGGTTGGGATTCTACAAGAGAGATTAACGCATACCCTCCTGGAGCAGGCCCTTTGGCAGTGTATAAATTGGATGAATTCTATAGTAGCTTGGATTACGCCTACGAAGGGTACACGAATTTATTAAGCAACGCAATCGGTCCGTACTCATACAACGACGAACACAACAAAATGCAGGACCCAGTCTTCTGTCAGTACAACTACAAACAAGGCATCATCAACGGCTTCAATGAAACCTACGTATTCAATTCTGAAGTCATAGAATCATGTATAAATTTCACCAAAAAAGATAATGGAAATTTTAAATCACAGAGGTTTCTGGCAAATGCTGGCATGAACATCAGTTTTGCAGCACTAGTTCGAGCTAAATTAATGTTTTCAATAAAAACTATTAATTTTAGAGCGGCGGGTCCGATTACTCCTCCAGATTGTTATAGATTTGATGTGGAAGTCATTTTTGACAATGAAGACCATGACGGTCAGATGTCTCTAATCCTAGAAGCTGAGCCTTACAAGTTGGCATGTAAAGGAGACAATACCTACATCACTGATAACAAAATTGATCAAGTATTAAGGAGTATATTAAATATCCTTGTTATTTTAATATGTAGCATTTCCCTTATTTTATGCAGCAGGGCTATTTACAGAGCTCAGCTTTTAAAGGAGCTTACTGTACAATTCTTTCGAAGAGCATACGACAAGGAACTCAGTTTAGATGGCAAATTAGAGTTCCTGAATATTTGGTACATCATGATTATAGTAAATGATATATTAATCATCATGGGATCGGCGATAAAGGAACAAATTGAAAGGAACCAGTTCACAAATGATCAATGGAACGTATGCTCCCTGTTTTTGGGTACTGGGAACCTTTTAGTATGGTTTGGGGTACTCAGATATTTGGGCTTCTTCAAAACCTACAATGTTGTGATACTGACTTTGAAAAAAGCAGCTCCTAAGATATTTAGGTTTTCTATTTGCGCCTTATTGCTTTACGCCGGTTTCATGTTTTGTGGCTGGTTGATTTTAGGTCCTTACCATATGAAGTTCCGTTCTCTTGCCACGACGTCTGAGTGTCTCTTCTCTCTGATAAACGGAGACGACATGTTCGCTACGTTTTCTATAATGTCTAAAAAGTCCCCGATGCTATGGTACTTCAGCCGAGTGTACTTGTATTCATTTATCAGTTTGTACATTTATGTTGTGCTTAGTTTATTTATTTCCGTGATTATGGATGCTTATGATACTATTAAACAATATTATAATGAGGGTTTCCCTAAGAGTGATTTGCAGCAGTTCATTGGCGAAACGAATTGTCAAGGGTTGTCTTCGGGAATGTACAGAACACAAAGTTCCACTTCCTTAAATGCCCTAATGAATTCATTGTTCTGTTGTAATTTCTATAGGAGCGCATATTCTAAAATTGGAGGCCGTAGCTCCACTCATAATTTATTATAAGCTCTCCTATGTTTAATACACTTCAATCATACAGGTAGATGCAGTATAAATTATTAGAATTGTAAATAATTATCAAATAGTCTTATCATAAGCACTTATTTGTATATTAGAATCTTATCTGTAGATGTCGCAAAGTTTAATTTAAGCCCTTGAGATTTGTTTGACATACTCGTGAAACTACTTGAAAGATTAATTAATTAATTTTTAACCAAAATCACCATAGATTAACATTTGCTCATCTTTCTAACAAAATCATTTACAAATCAGTATACGACCCCTGCAGCTAAGATGAATCAAAATGACGGCGAATGAAACAAAATCTACAATTATTAACAGTCCAAACAGTGTTAAGAGGGGCTGTTAAGAGTAAAACAGTCAAAGGTCATCATTTTGGTTGGACTTTGGAGTGGACCGTTATTATTATCTGCGTCGTAAGAGTTGAAATCGATCTACTGTAGAGTCTACGTCCACGAAATGACGTCATTTTGAGTCAACTTAGTTGCCGGGAACTGTACATAGTTTACTTAAATTAACAACGAAATCATTTTTCTTGCCCATAATCTAAAATTGTAACTTATAGAAAAAGTGTACATTTTATTTGTAAGTAGTTAAATACACCTATTGTTAGACTATGAAATGTACAGTTAGTGTGTTAGTTAATACCTCATATTTCACCGCAATTAGGGCATGAGTTATTTAATCCGATATTGTGAGGTCGTATTATCTTTAAGGTACAACGCTAGGCCATATTCTGCATACAAAACTATGTCGGCATAAACTTACGCGGAATACTTTGGTTGTTAAATTTTTTAACCATATGCTTTAATCGCGTAGTTCAACTGCCGTTAATTGAATATTAGCGCATTTATCATTAAAATTCAACTTTAATTTCATCACTACTAAGATATTACCTACTGGAATGTTTTTAATTCTTTTTAAAGACGTATTTAAGATTAAATTTAAACAATATTCAGATAACGGCAGTAGAACTTCACGAATAAAGCATTTGGGGGGTGACCGCGACTTCAATCGTTATCGTTTCTTTTAACACTTGAACGATATACATTGCTGCGTTTGGTTTTCATTTGTTAAAACTTGCAAAAACATAGCAGCAATGTATAGCGTCCATGTGTCAAATTGAAAGCGATAACGATTGGAAGTCGCGGTCAACCCACTGGTTTAAAAACAAGTTAACAACTAAAGAGTTTATGCCAACATTTTTGTGCAGACAGAACGGGGCCTATCGTAGCACCTTAAGACCAGACCTGTTGTTATTAAATTACTTATAGGGAGGGGCGTATGCATGATAGTGGTAGATTAATTAGGTATTTAAAATAATCGTATTGTGTATTGCACTTTATAATTACCTACCTTGTGTTAGCCAATTTGTTACCGTACTGAATAACGTAGTGCATGCCAAAATATGAATTTGTTACTAGATTAGATACCTAGGTAAATGTTCTATCTATTTTCTGGTATAATATATTTTATTTATTATGTTTGTATTTTCAATTTACGTTAATTACTTATGTATATTATTATATTTGGTAACTCGATTCAGTTGTTTATTTAAATATACCTAAAGGTGCTCCCTCACCGGGAGCATTCGCGTGTAATGTAACGTTACAGATTCGAGCATTACATCAGTGAGGGAGAAAAACAGCGTCAGTCAGGGAGGTAGTATTGTAATGTAATGCTCAAAGTCGAATCTGCAACGTTACATTACACGCGAATGCTCCCGGTGAGGGAGCACCTTAATACTTCTCCCTTTCGTAAATAAACTTCATCGATTTTGAAAAGTTTACTCGGTTAATTTTGTCATGCTTGCCAGGTCAACTTATACTGGTTTTGTAACGATTAACTTCCGAGCCAAATATTAGCTGAATTGGGTTTGAATGGAGAAAGATTTCGCCGATCCGATCCTAGTCATGGTAGCTCTGTTGGAACAGCGTGCCACGGTATGGTGGTCCCTGGTTCGATTTCCGGTCATGACTTTCTGAAATTCAAATGTTTTATTGCAATCATGTGGTTAAATTCTCCTTATCTAAATATTGGTGAATGTTTCTTATTTATAGTACTCTTAGGAGGTTAATTTTTTTTGTTGCGGAGGCTATCCAGGTATCTCCACTGTCGGAGGTATATCCACTCGAATACCTATTCCTATCCGTGGGTGAGAAATTCAAAATTAAATATCTTCGCGTTGTGACTTAGGTACGAACAACAACAGATCAATGGTAACACTTGCAGTACGATTTTAAATCTTACTATGCAGATAATAAAAACTGTCCAAAGTGTTACACTTGATCTGCTGTTAGCTGTACTACGATTGTAGTGAACCAAAGTTGACTTGGCCTCCGCAACTAAGATTGAACAATAAAAACAAGAAACTAATATTCTTTCACATTTATTTATATCGCTATCAAAACCTAAATACATTACCGCTAACAATTACCTTATATACAAATTAAATCTTTCTGTATTTGCGACACTAGAAACAAAACATTTTAACAACTTTTAGGAACATTATTTACTAGTTTGTGTCAAATGACAATGCCAGATTCTGCCCCACCATCAACCGCAATTTGTACAAGATAACGAATAAATGTAAACATATCTCCGTTTTTTATTAAAATTATTGGTTTAAAATAAAGTTTTGTACAAGTTGCGATTCGCAAAAAACAGCTTAATTAAGAATTCAGAAAATAGTAAGAAATCGAAGCGATTTATTAATTGTTTTTGATATTCTTCTATAGCAGTTGCGAGAGTGGTAGAAAATGATACTGATTATGATTATGCAATATGAAACCTGTAATAAGTCCCCAATAAAATGATAGGTACAGCTTAAATGGCCACGTAGTTTTGTAGGTGGAGCAAAGCTCCATTGAAATGTGGCAATGTCTTTTTACAACAATTTAAAGCCGAGCCTTAGGTGGACACCTAATGCCACCCGAGGATATAAAAACTCTCGCCCAAGTGCATCATACGATTCCTGAAGGACGTTGGCCTTGGGAGCGAGATATAAGAACTTGGTGCGCGGTCGCAATAGACGTTTGAGGTCACAGTGACCCTTGGACTTGTACCAACACCCTGATATCAAATAATGACTACGGTATAACCACTTTTACCGAGTCTGCTGACTAATTGGTCTAGTATGGCAAATATCCTGACATTGGCAAGCGTACTTGGAATTGAATTAAAAATATAATATGCGGGTTGCCTACAACTAGATATACCGCAGCCCAAATGAAGTCTGTGGGGTGACCGCGACTTCCAATCGTTATCGCTTTCAATTTGACACATGGACGCTATACATTGCTGCTATGGTTTTGCAAGTTGTAACAAACGACAACGAAACGCAGCAATGTATATCATTCAAGTGTCAAAATGAAAACGATAACCATAACGATTGAAGTCGCGGTCACCCCCCTGATCGTCTAATTACCTGTTGTGATGTAACACTGACGGAACTGGTTGATTGAACATATTCATCATAGTGAAAATAAAGTCATACGATATAATGATGTGAAAATAACTATGCAATAATCACAGAAAACCTTAAAATGTTAGTTTTTGTTTACAAAATAAGACACTTGATTTGGGCTTAGGTATACACATACGAGTAGCTACCTATTTGCATCAATGCCTACATTGATGTAATTTTTATTATAAATAAGGATTATACAATATGTATAAATATTTACGATATATTTTTCTTAACATATACAATACAACTGATCAAAAGTCAGTCTTTTGATTAATGCAACATAAAACTAAATTAAAATTTTATGTATAACTATTATATTTGTTAATTTAATATAATTTCATGCCGTTGACATTATGCAAAACACTTATACATTAATACAGTTGCCATATAAATATCATTGCTACGAAAATATGTCTTTTATAATATAAAAACTACGATAATGTATAAATACATTACGGCAGTTTAGAATACGAATACAATCTAATTAATTTCATTATGGCGATTCCTAAATTGATTATGTATTTGTCAGGATATGACTGTTTTACTCACAGACCACTTTATCCAATGGACATGAAATCGGTACTGCAAGCGAAATTTTTTGTCAACGATGAGCGCATAGAGACGAAGCGGGGGAACAGGGGTGCCGTATTAAAGAGATGCGTCCATGTCAATAATATCTCTAGGTTACACGTGTCGCGTAGCAATTTTGCGCTCATGTGCGGGCAGACACGGGCGCCCTCTGTTACAGGTCTATGGGGTAAGTGATCTGTGGTTTTACTATAAAATTACTATTACTTAAATTATTGTTTCCAAATTCGTATTATAACAATCTCTAACATGCACTCTGATTTTCGTATTTTTTCCTGTACTATTAAATAAAAAGAGGCTGTAAGATGCCACATTCCCTTCTAAAATAAATAATTTAAAAACCTATAAACTCTCACAGCGTACGTGATGCTTTAACATGATAAGAATGAACATTTCTTTGGTTCTTGGGTAAAATTAAAAATTACAATATCGCTTAAAGCACAATAACACCAAAGAAATTATCCAACAGTACTTCACTGTCAGTCTCAGTATAAAAATACTATATAACATTGTCCGTCAGTCTGTTAAAATGCGTTTATTTTTTATCTTCCTCTACATCTCTCTGTGGTTGTGGCTCTCCGCCCAACAAAACCTGAACTTCAGCCACACTCTTGCCTTTCGTTTCTGGCACTACGAAGAATATGAACACGAATCCAAAAAGCATGATGCCAGCAAAGATCCAGAACACCTGACCTGAGCCTATCGCTGAATTCAAAGAACTAAAAGTACTAGTCACTGTGAAACTCAAAAGCCAGTTCAAAGTTCCTGCTGTGGAAGCCACAAAAGCCTTAATTTCAATCAGACAGAGCTCTCCCGCCATCATCCACGGGATCGGACCAAAACCGAAGGAGAAAGCTATGATGAACAACGAAAGAGACAACAGAGGTAGCCAAGAAATTGACGCTAAGATATCTGAGGTGTCATTGGGACTTTCCAATAGGAAGAAGAAGACTCCTAAGGCTACAGTACACAAGCACATGACTAAAGCAGAGAAAAGGAGAAGAACACGCCTGCCCAATTTGTCTACGACCATACTGGAAATGAACGTTGCGACCACTTGTATAACACCAATAATGATTGACGCAATTTCTGGCTCAATGTCGCTGCCAGAGCTTCCGAAAATAGTAGTAGTATTGAACAACACAGCGTTGATACCAGAGAGTTGTTGCAAGAACATGAGGGAGTAGCAAATGAGAATAGCTTTCAGAACTGTTTTCTTTTTGATACTGGTAAGGAAAGAGACTTGGTTCTGTTCGTTCTGTTCAGCTTTGAATTTCAAGTTGTTCAATTCGCTGTCGACATCGTAGGCCTGACCTCGGAGTTTTATCAGCGATTCTCTCGCGTCGTCGTTCTTTCCCTTGACGACCAAATAGCTCGGGCTTTCGGGCATGAAGAAGAATACTATGGCAAATATAGCCGGAATGCATGTACAAAGTATGTTGAAGACGAAGATGGATGTATACGAGCCGACAACGTAAGAGAAAAGGATACCAATGGTTATCATCAATTGGAAGTACGTTCCGAGCTTGCCACGGATGGAGTCCTGAGCTATTTCACTGGTATAGGCGGGGGCTGTGACGCAGAAGGCTCCTCCAGCGACACCGGTGATAAACCTCCCCGCTATGAGCATAGCGACGTTGGTTGCGAAAGTTATGAGGAGCCAACCTAAAATGAACGGTAATGCAAGGCATAACATGGTAGTTCTTCGGCCTATAGTATCCATAATGAGACCGATTGGAAAGCAGATGGCTGCGGCTCCGAGGTTGATGATCGATGAGACCCACGGAAGTTGGGAATCTGTTATTTCGAAGCCGTACGCGGTGCTGTTGAGGTCCAGTTTGTACGTGATGGGAGATGACCATCCCAGCATAGAACCAGCGGCCAGCGCGCCGAGGGTAGCTGAAAATAAAGGAAAACGAATGTTTAATACAAAGTTCCTGGAGAAAATCTATTATCTCAATGGTCTAGTTGCGAGTACGCGTTGAAAACGGTCGTACAACTTATGTATGCAACGTTGGGCAAAGTCTGTACCTGGATTAGTGACCGCAAATGACTTTTTTATCTAAGCCTATCTGTGCATCGTAAAGTACCTACGTTAAGCAGTTGGTCCTAGTTGCTGTCGTTCGGTAGTACTCGTTAGGCCATATCAGAGGCCTACGAGCCTCCTGAACAACTCTGACATCAGGTATGATAACTAAACCACATGAAAAGAAGAAGCTCTCATAGGTAATTCAAAGATTTTGCACAAGAGCAAAGCATATTTATAGCACGATATCAACGAAAGAGTTTACATCTGCAATGTAAAACAGCGTTCAAGGCTTTTGTTAGTGCTAATGCGAGAATTTTTCTGCATAAGATTGTTCTAGAAACTATGAAAACCGGAGAAGTGTATGTATACCGGAGCCCAATTCAAGTGTCTTATTTTGTAAACAAATATGATCGTCTAATTACCTATTGTGATGTAAAACTGAAGGAACTGATTGATTGAATTTGTTCATCATTGTGAAAATAAAGTAATCCGATCTAATAATATATAAATAACTATGCAATAACCACAGAATTGCTTAAAATGTTGCCGGGGGAGGGTAGTTTTTGTTTACAAAATAAGACACTTGATTTGGGCCTCGGTTTAGGTAGGTATATCATGGACATTAAATGACACGAGAGATAACTTGATAACAATAAACCAGAATAATTCGTATTACATGTTGTTTGCGTTTGGGCAAAAAACATAGGTATTTTTAATAATAAAGATATGAAAATTATCTCTTTTACTTCTGATAATTTGTGTATTAAAATGTAGTATCCAAGTGTTACGAGATAACGTAGAACGCACCAAATACAGCATCTGTCCCAACTCAATACCTATATCTTACGGCATCTAGCCATCTGTTGTCATTGCCTAGTCCATGTTTAATTTAAGGGCCTTCCATGAGCCAACTAGCGCCGCCAATCTTAAGAAAATAATATCTTCCAAATTAATCATTTTTATTAATAAAAAAAGCTATGTACACAATCGTTATTAGGATAAATACTATTTTTCAATATACAATACATCGCATAATTGCGACAAGCTAAGTTGTAGTTCTCAAATGTGCCAAGAACGGCCGTTTTTCGCAATTATGCGAACTACAACTTACCGAAATTGAATCATGGTAAAAAATAGTATTTATCGTAATAAACAATGTGTACATAGCTTTTTTAATAAAATAGATTATATTGGAAGATATTATTTTTTTAAGATTGGAAGCGCTAGTTAGCTCATGGAAGGCCCTTAACAAAGGGGGGGGGGGGCGGTATTAATATAATTTTGTCTGCAGGCAATGCAAATACGATGTTCATTGGCGTTTTTTGTGACGTCGTAGTTACAGATTCTGTACAAAGCTGTCAAAAGGTAGGTAAATGTTTGCAAAGACGCTCACATGTCTGGTGATGGCATGGCAGTTCTGTAATTTAAAAAAATGCTACCCACCAGCTAAAGCAGCGAGGTACTGTGGCAGCTTGCGCGCGTTGTCGCCTCGGGGCTCCACCAGGGCTGACTGTGATACTCCGATCTCGCCCATCGTGCCGTTGGTGACGTCTGTGCGCTGGAAACAAAGAGATTGACCATCAGAAGCGAGTCAAAGAAGTTAGAGACTTATAAGGGCAGTATTATGGTATTTAAAATACAGAGAAGTATTTTAAATACCATTGGTATTTATAGTACACAGTATAAACAATTTCGGCCCATCAGAGCATTAAAATATAAATTTAAATTAAATAATCATTTAGTTGCCACAGTAAACATGAACATGTACAGTCGAAGACAGAGATAAGGATACAGGGGGCCTCAATAAGGTTGAGATTTCTCAAAAACTACTTGGCCGAATTTAATAATTCTTTTAGAGTTACATAGCAATTATTTATACTCATAAGTATAATTATTATTAGTAGGTAAATAAGTTTTATTTATTTATGTAGGTAGGTACTTATCTTAAGTACCAGCTAATGATAGGTATTTAATATTGCTCAACAAGCTACCTATTCATACGCCGAATTCTCTACCCAAAGGTTGTCTGGAAGAGATCGCTTTGAGCGATAAGACCGCCAATTGTAATACTAACTGTATTAGCATATTTCTTTTGTGTAATACTTTTTATTTTTTTGCAATAAAGAATATTATCTTATCTTATAGCTTTAACTTTTATCAATGAACCAGTGAAAGAATTTTTGCAACAGGTCAAGTATTTGTTGAGAAAATCTTTGAAAAACTCTACTGTACACCTTTCTCTGTCTTCGACAGAACACCTCAAAGCACATCTGCTGTTATTCATAAAGCTAGTTAAACCTCACTTAAATCGTGTCACTATCCCTTTCACACTTCGTTAAAAAAGGTTAAGATAGACAGGGACAGGGCGCCTAAACGGCGGCGTAACTTTAAAACACGATTATGAATAACAGCCATCAAGTGTAACACTTTGGACCATTTATCTGTGTCGTAAGAGTTGAAATCAAATGTATGTATGGGAGGGATGTTAGATAAATTGGATGAGGTATGTGTGCTATTGTATGCCAGGATATGTGTGCTGTTGTATGCCAGGATATGTGTGTTATTGTATGCAAGGATATGTGTGCTGTTGTATGCCAGGATATGTATGCTATTGTATGCCTGATCGCATGTGTGCTATTATATGCCAGGATCACTATGTGTGTTATTGTATGCTAGTATCGCAGCATATGGAAGTCCATCGTCTCTGCCTGCGGGGAAAAAAGGGCGTGAGTTTATGAAGAATGAATAAGAGTTGAAATCGTACTATAAGTGTTACCATTCATCTGCTGTCATTCATACAAAAAACTTTAAATAGCTACCTACATTTTAAGCTCAATCAATTCTCAATTTCCCTAAGTATTATCTATGATTATTAAATTGCTATGGATTGTGTTAATAGTGTAACCTTATGAATCCAAAAAAGTTTATTTGTAACAGTTTTGAACAACTTTCTTTAAACTTATAAAAATCAAAACTAAACTACCGATTGTTGGCAATCGGTAAAAGACATTGCCACATTTCAATGGAGCTTTGCCCCACCTACAAAACTACGTGACCATTTAAGCTGTACCTATCATTTTGTTGGAGACTTATTACAGGTTTCATATTGCATAATCATAATCAGTATCATATTCTACTTCTCTTGTAACTCCTATAGAAGAATAACAAAAACAATGAATAAATCGCTTCGATTTCTTACTATTGTCTGAATTCTTAATTAAGCTGTTTTTTTCGAATCGCAACTTGTACAAAACTTTATTTTAAACCAATAATTTTAATAAATAACGGAGATATTTTTACATTTATTCGTTAACTTGCGGTTGATGGTGGGGCAGAATCTGGCATTGTCATTTACGCAAGTTCTTTCAGAAACCTCATTGGTGGTTGAGGAATCAAATCTTGCCCTCCGTAATGTAAGTTCTAACTACAGTTTATCGAGTTATCTCGATACAATAACATCGCTAATACAAATTACCATAAAAATGCTATCAAGGCAACAATGAGTTAAAGAGGCGTGACCTACTATTAGAAATTCCATGGTCCTTTTGCTACAAAAATAAATACCTCATAGTGAAGAAAGTTCGCGCCAACCACAGATGTTGATGGTAATAAAGGTTCATTCTCCTCACTGTTCGTGTGATGGCGGCGATATAAACTAGATCTCATATTGGACGGAATAAATAAGTTTTATCACTAAAAACACGACTACGCCATAAAAACACTGAATATTAACCGCGTCTGTTTATGCGCGAACGACGTAAACAAATTCCAGCTGTTTACGTCATCTGTCAAAACAAAATTGTCAGATAGTGTTGTAACTTTCGGTTTTTATCTTTTCAATACCGATTATTTATAAACATTTATTCAACGGAAATGGTTCAAATTGTTGGACACAGTAAATAATGAATGAAACATATTTAATGAACATTACTTTTAACCTGCCATTTACATAAATACGGTACAACTTCGTCGCTTGACTTTGCGCCTACATAAATGTTATTAGCAATGTTGGGTAAAATATTAATCTCCATTATATGTAAGAAGCATAAGGCATTTATAATTTATTTCGTTCTAATAAGCAGAGTTTGTGTAAATCCATCATATAGATAAGTACTGCTTAAAATTATGAAATGCATGCTAAGTGATTAGGTAAATAGTTGCGTATATACACAGGAAAATGGATACTGTAACAGAATAGCTAACGTGCGTCATGAAAAAGCAATTTAAATTACTGGGCGTGTCAAGCATACAACCATTTTGCATTAAGGGGACCGAGGTGTCACCCATTACAATTTGTTATCGCAATACTCTGTGAATTCTGATTAATACTAGAACTTAATGAAAGCCTACCTCTAAATTCCATTTGATTTTAAATGTAGATAGTTTTATCGTAAAAATATAAAGGTACCTAATTAACAAGTTACAGGGATCCGAATCTGCAAAGACGCAATAGGTACTACCAAGTTTAATAACTAGCCTTGTTAAGTACCTAGCTTTTAGCGATAAGACCGCCAAAATTGTACATGCTTCTCAATTATGTAATTAATACTGTATTATGGTGCAATAAAGTGTATTTATCTTATCTTATCTAGTTAAACTAGGTCCCTACTTATGCACCTACAACATTTTTCTCATTCCCTTCTTTTATTATTTTGTTCATAATTTAATTTAGGTATGTATAGGTACTAACTCTTGTGCGGTAATAATGTGATGTCCAACAGTTACCTACAACGAGTGTTGCGATAATAAGTGCCTATTAGGTACGTCATTGACGACTTCGTAAGCCTTAGTTAGGACTTAAATACTAAACTAGTCGAGTCGTCATTAAAATCTGTGCATCTAGAATATAATGTATAGACTATAGAACCGATGCAAATTGTTCATTATTTCTTACAAACATGTTTATTTCTTACAAACACGTCTCCATGGTAAGATACCCATGGAGACGTGTGACCCAAATGGTGGGTCCGTCATGCAATATTCCTTGGATGAGTAAGATATTGAGAATGGAGCGCCACGGACTTGTAAGTCACTTCATTATTGACAGTAGGAAGAAGTGAGGTTAAAAGTGCATGACGACCATTGACTTAATAAGTTGATGACGACCTTGAATTTGAATGTTCAAATGTTTGTAACAACTTCTGCTATAACGTTTGTTGAATACCTGCTAATATTTTACGATGACAAAATGTAATGAGAATTTGTTTACATTTTTACCTACCTAGATGAAGGAAATAACTTATCAGGCGCATCTAATTGTATTTTATTCAGAAGACATACACCTTTTTATTATTATTACTTAGATACTAATGTGGATACTATAATTACCAGCCAATAAAGTTTTCAATACCTGAAGTAGGTATTTAATGTATGGTATATCAAATTATGATGAAAAACAGCCATCACTTATATGATTGGCTATCACTTAAATGATTTAATTCTACGTTCACATAATAAGCAGTTCCAATGTAAACCAAAATAAATCCTAGATATGATGTGTACGTTCAAATAAGGTAAGAAGGTACATAAAGGCAGTTATGGCAAAGACCAATTTGACTTATGAATGACGAAGTACATATTTGCAATAAATAGTGTAGCTAATTGCTTCTGGCATCCATCTTCTGTTATTATATTATTATTAAGAATCTACATAACAAATGTTTATTCTAAGTAGACTAATTATGTAAATAACCTATAGATTGGTACTTATAGTTATAACGAAACATTTGCTATATAGGTGTTGGTCCCTGTAATAAAGATATGTATATGATTTGCGAGAAAATAAAGCTGTTTTACTTAATTAAATTAAAAAGTCAAGATAGACGCGCGAGCTCGGCGCTGTAGTTAGGGCAGTGTGATTTCGGTCTTACATTAAAACTGTCAGTTTTCATACAATTTTGAGTTTTGGACAGTCGTAAAGTAAGTGTGAGCTCACTCTGAGTTCGTGCTCAAAACTCTCTTAGGGTCTCTTGCAATATCGAGATACCCCAGTACTAACCCCGAGAAAACTCCATACATTTTGCTCGAATTAAGTCGCTAACTCTTATATTGCAAGTAGGGGTTCGTGTGTCGCGCTCAAAATCATCTCTGAATCACGGCCTAATCATCCTAAATTATTAGCCACAAACAAACGTGACAAACACATGTGATTATTGTACACAATTGTGCCCAGTGCTCTTCAATCTCGGCCGGTTTATTCTAATTGTGACGAGTCAAGGGCGCGGCGGCCAGTGCCAATGTCAAGTACGGTTGTAAACCTGCGCGTGCGCACTACGCGATGACCTGCGATGCGCAGTTCGTATGTGCAATATTTAAATTGAAAAATTAAAAAGCTTGCCTAGTCCAGACAGATATTATGAGTTAGGGTATAGGTAGGAGCGAAAATGCCCCCTTGTGGCCGTTGGAGGCTTTCAGGGGGGCAGTAGAAGCTTAGAGAAAATTATGGGGAGTTGGAAGTTATTGAATGGGCGTAGGCAGATAAAAAAAAATTTAAAATACTAAAAAATTAAATTGTGGCTGCAGAAGCCGATCTCGCAACTGTTAAATTCACTAGATCGAAGTTCCACTGTTTCTAGTAGTATTCTTATCGTCCTACCCCAATAGTGGCAACATGTTTCAGAAGCACGATTTGTGCGATAGATTTTAAATAAGTACTTAAATAAAATTTGTAAAAAAAAAACACATTCTCAAAGTGGCCATAATAAGGTTCAAAATTGAAAACCTATGAGCAGGGCCATCTTAGGCCATTCGAGGGCCCTTGGGCACACAAGAATATGGGACCCTGTTGGAAAATAAAAAGTGGAAGACAAAAAAAATCACTGTTTAAGAAACTGATTAGCATTTTGACTTGGAAATGTTGCCGCTAATTCTTAGTGCAGCTCAAATGTGAATAGTTCAAAATATAAAATAAATTGTAAGTGTAAAGTGTAATATCGATCTTTCGGGGCCCCCGTGAGTATGGGGGCCTCGTGTACCCTTATGGTAAAGACGCTACTGCCTATGAGTTGGATGATATAGGGTTAGGGATGAGGAAACAACAGTCCTGTCTCCTGATGTTTGGCTATTACTGGTTCGAATTTCTGTAGTGATATCTCATATGTTACCGTACCTACCTATTTGTAGGAACAAAATGATATGAGATCAAATCTAGAGGCTCTAGAAAGATCGCGATAAGATAAGGTTCGCCACCCATCAAGCCATGACCCACATCACAATGGCGATGGTGGGCCGTTTTGTTGCAATGCAGGCGGGGTGCGAGATATGGCTTTGGAGGATCGCGTGTCAGGATCGCAGCAGATGGAATTCCGTTATCTCTGCTTATACTTATGGGAGACGGTCGTGTGTTTTAGTTTATTCTGTGGGTAAGGCAAGTGTGTAGGTACAGCTAACAGTAGATCAAGTGTAACACTTTGGACGTAAGAGTTAAAATAATAAAATATTTATTTATTTATAAACTCACGCCTGATTCCCGTAGGAGACGATGGACTTCCATCTTCATATAAAAATAAATAAATAAAATAAATTTATTATCAAAAACACCAGCATATAAATGATACAAAAATAAGGTACCTACCTCCTAGTAGGCAAATTAAAAATTCGCCTGTGTCAGGAGGGCCCACTCTTTCTTAGGTCTAGTTAACTTAAAACTGGTAAAATCGCATTGCAAGTGTTACCATTGATCTGCTGTTGTCCGTACCTATACCTACTACACTGAAGATAGATATCAATCATAATATCATCGTAAATAACTAAATCAATATTTAGGATCAAGTGAAGTGAACTTTTTATAGGTAACCTACCTTTACCTACTTTCATTCGTAATCGTCTGTTATTTGTGTTATCAAAAGATTATCAACATTTCTTTATTTTATCATCAAATCCTTATTAGCTGATTATTTAATGATATTTATGTAGATATGTCTACTTTATATGATGTGGAGTAGATTTTATGATGAAAAATTAATCGAATACCTTTTTATGGTCATAATAATTTTACGTCAAGAGTTAGGCATTCCAGGACATTGTATAATTCAGTATTAATATGCGCAGGATTTACCTATTGATTATTTTATATGCAATTTATCTTACCATTATCTATTATGTTATAATATAACTAATATCTTGATATGAAATTCTTTATCTATACAACATAGGTTTTGTATGAAAACTCGTAGTTTCATTCATACAAACTTCAAGCGATAGTTTCAGTCCGGTGACACTTTTGTCACCGTTGTAGCGACCATTACCTGATGAGTTACCAGTGTAAGTTGGCTCGTTACAGAATGTATACGTAGTGTCCTTGAATTCATTCGACAAATTGAAACGAGTTGTACTCATAAGAAATAATAAATTGGTAAGGGTTTTCAGTAAGTACTTACATCAAAACTGCCAAAACTGTCACATATAGAAAAAAAGTCTTATAAATGACCATGAGGTCAAATTCAGGTGAAAGAAATCGTTGCCTAAAAATAAAAATACCTTAAAATGTAAAAACTCCAAAGCACAGTAACGATGCATATCAATAAATATTTTTTTTTGATACTTGAATTAAAGTACTTAGGTACTTAAATATATATTTTTTTAATTTTCCCCAAATTGTTTAATTTACTTAAACGCTATGCAGAATTAATGTATGTCACAAGCCTACCATCCATTTAATTTTGTCGAATGAATTCAAAGTCGCCCTGTATAAATAGTAATGGTTGAAGCAACATCTGCTTGAACTTTCTTAAAGATGATGAAATCCAAGGGTTTCAGTTAAAGTCACTGGTACCTATAACATTTTGGCAATTTTCCCGACATCAAATTAAAGATTGCATCGCCAAAAAAAAATTACTTACCCAAAGAACACGCCATTTCCAAAAAATAAAGTCGAGGTACAGTCGAAGACAGAGATAAGTATACAGGGGGCCTCAATAAGGTTGAGATTTTCTCAAAAACTACTGTACGAATTTACTAATTCTTTTACAGTACATAGTTTTAACTTTTATCTATCAAACAGTGAAATAATTTTTGCAATAGGTCAAGTAGTTTTTAAGAAAATCTCAACCTTAAAAACTCTCCTGTACACCTTTCTCTGTGTTCCACCGTACGTTCATACAGTAATTTTATCGTCACAATTTTAGCGTTCGACTAAAGGTGGATTCACAAGCAGAGATTTAACTCCAAAACTGTGGCGTTTGTTGCGTGAAACCTTGGCGTGAAGACTGCTAATTGGCTGGTGTGAAAATTATGGGAATAAAACAAGGCGTTGTCTCTGTGGCTGTATGAAAGCAAAATTGCTATCGTTTCACGTAAATCACTCAAGAATCTTCAAAATGCACTTGATGTAAATTCACAATCACAACCCAAACCGCGTTTTCATACTCCACAATTTTCAGGTCAGCCAATCAAGTGACGTTTTCAGCGTTTTTTGAGATTCTGGTATAACTCAATATTTTCAAATTTTGTACTAGACTTTTTTGCCTTGCGTGAAATGTTGGCAATGCCATCAGATTGACTGAGATCAAAATTGTCGCTCAAAACACGTTTTTTGTCTGTGATTGTGAATTTAGCTTTGTAGTGCACCTAAAAATGTGTCGTAGCGATTTCAATGTGAATCCACCTTAATCGTAATTGGTTTTACCATCATATTTCGGCACGGAGCAGTGGCAATGTTCGCTAGCAGCAGAGATGGGCCCAGAACCGGTAGTGCGACTACCGTCAACAGGTTCGGTCCGAAACTGCCGAAACCTGCACCGAACATCACTTAATTCGATTCGAAATCACTTTTGGAACACGTTTTATGAATTACTGTTGAGGTAAATTGTTATTGCAATTACGCAGAATGAAACCTGATTGTAATCAAAAGTTGAACAATTAATCTAGGTTTCGCAAAAACATAACATTTTGAATGTAACTTATAAGAAGTTGAAACATGTGATTATAGGAAGATCTCATGAATTCGTTGTAAATATTTAGCTGCGACGGATGGGATTTGTGGTATACCTACTTAGTTCTTAATTAATAATAACTTATAATTGGATATCAATCAGGTTTTAATTCAACAAGTTTAATTTGTGACGTCATTAATTATCGGCTCGGTATTAAGACACTGCATTTCCCCTGTAATTTCACTCATCACAGATTTTAAGCTTTCCCTCTAACACTTCTGTAACCGACTTTCAACGATATTTATGTATTTGGATTAAATATTTCGTAACTTTCAAACCTTGGGCTGAAGACCACTTGTGTAGAAGATATAATCTTAAGTTGACAGATCCCATTTTTCGAGAGCGATTTCGGTGAATTTTCACAATATCGCTGATAAAATAGATATACTGTATCTTGATCTAGATATTTTGTTATCAAACATACTAGGTGGATAAGGCTAGCGAAAACAAAAATACGAGACACAACATTGATCCATTATAAATGGGAAAGAACCTGAAGGCCATAGGGTTGGGATAGGCGCTCCACGTGTTCCGGAGCGCCTTCAGCGGAGAAGGGGGGGCGTTAGGGCACCTGCCGACAGGGCCGCGGTAGTTTTCGAAAGAGTACCCGTGGTCCTGTCCATGATGGCGGAGGCGGAACACCCCAGGAGTTTTAGGAGGGGAAAAAATCCCCTTGTCCACCAGCCTGTAGAACGGCCCTGCTTTTTTTGTAAATGGAGCGGGAAATCGTCACTTAGAGGTTGTGTCAACTGAGTGTTATTTATTTGGTGTTTTACCCACTAAATCCTCCTTGATGCATGTAAGTTCGTTCGACACCTGATATGTGCTCTACCTCTAAAAATAAAAATCATAGGCTTCCCTTTATTTATTTATTTTGTTAATTGACTCGACAGTACGTCATTTGCCAATGTCATGTTACAAAAATTCAATATATAATAGTCTTCCATCTTCCTCCAGAGGAGCCGCAGTAGCGTATTCACCCTGGGTAACCGCGTGTTCATGTCTTCATCCAGAGGAGTCGCCGTAGCGTCATCACTCTGGACGAAGCAGCTCGACAGTCACGTTCACTCCAGAGCTTGTAGCGGGACTCTTGATAAAGGCTTGAAACTCTAAAATTACCCAATAAATTCACCATACTGTCATTTGCGAACATTTTCTGATATTAAACACAAAACAAACACTTGTAGACATTAAAATAAAAATTATCAAATAATCTTGCAACCGTCGTTTCCCGCCATTTTCAAGAGAATCCAGGCTTCTCTTTATTGCAAGTAAACACAGACATTGTGTATACTTTTGAATATCAACATTTTTTTAAATTTACATCACTTTGCAAGAGCTCAAAGACGGGCATCAAGCGTGGCTGGGCCACAATTTGGGGCGTTTCTTGTCATCATCAGCCCGTATCAGTCCACTGCTGGACGTAGGCCTCTCCCAAGGCGTGCCACTCAACACGGTTATAGGCTTTTTGCATCTCCCTGCGAGCCTTGGGTAGGTTTTTCCCTTCCATCTTATCGGGGTGCTTCCCACACTACGTTTACCCGTTCGTGGAATCCGCTCGATAAACTCTATACCTGTTTTTTTCTGGAATTCCCTACATGTAAGGATGCAGCAGGTAAATGCTGTTTGACTTGTCTTATTTACTATTCAAATCTCGCATATAGATGTGAAATATATGGAAACAAGCTATAGGTAATGTAATTTAAGAGTAGTAGGTGTCTATGAATATCTTTAAATGGCGCGGAAGTGTCATTTAAGATGCGTATTATATGCGCATTTAAGTACGTGCATGCTGCAAAATGTACATTTACCAAATGCTCTCAAAAACGGTGGAAAATTGGTTTTCTAAAAGGATTTACGAAGCATACTTATATCATCATAAAAGCCTAGTGTCATATCTCTGCTGTTGGGACCTCAGGTTGGGACATACCTTCCCTTACTTCGAGGGAGCTGGGGCCATGCCATGATCCACCACATGGGCCCAGTGCGTATGATGATAACTAGTAAAGGAGATAGATCAAATGTGACCCAGTCACGGCACCAAAAAAAACTTGTCTCGGAATAATAGTCCCCATATCCCAGATCCGTGGTTCAGTATTCAGTGGTAACACATTAATATTGATATAACAACCCGACATGCACCTGCGGAGAAATACAGAGCATGGCCCACCTCGCGAACGACTGCCCAAACTGGCCTATAGTGGGAGGACTGGCCAGAATAAACACGGCGGATGACGAAGCCATCGCGTGGCTAAGAAAAGTCTTGCCTTTGTAATATACGCTGTGTTGTGGCAGCTGGCGACCGAACGATAAATAAATACATTAAGAGCCTTCGTAGAGCCAACATAGCGCAGCCAATCTTAAAAAAATCATATATTTCTACATAATTGCGAAAAACGGCCGTTTTTGGCACATTTGTGAACTACAACTTACCTACATTGAATCACGTTACAAATAAGCATTTAAAAAATAATATTTATAGCAATAAACAATGTGAACGACTGAACGTAGCTTTTTTAATAAAATTGATTCTATTGGAAGATATGATTTTTTAAAGATTAGCGGCGCTAGTTGGCTCATGTCAGCGCCTTAATGCCTACTCTTTCAAGTATGGAGAAATAAATAATCATTTAATTTTTATCGAAAAAAAATAGATTTATTCCGTTTTATTTCTCAATTGATAATTATTATCAAACGTAAAGACGGATCCTCTCTATCAAAATCAATCAAACAGTGTCCCTATAATACTGCTCCGCCTCACACGCTCACAGCACACCATACATGCCGTAATTGATTGACATTCCACCACTGTGTAACATACTGATTGATGCCATAAATAACTTGGTATCGTGTATCACAGTTGAAATAGGCATTTAAACCAGTGAGAGCTAACTTATTTTTACTTGCAGGAATGTTGACTAAACAAAATTATTGCATCAACATTTGACATCCGATATTCCTATTAACGTCATGCATATAAAATAAATGATTCCTACGGTGGAACATAGATAAAGGTGTACAGGAGAGTTTTTAAGGTTGGGATTTTCTCAAAAATTACTTGACCTATTGCAAAAATTCTTTCACTGGTTGATAGATAATAGTTAAAACTATGTAACTGTAAAATAATTATTAAATTAGGCCCAGTAGTTTTTGAGAAAATCTCAGCCTTATTGAGGCCCCCTGGATACGTATCTCTGTCTTCGACTGTACATTTATGGTAAAATTAATTTAGTATGGAGTTCGTAGAAACGCTATTCCGTTCCGCATACAAATAATGCAACATAAACTCGCGAAGACCTAACCTACACGTTAGTTGTTGTTGTTTTACACCAGATGCTATAATCGTGACGTTCTACGTTTATTACCCGACTGTCCTAGAAGGAGGGTAATGTTTTTCGGGTGTATGTATGTATGCTCATTCCTTCCTGCCATCCTGTAACCTAAACGGCTTGATGGATTTTGGTGTATGAGGTATCGTTACATTCGTCTTGATTACGGGAGTGTTTTACGTGATTAAGTTCAAAGAATTTTGTATTCAGAGCGGCTATATCTTTGAATCTTAAAAAACGTCGATGTATGACGAAAGTCTCGTCATACGTCGATTTTTTTGCTTCTCCATAGTTTCGCTTTCGCAGGATTCAGTACCTTTTTACCGGTTGACTTCTTCCGGCATCCGTTTCCGTACGGATGTCGGTGAAAATCTTACATCCGCGTCCACACGTGGGCGTGGGCTGTTTCAATTTAATTGGTTTGGAAAATAGCACAGTAACTCGTTTTAATTCACAGACATGACATGACAATACGTAGGTAGGTATACCTACATTTTCTCATTCAAACGTCAACAGATTCATATCGTTGTCTAAATATTTCCACGTGATCATTTTATTTGAATTTATATATTTTACAGAGTAGATTTAATTACTTAATTATTTACTACTTATCATTTATTTTAAATTTATACCAAATTAAGTACAAAGAACCTTCGTTGGAAGAGAGAAAAATGGATGTTAGGGAGACCAATCTCACTGGCTCAGTGGGTATTGGTGGATTACACAAGCCTAAGTAAATGTACTTTATATTATTAAGTATATTAGAATTTTTTCCTTCGCGATTAGAGAGCATTCAATAAATGTAAGTATGTACAAAAAAATATATATCTAGCCAACACTACACCTCGTCAAGGCCCGTCCCGCGCGGCAGGGTGCCCAGCGCCGTATATATTTTTTTATATATAATAATAGTAATTAAATAAATTTATTGTTTTAGTGCTATATAGTATGTACATACCTACCTATGTAAGTTTCTTTCTAGAAAAGAAGAGGTAAACTTATTGACGCCTTGGAATCGAAAATGGGACCTCCGCACCTTTTCACCCATTGAGCCATCGAGCTCTAGCGCATACAAACCATGTCAACGAAGTAGAAACTCGCCGCCCGCATGCACCAATGTTAATTGACAGTAAATTGGGGTTAACTCTCTGTCAATATGCACGGAATAAAAAGATCAACAACGACTTAATTGCGCCGTCGTCGCATAGTTTTAACTCTTATCTATCAAACAGTGAAATAATTTTTGCAATAGGTCAAGTAGTTTTTGAGAAAATCTCAACCTTAAAAACTCTCCTGTACACCTTTATCTGTGTTCGTACCTAACTTTAAAAAAATACTACCGTTCTTTACCAAAAAATATTCCTATGAGAGCATTGAACCTGTCACCTCGAACTGTTAAATCTAATTAATCAAGTAAACTAGGTAACATAAACGACTAATAAAGTTAATTCTTAGCCAAGATTTTGGCTGGATAAATTATTTCTGTATGTGTTCTAGATGTGTTTCAGTTTTTCAGTTTATTCAACCAAAATCTTTTAGTAGGTTAACATAAAAAATAAACAATTCTTTTTTTCTAACGATCACGCGACTCTGTAAGTACTTCGGTTTATTTCTTTTTACAATAAAGTAGGCACTTTACTGTTATCAGAATATTATTGACACACAGACGGATTTACTTACATAAGTATGGTTTACGAGTTTACGACATCGGATAAGGTAAGATAGTGTTAAACTAGACTTGAAAACAATAGTGAAAAAGTCATTTGCTTAAAATTGTTGTCTGAAAAGTTTGCTTCATAAAATACGATATAGTACTCATCGATTTGCTCTTGTTTCAACCAACTGGTTCGCCCAAGATTCTTGTTTCGACCAACATTGTACGTTTTTCTCGATTCGCCCAACTTTTCGATATTATGATTTTCGATGTTTTATACGTCGGTCTTATGAAATTCGGTCTTATGATTTTTCGGCCTTATGATGCGTAACCCTTTCAAGATACTGTCAAAAGTACAGTCAGTAAAAGAATTAGTAGACGAATCAAGGTGTGTGTGTATCTGTATAGTATTAATTAATAAGATAGGTAAGCATTAGAAACAGATATATCAATGAGTACCTACCTACTAATAACCGACGACGTATTATTTTACGTATTACATTACAGTTACACGACGGTAATACGGCATAGATTGCAATTGTTTTGCGTCTGATGTGCGCTTTCGAATGTAAGTACCTATAGGTAGGTACGGTTGAACACAGAAAGGTAGGTAAGAACAGGAGAATTTTTAACGTTGACATTTTCTCAAAAAGTTATTGATTGGTTTTTGAAAATTCTTTAAAACTCTTAACAATCTACTAGTAAAATCATTTTTAAAATCGGTCAATTTTTTCGACTACCAACCTATGTTGTTATTCATAAACCTAGTTAAACCTCACTTCCTTCCAAATCGCGTCGCTATCCCTTTCACACTTCGTTAAAAAAGGTTAAGATAGAAAGGGACAGGCCTAAACGGTGGCGTAATTTTAAATCTCGTTTATGAATAACAGCCATGTTTCGCTTAAATTACACACAAAGGAACAGATATGTTAAGGGGCATTCACAGCCAGAGATTTTACGACAAAATTGCGGCTTCTTTTGTGTGATTGGCGTGAAATGTTGGCTAAGTCGACTGCTAATTATTTAGTTGGCGTGAAAATTGCGGCGAAAAATAGCGATGTGTTCTGTAGTTGTTGTGATGCAGCATTAATAAATATATAATAGCGTATTTAATCGGAACTTTCACGCAAGTCGCAAAAATTTATTAACCGAAGTTAAATTACAAAAACGTTTTTGTGACATATCCGTTATAGTATTCCCCTTTATTTATAGAACACCCTGTAAATAAATCGAGAAAAAAATTGGGATTTTTCCGTAGGTACCTATTGGTTACGTCCCACTCGAGTTGCTGAAATAAACATCGAAGTACTTTCCTAATTACCGTTAAATTAGCGGTCAAGTATGGATAATTCATAAAAATGATATTATGTATACCTATATACCCTAGTACTTTTTAGATTAATGTAATTTATTGAATTATAATTCAACTTACCTAATCAAAAATTCACCAAATAAAGTCTCGAAAACGCGTCGGATATCGAAAAATATTTCGCAAACCACACTATATTTTCGTCCAGAAATAAAAATCACTTCTTTTCTCTTGCGCGATAATAATTTAAAAATCGAACTATTTTTTAAAACTTTCGGTTCTTTAATTTCTTTTTTTCACGCTCGCGTAAAGGCAAAGGCTCGTGCGGCCTATTTTCCTGAACAACGCGTGAATACTGGCCGCTAAGGCGGGACTTGCCACTGCTTTGCCTCGTTTGTACGAATAAGTAAACCTGCATTACAGGAAATCATGCGACATAGATGTGACGCATGTTTATATGAAATTGTACGAAATAGGGTACTATGATTTAGTAGACTTTAAGGTATTGTTTTTGTTTGGTTAGGTGTGTACTTAGGTTTCCATTCATGTAATCTGAAGAATTTACATACAGATACAGACCTTATCTATGCAAATATTCATTTCGTTTAAGATAAAAAATTGATAAATCTGCCTAATAAGTTTATAACATATACTTACAATTACAATATTTTTATTACTTAATTAAATTAAATAAAACTTGATTACTTAGGTAGGTGCCTACTATACGTAAAAATATATACCTAAGTTAAAACAAAATCTAGATACGGACTTCCTTTTAGGGGGCCCAAATTCGAACCCCAGGCTAGTTTTCTTTGCGCCGGTGTCGAGGCCTATGTTGACCCGTCTCCTTTCACCGTGCTCTATGTAGAGAGCCTAAATTAAATAGTACCTATTTCTCACACGTCAGAAAGAGTCATCTGGGTTCTCTTGAAAATGGCGGAAAACGACGGTTGCGAAATGGTTTGATAATTTTCAGTTTAATGTGTACAGTGGTTGTTTTGTGTTTTTAATATCACGTTAAGTTAATCAGAAAATGTTCGCGAATGACAATATGGTGAAATTATTGGAGGATTCGTGCAGGATCTAAAGTTTGGCGCTATAGTCAAGCGTCCCACTACGAGCTCGGGAGTGAGCGTGACTGTCGAGCTGCTTCGTCCAGAGTGAAGACGCTGACGCTACTGCGACTCCTCTGAAGGAAGATAGAATACTATGATATAATACAAATGACGAACTGTCGAGTCCATTAATAAAATAAATAAATAAATAAATAAAAGAGTCTTGACTTTCAAACAATGGAAAAACAAGTCTGATGTCGATTGGCTGAGACGCTAAAAAATTTCTTGCAAGACTTGCCTGCGATGTAAATGTTGCTTACTCCATACGGCGTTCATTGCTTTATGATATCTGATGATGATATAGGGACAAACGAGTCACTCCACGTGCATTTCCAATTCTGTCTTATAACCTAGACTAGTTCGAAGGTCTAGTCTAGATAGCCAATTAAGAAAACAAACACTGACGTAGCCTAAGGTCAATTTGGGTCGAGCCCAGTACATTTGCTTGTGCATGCGCTCTATCGATTATAATAATGTGACGATCGGCAAATACCGAGATAAAACATGTAGGTATCGATAGTTGATACAAGTGAACGTGCGTTTCCAAGAAAGTTCAGAGATTAAACAAATGACTGATTAGGTTGTAAGTAGGTAAACATACCCCTTTATACAGGGTGTCCAATTTCAATTCATTTATAAAGTTATTTATTACAGGCGCGTTTCTCGCCCAGCGCGTTAGCCTCGCTATACAGCAAGGCAACGCGGCCAGCCTTTTGGGCACGCTGCCTATAGTGGGGACTTTGGGCAAGTTTTTTTTATCTATATATCATTTGTACATATAGTTTTAGTATATTTACTTTAGTTTGGTTTTAATATTATACCTAAATACTGCATCCCGAATAATTAAATAAAAAAGAAGAAGAAAAAATAGTTATACTTAAGAAACACATTTTTTCTTTCCGTGCAGGGCCCTTACCATGAAGTCTGATATCAGGATTATTTCAATAATACTTTGTTATTTCGTACCATGACGACATTATTAGCCTTAGGTACTTTAAGGTAGTCATGGTACGAAATAACAAAGTACCTATTATTAAAGTAATCCTTCTATAATACTCATGGTAAGGCCCCTGGTATCAGGATTTTGTTTCAGATTTAATCTAAATGATGTGATGATTGATATAGTTGCTAACAATCTTAGTAATTGAGTGATTTTGCACGAAACATAATAATATTGTTAGTAAGGGGATTTCCCTGAAATGTAGGTATTTGTTCTATCATATCACGAATAAATAATAATCTAACCTATTTAGGGTGAATGCAATATTGAATGATATTCCAGGTAGATTAGCAAATTCATTATCCCAAAAAATAATAAATTATTGATACTTATCTTATATTTTAAGGCAATGAAATCATTATAAATTAGTTATTAATTTGTAGATAATAAGTAAATGGAGTTACTACCCCCCACTAGCAATATAAGATAACTCTAGAGTTAGCGACTTAACCCCAGCAAAATGTATAGAGTTTTCTGAGGTTAAGGCTATGTTTGCGCGGATTTTCAGTTTTTCTATGAAGGCTACGGCACTAACTACTAAAATTAAACGTCTGAAAAAATATACAGCAATCTTGAGGTGTCTATTTAGAGACTGATGAATACCGATACATGATTGGACAAACTTCTCACGATAGAAAAATAAACGTACCCTTTCCATGTCTTTAAAATGATAATTATTCCTAAACTGAAATAGTTATTCATACAAAATGTATATCAAAAAGTAGGGTATTATAAATACGAGAGCTTGTTTTAAAAAGTTGCCTCTCTCCCTGCCTGTATGCGGCATATACAGACGACATTCCCACTCTGAAGGGTCACCTGGAAGAGTGGGAACAGGACGTCGAGCTGGCCTTGTTTGCGGACGATAGCGCCTACTTCGCGTCGTCGCGGCGGGCCGATATCGCTGCTCGTAAGATGCAACGACTACTCGACCTGTTGCCTGGATGGCTCGATAAGTGGAAAGTGGCCGTCAACGTGGGGAAGACGG
Source organism: Tachystola acroxantha (assembly GCA_963506565.1). Classification (NCBI taxonomy): domain Eukaryota; kingdom Metazoa; phylum Arthropoda; class Insecta; order Lepidoptera; family Oecophoridae; genus Tachystola; species Tachystola acroxantha. Next base: position 2,070,147 of record OY735882.1, read on the forward strand.
CCGCACTGCTTACCGGCCGCCAGCGCAAACTCCCTTCCCAACTTAAATTGCGAGGGCAGGATATACATTGGGAATCGTCAGTGAAGTACCTGGGATGTCACATAGACCGGTCGCTTAGCATGGTACCGATGGTCGAAGGCCTGGTAAAACAGGCCAAGGCCGCCCGTGCCATGTTGCGACCGGTGCTATGCTCACGGCTACCATTACGTGCTAAACTGAGGATTTACAAGATGTATATCCGCTCTCGCCTCACTTACGCTGCCCCAGCTTGGTACTCGCTTTGCCCCACGAGGCAGAGGGCCAAGCTGCAGGCGCAGCAGAACATTGCCCTACGTATTTGTACCGGTGCAGGTCGGTACGTTCGTAACGACGTCATCGCTCGCGATGTGCGGGTTGAGTCGATCGAAGCGTTCGTGCTGAGGTTGACGCGATCACTATTCGACCGCGCCGACAACAGCAGGCACGCTCATCTCCGCAACCTCGCACCCCTGCACGCACGCCCTCCGGAAGGCCACCGCCTCCAGAGGGAGTTGCTGCGCTCCCCGTCGCCTTAAGCGGCGGGTTTGAGCTGTGCACCAAACGGACGTACCGACCTGCATAATTCCCCAACTCCCAAATCCCGCATCGCAGGCGGGTACAATCTCACCATCGGATCAACATCCGGTGAGTTCATGCCCGGGTAGAGAGGGTATACCTCAAGGCCCGCACTTCTCCCCCCCCAATGTTAGGGGTGTAAAGACCCGGTCTCTCTGTTTTAAAAAAATCTGATTTTTGTTGGCATATTTTTATTTCTCTGCCAAAATCATTCAAAATTCATAAGAATACTAATATGGAGGCAGTGGCGTGCCCTTCACTCCGCCGCTTGCGAGGTATCTTATTTGTCTCACTCTTGAGTTTGACAGCCACATAGCGCCTTAAGTAGGTACTTAACTCATTGTTAACTCGATTTTGCAAGAGATCCTTAAAGTTTTTAATTTATTTATTATATTGTTGCCATTCCAGAATGTGGCACGCTAATATTAAACGTCTCTAAGTCGGTCCCGCTCACTCTTACGCGATGCAGCATATGAGTGACAGTGACAGTTGCGTTTAGATTTAGAGTTAGGTAGTGGCTACGACAGACTCACACCTATTTGTAAAGATTTTTTTATTTATTTATTACAGCCTCTTTAATTTGTAGAGTTACTAAAAGTTACATTTGATTTGCTTTACACCAGGACATTGTGATACGAGAGTTAATAACCATGAAAACCTAACCATGAAAAATAGTTCGAATAGGCGGTGATCTAACATTGTAGAGTTCTCATTGTAGAGCAAACCGTGACTCACGTGAGAAATCGCGAATTCTTTGTAAAACAATGGTATTTTAACGAGTTAACTGCTGCTGTTAAAAATACCAATCTCTAGCAATGTAGGTATAATCTGCGACTAGAAATTATTTTATGTGATTGGTAACCTAACCTAAATTTTCGAAATGAAAATGCAAGTTTACAAGATATCCATATGGATAAAAGGTTTATTTGTACAGCCTTTGTAAGTACGATATCTCTCTTATTTAGTGTCTAATTTGAGCTATCTCAAAAAAACTTTTTTTTTTATCCTGCGCTCTATGGCGCTTTGAACAAGTCCTTTGTTGACTCTCCTTCACTTTTCTTTGTATTAGATCGTACCTACTACTTTACATTATTAAACTTTTTGGACACATTTTGGTATGGTGACATTGTAAATCTAAGATCCACTTGCATCAAATGATAAGCCGAGAGACTCTCGGCGAGAGTAAACTTTATTTGGTTGGTTTAACTTTCAGTGCAAGCGGGCCTTAATATTTAAAAACCTACTTATATAATTATATTCTTGTGAATTTATCTACTTATCCTTGGTTTGGAAATTTTACTGACATACATACACACTAATTTATTATTTATTTTTGTACTTTTTTAAATAAGTATCTACGCAGTAGTACTTAGGGTATACAATGTATTCACTACTCACAACTTCTACGACAAACAAATCACTATATTTATACTTTGTTTATGTGAAGTTACGTAACCTAATTTACATACTTAGTTATAAAATAAATATGAAAATTGCATACCTCATCCCAAAATTCATGATAATACTTCAAAGTAATTGCATCCGGCGGATCTGGCACCATATTTTCCAAAAATAACACTTCGAAATCAATTAATTTCACTCTAATCCATATATCACACACATCCACGTATTCAATTAGGTACTTTTCAATCGATTTTTCTTAGCTGCAATCTAAGTTTAGAACACTGAAGGATGCTTTTCTCAAGGCTGGCAAAAACAAAATGGCGTAGCCTTCGCCGAGACCATCTTATAAGTAACTTTACTTTAGAATTTTATTTTCCTTGAATAATAATGCACCGCAGAAGGATAAACAGAGATTACTAATCTGTTTGTAACCCCCCTCGGGTCATCTTTGTCAAATGTCAGCGTTGGAATATCCGTACTTATTTTGAGTGAATAATATAATAAATACTCTCTGTTTTGTGATGGTATTTATTATATTCTTATTATTATATCAAATATAAAAAATAGAGATAAAAAATTTGCCCAACTTGCCGTATGTCGATATTTCAGCCATCTTTATAGTAGAGTAATTAATTACTGAGGCGATCAGGCGGTATACTTAACTAACAGCTTGGTTCCACTGTTTCGTAAAAAAAGGTATTTTTTGTATATTTTATATTCATCAGCTATTAAATCCTGTACCGTAATTCGAAGCCTAATAAAACAATATGAGAATAACACTCTTGATTTCCGCTTTCCGAAGTCATAATACGTCACGTCCGCAAGCCCTTTCCTCCCACGCGCACCCCGCACCCCACCACTACCGACGGCAGCTAGGCGGGGAATCGCCATTTCACTTCATTGGCATTAAATTTCCCGACCCGTACGGTCGCCTAACCTAACCTAGCGTGAGGTTGACCGAATTTAATTTATTTTAGTCATATTATACGTAGCAAAGTATTTGCAAATCTTTACTTATAAAAGTGAAAGATAAAATAATTTCACCACGTTTCTGTGGTGCATATTTTTAACGGTGTTACCGTTCGGTTTGATTTCATTAATTATAAAAGTATTAGAAACGTCCGGCCCGCCAGCAGGAGGAGACGAATACGGAAGATGGAAGGATAGCAGCAACAGGTGTGTTTAACATGGCGCGATATTATGTTCTAACGGCGGCGCTCGCAAGCAACGTTGCGTTAAGGAATGTTCGCTAAACTGTAAGTTACATCGCTCATTACTTTAAGCATGCAAATTGAAGTTGTTTTCTTCAGTATTGGGGCCATTAGTGCTACGCAACTCGCAAGGCACACCCGAGTCCAAACATAAGGGTAATTAACGGGCACCCGAACACGTGGGTACTCGCACCCCCAGAATAGGGTAACTGGCCCAGGAGTACTGAATTCAATCGCTCTGTGCGCACATATTGGATTTCAACTATTTAACCTTAAAATACCCTCGTTATTTTCAATATTCATATTAATTTGATACACGTGGTGTTAATTTGCTTATACAAGAACTATAAGACGACCACTCATTAGGGCAGCGAAGTGGACAGAACACGATATTTTATTTCATTTATATACTTAACGTGATTTTGTCTTAGAAATATGCATACCATGCAATACCTAAATACAATACTCGCAATGCACGTACATTGTGGCAACATGTTGGCGACGCTAGCTGGCATTCTACGGCAGTCTGACGCCACTATCAAGGATTAACTAACATTAGGATAAGCTTTTTTCCAGGATTAACTAATTTTTTCAGCGGAGTAAGTCTAGTGTTCGAAATATTAAACCCTGTATTCTGTTGACATCGAGGGAGTAATACTGTTTTACAGTAATGTTCAGTGTAAAGAAGGAAATCGTGGCAATGCTGATTACCATACACTGTTGCTGATTGGCTGGCGCGCAAATTGTGGCACGAGTTGTTGGTGTGAGAACGCAATCTAATAGTTATTGTGCCGCGCAAACCGTGCCGCGCACGTGCGTTCTGGTTTGACAACACATGCAGCGTCGCCACAGGAAGCTGATAGTATGAGTAAATACTAATGACAAGGATTGCATTTCCTGTGCACCACAGAAATATCCTTTTCCCAACTTGTGGGTCAACATCAGTAATGGTGCAATGAGACAATTGGAGAGGGGTAAGTAAGTACCGAGTGACTAGAGACGTTCTCCAATTAACAGATCAGAGCGGACTCTTCCTCGTCCCACCGGGTCAGGAGAGTCGCGTCTAGCATGAGTCCTATGCTTTTCATGTCGATCAGTTGAGCTACCACCATTGGGAACAGAACGGGCTCCGCCCTACATTCCTATACCGGCTTCTACCTTATTCCGGTCATGACATCATGTTACGAGACTACAACACCAAGGATACACCGCGCCTCACAGAAAGAAAGCACAACGAGCTATTATCCCAAGGGGTCCTACAGTACTTCCCCAAAGGGTTTCCTAACTGATGAGTTCAATTAAGTCTCTTAAACTCAACGAGTGTCGGACTTTCGCGTGACTCAGAACTACTACGACAACAAAAGTATTTGGATTGCCATCGTGTACCATTGGCTTCACCTACAGGCGCTGTCTCCGATACGTCTACAGAGGCGGCCTCCATACCATATTTGCCACCCGCAACCCGAGTTACGCTCTGAGATCGCCTGGCGAATGGGTCTTTCATGTGGCTAACAAGTCGAAATATAATTTGAATAAGAATGAAGATGTATTGTCATTCCGCAGACATCGTAGAAGTTAATTTGATATTAATAAATTGGCAAAATGGGAACCAGTTTACCAAGGACTACCCACAAGCAAACCTCATAATCCCCACGGGACTAGAGTTATGTGCTATCATGCCAATCGAACTGCTGAAAGGTGGCGAGGACCACTGCCTAGGTATGCTGAGCTGGTATGGTATAGAGGTCAAGGGACTACAGACTCCCTCTCGGACCCACAGACATCTGTTGCATTGCATTGATGTACTTATCATAATAGAAACTACCAATCTTGGTTGGAATGCGGAAATTAGACCTAGATCTACTCCTAGATCATGATTACCAAAGCTAGAAAAGTACTGTTCACATTGTATTACATTCTAATACAGAAGATACTATTACGTACTATTACGTCATCCATACTTCAAGCACCAACACCCGCGCTTTGCGGTTTCGTATTACGCCGTACTATACTAGTACGCGTATTGTGCATAATATGACATCTCCGTTCGCCGGGTTATTAATTTCCGAACACTTCGACAGACCCTAAACGATAACAACATTGTCGTCGCCTACCCTCACAACGAAGGCGCGACAATACGTAACGCAGAAAATGTAAACAATGCAATCTACTTGCAATAAGTGATATGAACCTGACTACATGATTAAAATCTTTCAACTTACAACTACCTACATAAAGACATTAAGATAGAAAATAATGTATGCATATTATTATGGATATACGGCGATCGATTGCTAGAATCGGATTTTAGCGAACATAACTCCATCGTCACTGGTCACTCCCCCGGCGGAGCCAGTACATGGTAGTTGGCGCAGCACAGGCAGGTCGGCCCTTACATGTGCCGTGTTACGATACTGGAAATAGAATAAAATGTAACTCAATTCTAATTATGATTCTCGCCCCAATGGTTTTCGACCTTTGTCAGCGTGTAACAAAGTATCAGAGTTATATACGATAAGCTGGTTTTTGTAGCAATTATATCCGTCGTGTCGTGTCGTGTATATGTTGCCTACCAACGGTGAGAGACAATAACATACAAACTGATTTGTTCTACCCACAACATCAATAATGTTGTTTTGTTTGAATCCCTACACTATTACAATTATCATAATTGTAGGTAGTGAATTTATTAGGGAACGATATCATCGAAAAATTATCGTTACATTTCTACCGGTGATTTCTACCTGAAAAGGCTTCAAAGCGAACGTTTTTTAGGCATGATGATTGTGGTTTTGTGACCAACCCTATTCCATCTAAACCTGTCACAATTGTCTAACGACCGACTACTGTTAAAAGACAACAATCCGAACCGATTGTTTTACGGTTCATACGAAAATTTATCTAGCGGTCACCCATCCAAGTACAAACTGCACCCAACATTGGTGAACGTGTACCTACGATCCTTTTCAGCGCGTTCTCACAATCGGACCACGAACCTTGTGACTTGAAGCGTGGCACTGTTTGGTATATAGTGTACAGAAATTATATGTAGTGCCAGCATTCTAACAGCTATGTAACTGCGGAGCGTCGGCTTCACTTAGCTGCGCTTCTCGACCATATATTCGAATTCAAAGTTATTTTCTTGCCGGCTACGCTGCGCATATTATACCTCCCGCCCGGTCGGGGGCTTCAACGTACAGTCAAGTTTTTTATTCCCATAAATCGAGTATACTTTAAATTATGCACTAGTTCATAGAAAATAATGAAGAATAGACATGGAACGGACTTAAACACACAAAAATATATAGAATGTTCTAATTTGTTCACCGAGCATGGATAATGCGTAATACAAATTCGTTTCTAACCCAATGTTAGACGTGGTTGTCGGAATACTACTACTATTGTCCGATATATGGATTTGCATAACATACCCTTTAAGTATGTAGGTATAATACGATGAAGATTGTCGGTGAACATGGCCTGTGGTCGCTCAGTTGGTAAGAGCGCGACACGGAATGGCAAGGTCGCAACTTCAAGTCCTGCCCACGGCAAGAATTTTTTCATCAGGTTCTAATATATAGAATATATTATATATTTTTCAAAGATTTTACTTATCACGGCGGGTTCCTTGTGCCGTTTGTTGCAAACAGCGCCGCAGTGCGGTGGCAATGTGCAACTTATTCCGGTGAAGTTTTACAATACAGTTTATGGATAAGGTTTAATAGGAATGGTTCAAACAAAACTCGCCACCCAGGTCAGTTTTCGAAACCAATTCTTAAAATCTGTCGATTTAATTAATTAAACCGAATCAAATAAGGCCTCTAATATATAGCTCGTGAACGCCATTGTTCTCCATGTTATGCGAGCGAGACTCTAAAACTTTCCTATCAGATACTAAGAAGTTGATGGGAGATCCACCGAGGTGAATGAGGATTTTCATATTGATACAAACTCTCTGATACATCTATACATTTTGTATATTATAGAGTTTACACCCAAACAATTTGGCGAATTTGAATCAGGGGTTTATTGTGTAACCTAACATCAAGTGTATAATACCTACTTACGGTTTACCTACCTAGAGGTATACATTGTGAAAATTGTATTTTAACTCAAGGCGATGATTTATAACTAGATTAAACTGCACAGCTGTAAGTACAGCAGGTGATGAGAAATTTGTTGGGTAAATTAACTAAGGTACCTAACATGCCCGCAAGCGGCACCTTTCTGTCAATACCTTCAAAAAGGTCAAGATATCCGATTTCATCACCTTTCTGTCAATACCTTCAAAAAGGTCAAGATATCCGATTTCATATGAAATTAAGGATATTTTCTTTTTTAATCGATTAGATCAGCGCAAAGGCATACCATAGGTACAAATGTAGATAAACTGACAATCAGTTAAGTATTTGTTACACAAGTTACAAATGATATGGGTACCTACTAAAGGATAATGATTGTTCATAATCGTACTATTTCGATGCATAGAGTATGGCTCTTTTTGCTTATGTATTAAGATAATCTAGTATGCTCCCTCATACTACAAGGCTTTACATATTTTGCTTAAATCAATTAAGCAGATCACATTGGCATATTTAATTGGTACCACCACCACTACCACCAGGCGATAACAAACACGTCTCTCATATTGTTTTATTAGGCTTCGAATTACGGTACAGGATTTAATAGAGACGTTTTACCTGAAAATATTCGGCTTCGAATTAGGTAAGTATTTAATAAACGTTTTATTTTCAGGTAAAACGTCTCTATTTAGTTTGTATGAGATATCTAATATAAATGTATGTGTGAATAAATATCTAATAAAAGAAGTTACTTATTTTTATATTTTTTTGATTTCTTTTGTAATTGTTTTCTTTTTAGAATTAAAACTATAGTGAGCCATTACTACAAATTATTATATATAAACGGATATCACTCACTTATATTGTTAAAGTCGGCAATTAGACCGACAGTTTCGACCGATTTCGACGGTCTTTTTCAAGGTGAGCGCGCCACGCCCGCAGTGCCCGCAGTGCGCGAAGAAACGTCAACGGCGACGCGGGCGTGGCGCGCTCACCTTGAAAAAGACCGTCGAAATCGGTCGAAACTGTCGGTCTAATTGCCGACTTTAACAATATAAGTGAGTGATATCCGTTTATATATAATAATTTGTTTTCTTTTTGTCTTTGTGTTTTTCTTTTTGTAATTTTTGAAATAATCGAAGTAGTTTTCTGTTTTCCCACCTCAGTCGGACGGTAGCAAAGATATCAAATCAAATATTATACCTATATAAAAATATTGTGCATAAAAAAGTATATAAATAAATACTCGTACATATACGTTTGTTGAGTAATAAAATACTTTATTTACATTTTATGGTATCCTTATTGCATGAGAACGGGGAAAACTGTACCTACCTATCTAACTTAAACGTCAGTACAATGAAAACGTCTCGACAGTCTATGGAAAATATAACATAAGGAAACGGAAGCGCTTGTGACGTCGTAGAACCGCATACGCATCGTCTAGTATAGTATTGTCACGAACTTTAATTTGGGACCCATCTAAGGTCCAATATTGTAAAGCAAACGAGACCGTGTGAACGAAAGGCTTAACTTAATAATATACCTAATAGAATAGAATAGTAATAGAAATAGTTTATTTAGATCTATTATGGGTACATTACACAGTTGATAGTGGCCCAAACTCTCAAACTAGGATAACCTGTGTTTTGAGAGTCAGTTCCTTCCAGTTTTACAGTAGGTACAATATATTTATAGTACACCAGTGCAGGATAAAGAGTAAGCATCCAAAACAGGTAAAATAATAATAATAATAATATTATTATTATTTTAAAATGTCAACGTCTTGTCACCAACAAACATGTCATTTATTTTCTTATAGTGAAAAATGGGGAAAATTTATGTTTTTTACTGGATTTTAACATGTTTTCAACATGTTTTCCATCATAAGAAAATGATGTTATGATAACGAGATCGAAGACTGCAAACAGAAACGCACGCCCACCACCCCCGCCCGCCTCGCCGAACTCCACGTCGTCGTCGTCTGAGGATGAGTTCCTGACGCCTCAGACCGACACTAGTGTGAGCAGCGATGGCGGGCCGCCGCCGCCCGCGCCGCCGCCAAGACCTGCGCGACGAGGGCGGCCTCCGCTGCCAGCCGGCTTGGAGCGATCGGGGCGCCCTGCCCCGCGCACCGCTCCCGCCACTAGCAGCCAAGTGCGCCGCATGAAGTGGACGATGAAGATCAATGAGAACGTCATGCGCGCCTATTATGGATCCACAGAGGGGGGAACTAGCCTCACTGCGTACCGTGACCGCATGCTGTCTTTGTTTCAGGCTCTTGAACCGACTGTAACTGTTACAACGCAACGATTATCGGACCAAGTGCGGGCTATACAGCGGTTACACCTACTCGCTGAGCCCGTACTTGAGCGACTGCGATCTGAGGTATGTCCTATCCACACAGCCGACGATTCGCGACAGGGCCCGCCGGACTTGTTGCCGACTTTAATGTCGACAAATGTTCCGGCTGGCACTGTCGTCGAGTCGGATGACTGTGTGGATATACACATAGACAGCCAGGCTAATGAGCAATTGAGGAGGACTTTGGAGGACGCGATTTTGGAATTCCGTTCCGCACCGCTAGACTCTAGGCCTCGAATACCACGTTTGCCCACTCATAAACGTAATATGGCGCTAATGGGGGCCCTGAACGCTATACTAGAACCACACCTACAGTCTAGTATAGATTTAGCTGATACTCACTCAATCCTATACTGCGCGGCCATTGCCGCATGCCGGGTAGCTGGTGTTAAGTTTAACAATAAATACATCACACGACCATCTCGTGATAAGCCGGCATGGCAGACAAGGATTGAGCGACGTATCAGCACGTTCAGGACCCTCATTGGCAAGCTAATCTGCTTCAGAGAAGGCAATAGCCGTCCCAGAGTTATGCGCTTTGTACACCAGGCCTTTGCTGGGTCCAATATTAGGCCCCAGGAATACATGTCCTGGGTTACAGAGCGCATTGACTTTCTGAAGCAGAAAATTTATGCATGGGCAAACCGTATTCGACGCTACAGAGAGCGTGCGGATAGGTTCCACCAGAATCGCGTCTTCCAAAGTGACCAAAGGAAGGTGTATAGAGGTTGGGAGAAACCCGCTGATCGTGTGATTGATGGACGGCTGCCAGATGGAACCGCCATGACTACGTTCTGGCGGAGCATCTGGTCGGTGCCTGTCAATCACAACGAAGGTGTTTGGATTGATGCTGTCGAGAGTGCGTGTGAACCGATCGAAACCATGACAACTGTGTCAATCAGTGAAGATGACATTAGGCGTGCAATCCATCCGACCCAGAACTGGAAAAGTCCCGGACCGGATGGGTTGCACAACTTTTGGCTGAAATGGTTTCGAGGATCGCACGCACTGTTGGCAGCTCAATTTCAAGATGCCATTGACCGCGGATCTCTCCCAACCTTTATGACCACAGGAACCACCTACCTGCTCCATAAGACCGGAAGTACCACGGATCCTAAAAACTATCGACCCATTACATGCTTACCTACCATCTATAAGCTCCTTACATCAGTTCTGAGATCAAAAATAACAGCACATATAGTTGCAAATAATATCTTGGCCCCCTCTCAGAACGGATGTAGGGCTGGGTCCCGTGGTACGAAGGAGCTCCTCCTCATCGACATGGCCATTTGCCAACAGGTTCGTCGAGTCAGAAAGAATTTATCTGCCGCCTGGATTGACTACAAGAAGGCCTATGATTCGGTGCCCCATTCATGGCTACGGAGGATACTGGAGTTGTATAAAGTAGATACAACTCTATGTGACTTCCTTAGCTCATGCATGGGGCAGTGGACCACAGTCCTTCGGAAACCAGACGGTGGTGATCTTTCTGACTCGGGTGACCCTATAAGGATTGAGCGAGGCATTTTTCAGGGCGACAGTCTGAGTCCGTTGTGGTTTTGCCTAGCCCTCAATCCTCTAAGTACTTTACTTAGGGATTCAGGGCTAGGTTACCGACTTCGGAGAGAGGGTGAGTCCATTTCACATTTGTTGTACATGGATGACCTCAAGTTGTTTGCTCCGAATAAACCAGACCTGATGACGCTGCTGAAAATAACTAAAGATTTCAGCAACGACATCAGTATGGAGTTCGGGACGGACAAGTGTGCGGTTATCCATGTACAACGAGGTAGAGTTGTAAATTCTGACGATTTGCAACTCTCAGAAGAAATGTCACTCAGGTCTCTCTCTGAAGTCGAAACATACAAATACCTTGGTATGTCGGAGGCCTTAGGTATCGCTGATAGGGACATAAAACAATCGGTGAAGGAGCGCTTCTTTAACCGCTTGACAAAGGTACTGAAAAGTCTGCTGTCAGGTGGTAACAAGGTGCGCGCCTTTGACGGTTGGGTTATGCCCCTACTCACATACACCTTTGGCATACTAAGGTGGACTCAGACCGAATTGGACGCCCTGGATAGAAGAGTCCGTCGACTGCTGACGACATATCGCATGCTACACCCACGATCATCTGTTATGAGATTGTACATCCCACGGAAGTGTGGGGGTCGTGGCTTTCTAAACGCCAAGAACCTACACAACCGTGAGGTGTGCAATCTCAGGGAGTACTTCCTAAACACAGATTGTGGGATGCATCGCGATGTCGTAGCAGTGGACAGGGGTCTCACGCCGCTCTCCTTGGCGAACGCGAACTGGCGTAAACCACCGGTGCTCAGCACTCAGGACCGCATGGACGTATGGAGGGGCAAGGAGCTACACGGACGGTTCTACCGGGCTCTCATGGGGCCCGACGTAGACCTATTACCATCTGTATCCTGGCTACGCTTCGGTGACCTTTTTGGGGAAACCGAGGGTTTTGTCTGTGCAATTATGGACGAAGTTATCAAGACGAACAACTACCGGAAGTATATCCTGAAGGACGGTACGGTCGACATATGTCGAGCATGCCACCGTCCCGGAGAGTCACTCAGGCATATAGTTTCCGGTTGTTCTCATCTTGCTAACGGCGAGTATTTGCACAGACATAATCAAGTAGCCAGGATAGTCCACCAGCAACTTGCCCTTAAATACGGTCTTGTCAGTACTGAGGTGCCGTACTATCAGTACGCACCAGCGCCAGTTCTCGAAAATGGCCGTGCCACGCTCTACTGGGATCGGTCTATCATCACGGACAGGACTATTGTCGCCAATAGACCTGACATCGTGCTGATAGACCGATCGTCGCGTCGGGCAATTCTGGTTGACGTCACCATCCCCCATGATGAGAATCTCGTGAAGGCCGAAAAGGAAAAGCTAAGTAAATACTTAGACTTGGCTCACGAGATTACCGCCATGTGGGATGTGGACTCAACCATAATTGTTCCGATAGTCGTAACCGTGAACGGTTTAATAGCGAAGAGTCTCGACCAACACCTTAAGAGACTCTCGCTAGACAGTTGGGTCAAGAGCCGGATGCAGAAGGCAGTGCTGCTGGACACGGCACGCATTGTGAGGAGGTTCCTCACTCTGGGATCCTAACCTCCGGCAGCTTGGATGCGCATGCATCCCGCTGCCGGTGGGTAGCTATTTTTTATATTTATATATTTTTCTATTGTTTTTTATATTGAAATGTATAAATATATTAAATAAGAGTTAAAATAAATAGAGTGAATAATAATATAATAAATAAATCTTTATTTCATCTCACACTAAAAAATAACATTTTGCTTAAAACTAGGACAAATAAATTATTAGTTATGTAGATGCCATTCTTTAATGTGAGAGTCTGGTGTCTGAACTAGGTAAAAATACCTGTGGTACAGATCACCAGGCTCCCTCTCCTAGGTAATGGACTAATACAATGTAACGTATATGCGGGAATGCGTGGTGTGTGTGTGTGAGTGAGTGTTTAAAAGGGCGTGTCTCTGTGTGTGTGGGTGTGAGTGTGTGTTTGTGAGTGTGTGTGTGTGTGTGTGTGTGTGAGAGAGAGAGAGAGAGATATAGATAGATATATAATGAGTGCAAGAGTGAGTATGTGTGAAAGGGTGTGTGTGTGTGTGTCAAAAATCATTTTGATTTTAAAATTGAGGACTCATAAGGCATTCGGTACTATTGTAGTCCAAATGTTGCAGCCATTTGGATACTGCTGTCTTGCAGGAAGATTTATTAAGTGCGTATATTGGTAAACTTTTGTTAATTTGATTATAAATGTAGCCACCTAAGTAGCAGAAGAATTTATGGCAAAATCTAGTGTTACAAAATATTGAATCACATACCAGGTCAAATCTACGTCTTTGCAGGTGAAGGTCGGGATTGTAGGACAATTGAGAGTGTTTTTTCAGGACAGTCTGAAGGATAAACAATTGTCGCACGCAAATTAATGGATATGATAAATAGTAATAATAAAAGTACAAAATGTAGCCTAGAAAGAACAGTAAAGAGTAGCAACGGTGCATCCCACGCAGGGAAATGTGACTTTAGACTACTAATTATTAGTAGTCTAAAGTCACATTTCCATGTACTATTATTAAGAGTTTATATTATGTTTATGAGAATGAGATGAAGTCTAGCGTGATTTAAGTTGTCTGTCAATATTGTAATTTCATTTCGAACTTTCGACCTTATAGCAAATGTGCGGTGTAAGAAAGTTTATACGAAACGGGTCGTAAGTTAAAGTGTACTGTAGGTACAATCGACAACAAATCATCATAGGTAAGTACCTACATATTTTATATAAAACAATCTAGGCCGTATTATAAACTACTTGATATGCTGATAAGTACCTAAGTTGGGACGTCTTCACGTATCGGATTTATACGTGACGAAAATATCAATATTTTTCCTCAAACCATTAATATAATAGTGGAATATACGATATAGGTACGCAATCATCAAAGTACTAAAGGCAACAATAGTATGGTCAAATTAATTCTGTAATAACATAATTGTTATTCGTATAATTATGATAATTTGAAGTAATGGCTCACTAAAGTTTTAATTGATTGTAGGTATGGTATAAGTGCTCTTTGGAATCGAAATTGAAAAAAAAAATCACAAACCACAAACAAATAGTCTAAACTTGCATTGTATAAGATATGATTTTACCCAAGATTAAATTTCTTCTCATTTATTCGTCATCGACATATTCACCATCTTAATGCTCTTAAATTGGTATTAGTCTCCATATGGACCGACAGTACCATTTTATACATTATAGACATGCAAATCGACCGAAACCCGAATCATGTCCAAAACCGGATTTTTAGAAAATTAAAACGGACTGGTTTTTGATTTTAGTACCTACTTTTAGTCGATACAAGACCGGCTTTTGAATTTTATAGCACTATTTTATTACGAAATAAGGACTAGACAGCCATCCTAAAGCTGAATTCACAATCACAGCCAAACCATGCTCGGTGAACAAATTAAATGATGAAAAATGATATGGTCGCAGTTTCAAGTCTTGCCCACATTTATCACTTTGCTCGAAAACGCCTACTAAATTTATGATAGCAATAGATACCAATGAAATATATATTAGTAAAAAATAAATTTCACGGGTAATGTATCTCGTGTTATCTTATTGCAAGTGGGTTTAAGCACAGAATAAATAATAAGTGAGTAAGTAATACGATAAATGCTTCGGGAATGTTCGCGATGTCGCGAGTGGATGGTTTCCACGCCATAATGCGCAAGAAGACGGCTTCCTTGCTGAGGAGAATTCGTGGCAGCCCCAACAGCATCCTGGAAGTAATCGCGTGGAGATATGACTCTACTATTATAAAACACTTCGTTGAGCTGTTGATGGGAAAGAATTAGGTAACTCTTTTTGATCGCCACCTCAACGAAGCATAGATAATAACTTACTAACAATAATTTTAAGGTGTTTTACTAACAAAAGTGGATCAATGTTATCTTGAATAAAAAAAGTTATTATTATTATAAACATCAGTCATTACTGCTTTCAAATAGCAATGAATTTTCTCTAAAGTATTTTCTTCTGTTATTCAAGATAACATTGATCCACTGTCAATTTTCCAGAACCTACGCCGATGTGTTAATAAATTACAAAGATTTTACATCATTTTAGGTAACCTACATCCGTAACCGGATATTTGAGCATATAAGTAGGTTCATATATAACTAGGTCCTCTTATTATGTACCTAACATATTATTACAAACATATCACTTACAATATCTATATGATTTATTAGCACAAATCGTATATACTCGTAACGAGAATTTTGTTAGCGATATTATGTGAATTACATAGCGATACTGTTTATCTAGACGAGTTTGAATGACGACAGATTATTTTATTTGTTTAGCTTTATTGATGGACGAGACAATTCATGTTTATTTCGAAAATTAACGATTATAATTGGTATATTCCGCAAGTGACATATCTTAGCACAACCGTGGGGTGACCGCGACTTCCAATCGTTATCGTAATCGCTTTCAATTTGACACATGGACGCTATACATTGCTGCTATATTTTTGCAAGTTTTAAAAACGACAACGTAACGCAGCAATGTATATCGTTCAAGTGTCAAAATGAAAACGATAACAAAAACGATTGAAGTCGCGGTCACCCCCCAGTATGTCATAAGAGACAATACTAATCAAAAAAACATATTACAATAGATCATACCTATATCGAAGCCCAAATCAAGTGGCTTATTTTGTAAACAAATATGATCGTCTAATTACCTGTTGTGATGTAACACTGAAGGAACTGATTGATTGACCGAGTTGAGGCCGAGTTTTTTAGAGTGTTTATAGTTAGGTAGTTTTTAATGTATTTTTAAGTAGTTTTTAATATTTTAGCTAGTTTTTATTTATTTTGTAAGTTAATTTTAGTTTTTTATTGAATAAATATTGTGAAAATAAACTGATCAGATCTAATAATGTGAAAATAACTATTTAATAATCACAGAAAAGCTTAGAATGTTAGTAGTTTATGTTTACAAAATAAGACACTTGATTTGGTCTCCGGTGTACATAATAACTGATTTCTTTCGTTCCACAATAAGTAGGTCAGTCTTGGTCAATTCAATCACTCTTACCGTGAGACTAGAGTGAATATTACGCTATAACACGTGGCCAATCAAACTCTTTGTGCACGCAGTATCGTAAGCATTACGTGCCCTCTATCATATTATGAGTTACCAACCTATTGGAACTTACGTAGATACAGCCATCGTAAAGGTGAATTCAGAATCTCAAGAAGAAATTCAGAATATCAAAATTCAACAAGCAGAAATCGTTTAAAAAAACCACTGCCAAAAATTTCAGCCCTTTGATTAAAGTTTTATAGCTATTATACTATGTCACTCCTATAATCCAGACGAATCTAACAACACCCTTATTTATACCTATGTTGCAATCCATCAAGCCGTCTTCTGCAGCGCGTGCCAAAGAATAAAACATACGTACCGTCAACAGCAGATCATGGTAACACTTTTTACTTTTGACAGTTCTTATTACTTGCGTCGTAAGACTTGAAATCGTACTGCAAGTGTTACCATTGATCTGCTGTCGACTGTACCTACATACACTGGAAAAACATAACCTCCTTGCGCAGTCGGGTAAAAACTTCTCTTTAGCGTCGACACTGCACCTTTTGCTTGCAAAGTGATGTAAATAATGTAAATTCAATATAAATTCAAATGACGACGTGCCTAGAATTAGGTAGATAATAATTTTTTCTTAGATTCTTTAGAATATGAACTAATATTACTATTAATATATTTTAAAAATAGTGTTTATCCTAATAAAGATAGTGTACTAAACACGGAATAAATAGTACGGTGGAACACAGAGAAAGGTGTACAGGAGAGTTTTTAAGGTTGAGATTTTTTCAAAAACTACTTGACCTTTTTGCAAAAATTCTTTCACTGTTTGATAGATAAAAGTGAAAACTATGTAACTGTAAAATAATTATTAAATTCGGTCCAGTAGTTTTTGAGAAAATCTCAACCTTATTGAGGCCCCCTGTATACTTATCTCTGTCTTCCTTCGACTGTACTAAAGCACCTCCCAATAAAAAAAATGTTAACGAGCCAAAATATACAAAATGTATTTATTTGCGAAAAAGAAATAAGTATTATGACTCCGATTCCAAAGAGCTACCAAGAGACACTTTTATAACAGTTAAAATTTATGGGTAACTGTTACAGACCATTGTTTATACTTAGATGGTTGTATAATGTCAGCAATTGATTAATATTCAATCGATCAGCGGTTATTGGCCCGAGCACCGATCCGTGTGAAACTAGGCAACCGGCACAATTCAACAATTTCGTACTGACAGCCATTATTATGAATTATGAATGATTATCTTAGCCAATTTGTAACCAATGTGTGTTTTTGTGTAGATCAATAACACTTACAGTACGATTTAAAATCTTACGACACAGGGTTATTAAGATTGAGATTTTATCAAAAAGTACT
Source organism: Tachystola acroxantha (assembly GCA_963506565.1). Classification (NCBI taxonomy): domain Eukaryota; kingdom Metazoa; phylum Arthropoda; class Insecta; order Lepidoptera; family Oecophoridae; genus Tachystola; species Tachystola acroxantha. Next base: position 2,087,856 of record OY735882.1, read on the forward strand.
GGACTGATTTTTTTAAATTATTTACTGTGAGAGGTTTTCAAAGTGGCATTTCAAAGGAAAAAAACTAAGTTGATAAATAGATGGCGTGGCAGTAAGTCACTAAAATACACAGAAAAAAAACGAAGTAACTTTAAGTTACCTATGTTATTTTTAACTTAGTAGTTAGTACGTAGGTATTCAATAGAACTTAATAAACTATTAACATTTTCCTTTAATTTGTCTCTAAACTAAACGTTGATATGAATGTTAATTTGTTTATTTTAGTTAATTCATAGAATGATTAGAAATACATAAAATAAAAGGAAAAGTAACAGTGACGTCACATATTTCTTATGATGTTTGGAAAGTTTATTGCAATTATGCATATCTTTACCTGGCTGCTAAAAGGAAGAGGTAATGCTTTTCGAATGTATGTAGGTATGTTGGTTCCTTTGTAGCGTTATGGAGCCCAAACTGATTTATGGATTTTGATTAGATTCGTTTTGATCACGAATGATCTAATTTGGGCCAAAAAAAGTCGATTTTTTGTTTAAAAAAGGACAGAAAGCAATTGCCAGAACCAGAAACTGTACTAGTTTAGGATCTTTTACGATTCTAATAGCATCCACTCTGTGCCAAGCATGTGCCATGCTCATCCTTGATTTTGTAATTAGGTAGATTAAAAGCGTCTTTTATTTGGCACAAAATTTTGGAATTCCGATTAAAAATTAGTTAGGTAGGTACCTACCTATGTAGATTGTAACACCTTGGGCTCATTTAGTAAAATATTCTATCGATAGGGACATTTTACATAAAATGCATAACAAAGTAAGGTCACATTCCCAATTTACTTAGTGCTTATTAATTAGAATCGTATTTTTGCAAATCTATATTCATCAAAGATCTCGGTGGCTACGGTTAGGACATCGATTTGTGGATAAAGAATTGATTCTCTTATCTTGAGAACTTATAAAATTAACATAATAAATATAAACGGTTTTCTTGCCTCAGTCTTTGCAACAGTTCACCCGACGCGGGCGTAGCGCGCTCACCTTGAAAAAGACCGTCGAAATCGGTCGAAACTGTCGGTCTAATTGCCGACTTCAATCTAGTATTCATACACATGGATTCTCGTCTTTTCCTTTCCTCATCCCTTTCCAAAACTTTCTGCTTATTTAGCTAACTAGAAACCATTTTATCAGTCATTAGAGGATTACACGGCTCTCCGTGACTAGACAGTGTTAATCAAATTTCTCTCGTCTCGCCATACATAATGCAAGAGTTCGAACAATAGCATTCCAATAGAAACATTCATTTGTTTTAAGGTTTTCCAGTGAGGTAAGAGAACATACTTAGATTTTTTTTGCCTACAATTCCATCTACATAAATACTCCGTGACGATCGATGGTTAAACCTATTTTTCATGGATTTTCGCTCGATTTCGTCGTGCAAAATCGGTGGTTCAGAAATGTTCATTAATTAATTGACATTTAGCAATATTTATCGCTACAAGCCTAGTAAAATTACATACATATTTAAACTAAAAGAATGAATACTGGCCGAAGAGAAATTAAATAAAATTTATTAAAAATCTAGAGTTAAGTATATAAAGATTCCAACGAACATAGGTGTGTAGGTAATTGTCCTGAAATTTTATCACGATAACATGTTCTTGAAATGTTAATAATCAAATACAATCGGTCATGCATCGGAAAGCACGTTAAATTACAAGGCCGAAGCAAGGAGTTTAAGATCATTTCAGCCAGTTACTTTGCAGTTAAATTTTTTTAAACCTACCTTATTAGGAATCCATACATTTTTCTCTGATAAAATAAATCCTCCGTTATCATAACAACACTTATCCTTAACCAACTTTTGCCGTCCAATAGCAACTTTCACATTAAAACTCATTTTAACAATTAATCCGATTAACCACTTGTATTCCTTATCACTGGGCTCACTGTGAATGCTGGCCGGACGCAAAGGAAAATCAAGAAAAAAAGATTTTACTCGTATTATCTATGGTCAGACCACTTTCCCGCGAAAATTATTGTGACAGGTAGCGAGTTACCGCGTCCGTTGTAGTTCCAAGGTAGACTGTCGGCGTTTGAAATGTTAACCGAATAAATACGAAAATCGAATACGATTGTTTCGTTGCGGTGAATATTAATTTATTGGCCTAATTGCCATTTATTTATAGTATAGTAGGTATAAGTAATAATATTTTTCCCTAAACATCGCACCGGGTATTTTTATTGAGGAAATATTTCGTAGAATACAAGTGTAGGTATCTACGTTAAGGAGCATTAGAGCCTGTAGCCCTGTTCCAGTCAAGTTGTCATCATATCACAATATCACATGGACCGGAGACTATGAGTAGGTATATATATATTATAGTAGGTAGTAGAGTCGGTGATTTATGGACAAAATTGATGGTGTTTTGTAGCCTATTGTGTGAAGTCAAACCATAGCGAATAGCATTAAACTACATTCACAATAACACAGTAATTTATTGCAAGAAAGGTGTAAGTAGGTACAGGAGAGTCATTTGGGTTGTGATTCTCTAAAAAATTAGGTTATTAACTGATTCCGGTATCTTGAGGGATTCAAATCAAAGTCGCCGACTAGGCAAACTAAGTACATTTATCATCAGCATGTGATGTGTATCAGCGTACTTCTGAACGTAGGCCTCTCCTAAGGCGTGCCATTCATCACGAATCTCGGCTTTTTGTCATACATTGGGTCATCCATTCATCTTATCTAGTACTTTTATCGAAAAAAATTAAGAAAACGAATTTTTTGCTATTTGTTTGCAATTCAATATTTTTACAACTAAAAATCACGCCCATGGGTGCGTCCCATACTATATGGTGTGGGACGCACGTAACGTATACTACACGTAACTGTAACGTATATATAGAAAACTCGTCCACCCCTTCGGATATGGATTCTACGACTGATATGGCCAGCCCACTGCCACTTCAGTTTGCTGAACCTATGAGCAATAGGTAACTCCTTTTGTTATCTGGCGAATAAGTACATCACAGACATGCAATTACTAACATGCTATGATCTCAGACATACAGAGCCGCCGGATGTAGCTCATTGCACCTATTGTGTGATCTATAAATAGAAGATCAGGACGATCACACAATTATGTGTTATGTTCAGATGAAGACATGTTTAGAATGGCCCAGGAAATGTCGTCATTAGATAAAGGACTGTGACCACAATTAAGTTAGGTCTCGTAGGCCAGTTGCGAGTACACGTTGAAAACGATCGTACAAGTTAAGCAACGTTGGGCGAGGTCAGGACCTGGATGGGTGAGCGCTAGTGACACTTTCATCTGAGCCCCTTCGTGCCTCGGAAAGTACGTTAAGCAGTTGTCGCTTGACAGCAATCGTTAGGCCACGTCAAAAGCCTACGGGCGGCCTGAATAACTTTGACAAATAGGTTTGGACACTAAACCACGCGAGAAAAAAAAGTTAGGCCGACATTGAAAGACAATTTTTCAATTGAAATACAATAAACAAAGGCCGATTCATATAGACAGTTTTGAGCGTGAGCTTAGTCCGAGCTTGTCGTTATCTCTGTATTGCAAGCATATATATTTGCACGTCAACATATTTTTTTAAATTAGTATCTACACCACTGTTCAAGGAAAATGTGCCAACGCTGAGAAGAAAATTGGCTTTAACTCTCAGCATCTTTTAAATAATTATTATGCGGGTCATAAAATTTACAGTTATAAGAACGATCTCACACTAAGTTCACACTCAAAAAGTCTATGAATATCTGCCTAAATCTCTTTAGACTTTATAAGGAGTGCAATGCAGACTCTACGAAAGTATCTATCTACCCCTCCAGGAGACAGTACCTTGATGTATAAATGTTTATTTATTAAATGTTTATGTTATTCATTACACCACAACTATTAAAAAACTTGAGTAGGTACCTACCTACCAACATATCTTAAGGTGTTATTAATTCCATGGTCGTAACGCCCCCCCATGGACAGCAATTTAACAGTTTACTGACTGCATCGACCCTTCATAAGCTAACCAACACGTAAAAACCGAAGGTTTGATATTTAATCTTGACAGTAAGAACGAAGGTAAATATATATACTGCAGGTGTCTTATTTTGTAAACAAATATGATCGTCTAATTACTGTTGTGATGTAACACTGAAGGAACTGATTGATCGAACGTTCATCATTGTGAAAATAAAGTGATTCGATCTAATAATGTGAATATTATATCAGGCTATACCTGGCTATTCAGCGGGGGAACGTCGCCAGCATTCTAGGCACACTACCAGGTGGGCACCTACAGGGTGGGCAAAGTTTGAATGAAATTTTGTATTTGTAATTTTTTATTAAGTTTACCATAGTATCATATTTGAATGTAATATCTATCTCTGTGTATTACCTGAATAAATTTTATAATGTGAAAAAACCTATACAATAATCACAGAACAGCTTAAAATGTTAGTAGGGTAGGGTAGTTTTTGTTTACAAAATAAGACACTTGATTTGGGCTGCGGTTATAGATAGGTACTAACTTTTAGTACCTACAAGTAATAAAGTTATGCTAGCCTTAACTCGGTCTTGAGGGTGTCACTTGACCCATTACGATTTATCTAATCAAAGTCTACGACATTCACTATTGTGAATACGTCAATAAAGGCGTGTTATGTTTACACATAGCTCACGTGCCTGTTTACCCCTCGCTTGTTTACCCCTACAGATAACCTATAGGATGGAACTTTACCCGACTTCCATGTAATCTACTTAGTTGACAAACAACGAGTAAGCATAAGTTGTTTATTGTATGAGTAAGCAATTTTGTCTAGAGTCATTTAGATAAATTGTACTAGTATTTTTAAAATGTCATAATTATAATGTACTTGAATCATTTAAGTACCTACCTATTGCCTTGTAATCACGTCAAAGCGTTAGGAAATTGTTTATTGTACAATCGAAGACAGAGATAAGTATACTGGGGGCCTCAATAAGGTTGAGATTTTCTCAAAAACTACTTAACCCCGTTTAAATCCTGATAATAATTATGAGTAGGTATTTATTTATTCAGACTAGACTTATGTCCATTTGTATTAGTAACATTTTCTTAAAAGTTACGATAAAAAACGAACGAAAAACAAACAAGAACAAAGAGAGAAATAAATTCGATTATTCTTCTCAAACAATTACAGACTAGAAAGAGTCAATATTGAAGTGGAAATAATTCAATTCGTCAATATTAATCGTCACTTCCGAATCCTAAGCTTATCAAGCCTTGACATAAAAGCCAATAACATAAAGGCTAAATTTATACCTTCCAACCTTCGCCCTTTGCAAACAGATTTGCCTCGAAATGGGAGCAGTTTGCGTAGCGCGTAGGCGTCTCGTAGCTTGATGACGTAACAATATTTTGTACAGTCTACGAATAACGCAGAAAAATAAAATCATGATTTTTTTCTCAAAAACTACTTGAGCGAGTGTTACTACTTTTAGGAATATTTCCAGGAAATTCTGAACAAGACGTAACATTCTAAATAACAGTAAGCTGTAAGTACACATCTTCGCCTATAAAATACTTACATCCAATAAGCAGAGTTTTTAAGCCTGAATTATCCTTGAGATCGAAGAGTGAATAGATAGGTCAAACGTGGGTTTGGCATAGAAAAAGTATTTTCTCCGCTATCAAGAAAGAAGGACAGAAAAATATGAACCACTAAGATCGAGAACAAATGAATGCCAAGGTTTTAAAGTAACACAATGCGTAACGAAAATCTAAATGATAAGTGGAGATTCACAGCGCATATGCAAGAAAATATCAAAACATATGTGTATGACTCTGGAGCTGAGGAGCGTCGACGAAGTTATGGCCAGACTGGTGTCTTTCCCATTAGAAGGCAATAATGTAAAACCCTTGACTCACCTGATTGTCACGTATAGATAGGCGCACTCAGAGCGAAGCCACCAAAGCGAAGGCACACGTTTATATCGGGCTACAGCCGGACCATTGAGTTACTCTCAGCTCTCACACATCGGATAAAGAGTTATATAGTTATTCATGCACAGAAAGTAAGCGGACACACATAAAGTTATATATCACAACACACAATGCGGTAAAATGCGGGTTTAATGCGGATTTACTGTACGAATGCACATTTACATGTCGCCACAGGAGCTGCCAAAGCGAGACTGACAAGCATCTTCTTGGTATGCAATCTTCTTAATATATAATCTTCTTCTTCACATGGGGATGTGGCCAGTGACTGGCGAGCCTCAAGTTAACAGAATTACCCGCCAATAAGAAATCCACCAATTTGGCCAAAACAGATCCCAGCACGTTGAAAGGTTCCCTTTCAATATAAAACATCGGGAGATGTAAATAAAATGATATATGGAACAGTCTCATAAAGGTCGAAATTAAAGACAAACTTAAATAATACACTGGGTGGCGCAATGCCATTAATTAAATGCCTCGAACAATATCACTTAACCTAGCACTAAAGAAATAAGAGAAGAAAATAATAATCCAAGATTCTTCAGAAAAAAGTAGCATGTGCTAATAAGAAAACAGTATCTACATCAGAAATTTGAGAGATCATACTGTGAATGAAGTCGAGCAGACGCAATTAATACATTTTGAAACTCAGCTTTCTTTGATTGCCTTCAATGTTACATATTTCATCCGTTTACAATGCAAAAAAAGATATTTTGTGGTCCATCTACACAGGATCGTTTAAACTAAACTAACATTCATGTAATTGGTTCCGTGAACAAAAGGCAATTTAGCTAAAGACCGTACGTTAGTATAAATTTTGTGTTTTAAAAAAGTTCAAATAAGTAGATCCCCCAGAATCAAATAGTTTAATAAGTCGGGTTGGGTATGACTGAGACATTACAAACATGTGTACACGATCTAACATATCTGCTAGACAAAATCCAATAGCGCTGACGAAGCAAAGATAACAGCAATCGTGGTTCTATATGGTTGCACCTGTTGTAACTGACGTTACTTTCGATACTTTCAGCTAAGGACTTCGGCAAATCATACTTTTGTTCATGATTGTCAGTAGTTTGGTAATCTTCTGCGAAAGTACTACCATCTTGGGTCATTTCTAGATTTACTGCGACAGCGGAGTTGTTGGACCTGGATTTTTGCTTGCTTATATAACATGGAACAAAATGACACGAATCTATCCGTGATGAAGTTCGTTTAGTACAGGAGCATGACACTGATTCAGCACATTGCGCAGATGGCATTGTAATTGCTTCCTCTCCTTGTGTATCACTGATTGAAATAGATAACTTGGGACAAGTTTCATATCTGACGTCTTTGATTTCCTGGTAGGACGTTGGAGCCTCTAGGTCTGGAACCTCTTCGGTCTCCAGCTTTGTTGTGTATGCGATTGTGGGCTCAATTGCCATTGCACAAAGAGTTACCGCGTGGTTATCTGAAGATCTTGTTGGCGCATCACCCGTCAAAACAAAGCCCAGAGTGGTACGGATTAAGTCTGGTCCATAGGGAAAGCGCTGAACAAAACCTGGAAGTAACAATCGAGCAAACAATTGAGCTCCGATTAATAAATCTATGTCACCAGGTTTGTGGAAAGTTTCATCGGCCAAAGGCACGTTTCCTAAATGAGTCAACATAGAGATGTCAACGGGAGCGGTAGGGAGTCTATCAGTTATGTTATCCACCACAAATGGCTGGATTTCATACGATATTGTATTATCCACACGAGAACTGAACTTTAGTTCCGTGGTGGCATTCGCGTAATTAGGTGTTCCACCGAATCCATTGACTGCTATAGGATCAGACAGATCTTGTAGAGACAACGAAAGTTTCTCACAGCATTTCGCTGTAATGAAATGGTTCTGTGAACCCTGGTCTATTAAGCACCGGACTGTACGTAATTCTCCTTGTTGGTTAACCACGTGCACTATCGCAGTGGCCAGTAGAACCGTTGAAGTTAGTATATACGACGGACAAGAGAATCCGCTCTGAGTTGAGCATGAAGTTACACCTGACGTAATACCAGCTCTATCTTCATTCTCACTCTTCGTATTTTCAATTATTACATTAGCATCTTGTTCATAACAAATGTCATCATTACCAGTTTTCTCAGTAGTATCGTATGCAGCTGGAAGCGACATGGGTTGGGTGTCGCTCCATGTCGGAAGGTGCACTAATGAGTGGTGATACTTCGATTGACAAAAATTACACACGTTCGACGACTTACAAACATTAATTTTGTGGCGAACGCTTAAACAGTTGAAACAACCACCTTTACTTTTTATGATATTGAATCGATCCTTGACTGGCAAACTCACGAAATTAGGGCATGAGCGTGTGAGTCTTGCTGTTACACAGAGGACACAGCGCATTCTTATATGAAGTCACGAAAGAATGGGTAGTTTTCGCGGGATATGATTTTTGAACTACTCTTAATGGAATTGAGCTTGTATCTACATATTGCTGTGTTTGTCTACAGTTGGCATTAGACAATACCTGAGGATCGGTTCTTTCAAGAATTCTGACCTGTTCTCTGATAAATTTTACAAGACTATTATAAGTGGGATTCTTTTCTGAACGAACAGCTGATTCAAACGAGCGAGCTGTTTCACTGTCCAACCTTTTCATCGACAAGTACATAAAAATGAAATCCAACTTATTCGCGATATTTAGGTTCTCAAATGCAGTCGCGGAAAGACAAAATGTATCAATAAAGGTATTAAGACCGTCGACGGATGGAAATTGAAGTTCCTTAAAATTAAACATCTCATCCAAGTACGCTGTGCCGAGGGTCCGAATGTCTTCATATTTCTCTTTCAATGTCGTATATATGAGATCATAATTATCACCTGACGGGGCAATGCCTGCAATAGAAGCTAAAGCCTTGCCCTTCAGCTGGCCACATAGATAGTAAACCTTCTCCGAGTTAGACAAACTGTTATTATTATGAATATTCTCCGTGAAACATTCATAAAATGTCGACCACATTTTGATGTCTCCATCAAACGTCATAAGCGGTATGGGAGGAAGATTTAGCTTTACACGTTTTACACGAGGCTCAGCTAATTTCCTGCTGTCGTTTTCCGTCTCGAGAATCTCTACATTGTGTTTTACTATGGAATATATCTCCTCAAAAGACTCCCAACTATTAAAATTGGGCACATGGTTCTGATCTGCTGTCATTCTAGCGAAATTCAGGTCTTCCTCAATTTGACGAAATTCGGCGCGTAAAGCAGAAATATTAGCGGCCGAAGATAAAAATCTGGTTTTATCTGTCGTTGCTTCTAGGGTTTTAGAAGAGTCATAAATCTTCTGTAAGCGTGCGAAGTAGGACCTTTCATAGGCCTCTAATAACAATACGCGAGCCATTTCCTTGCTGGTTTTGTCTACTGATTCTTCTTTCTTATTAGTCATTTTTTTATTTGACTGTCTAAATAATGTGTATATTATTTTAAATATGCGAGGAACAGTATGAAACTAATGAAAACCTTATGTAAGTGCCTATAACATAGACAACCAATTAACAAAACAAGGTGGGTGTTGAGCGCGCGTTAGCGACACATACATATTATGCGCTCAAGCAGGCTGCGCGGAACCTAATAGATGGATCACCAAATGATTCACTCGGTATTCAATTTTCAATTCAAACATTCGGTATTCAATTCAATGAAAACTGTGTATCATGCCATACAAATGGATAAGTAGTCAAACATAACGAAATATACGTACTTCAAGATAAAATAAATTTAAATACAAACTTTGTACCTAAGTATTACTCGCAAACTCAAAGAGAATGTAGGTAATTGCTGAAAGCGTAGGTATCCTAGCAACAGGATAACAGACAACAACAAATTCTTTGTTGTCAAACTAAAATAAGAACTTGAAATAAAATGTATTCTAAATTCAAATTATGAGGAAAAATGGCGAAAATATGGAATGATTTTGAGAAAATTCAATAATGCGAAGAAAAATAGCGGGGTTTCATGAGTGGACTGTATTTTAGCAATGAAATAAAATGCGGTTTTAAACTGGATCCGGCTCGAAGGACCAAAATGTATGACTCTGGAGCTGAGGAGCGTCGACGAAGTTATGGCCAGACTGGTGTCTTTCCCATTAGAAGGCAATAATGTAAAACCCTTGACTCACCTGATTGTCACGTATAGATAGGCGCACTCAGAGCGAAGCCACCAAAGCGAAGGCACACGTTTATATCGGGCTACAGCCGGACCATTGAGTTACTCTCAGCTCTCACACATCGGATAAAGAGTTATATAGTTATTCATGCACAGAAAGTAAGCGGACACACATAAAGTTATATATCACAACACACAATGCGGTAAAATGCGGGTTTAATGCGGATTTACTGTACGAATGCACATTTACATGTCGCCACAGGAGCTGCCAAAGCGAGACTGACAAGCATCTTCTTGGTATGCAATCTTCTTAATATATAATCTTCTTCTTCACATGGGGATGTGGCCAGTGACTGGCGAGCCTCAAGTTAACAGAATTACCCGCCAATAAGAAATCCACCAATTTGGCCAAAACAATATGAAAAAGGAACGTGTCATCAATTAAAAACATGATTTCTAACTGCAATGTTAGACATGAATGTGAGTAATTGCACAATTACTGGATAGATGTCGCTACCGTCCCTAAGATGAATATGGAGACAAAATTGGACGACCTGGGTACGATATCACGGTGGCTCTGTTGGAATAGAGCGTGCCACGGAATGGCGAGATCCCTGTTTCGAATCCCGGTCCTGATGAAAGTTTTTCTCCATTTATCATTTAAATTATCAATTGGTTAAATTCCAATCTGGTTTATCCAAAAGTTAAGTTAAATTCCCACTGAAACGTGCTGCAAGCGGTCAATGTAGAGTGATTATTTATTATTAGATTAGATACCTATACGCCTTATCGTTACTATAGTTACCTAACATTGTAAGCGAACATTGACCTAAACAATTAAGGTATTGAATGAGAAGATGGAGCTGGTATGTCTGTGTGATTTTAATATGTGCATTAGGTTTTTTATTACTATCTATTATTAGAGTTTATGTTGTCATTAGTACTATTGTTCTTAGTTTTTATGTCTATTAATTTATAAGTTTCTGTTAGTCAGGTACATATTAGAAATAAATGCCTTATTTATTAAATTAATACCTAAAATGCGGCTTAAATTCACAGACGGTTCAACCATCGATTTTTGTACACCTTGCTTAGATACTTATTAGGTTAATACTGACAATTATATTATGGTTATGCTGTAGAGAAAAATTGATGAATCGGCATTGATCTCCTATAAACAACTAGATACACAAAGGTCTTAGAAACAATTTTAAAAAACGTTCATATAAGGGTCCATTGTTAACGTCCAAATAATGGCCAATAAAGCAAATGAGGGTCCATTCATCCGTTTGGACCTTCTTTGCGCTCGGACATTTTTAGAAGGCAGACTGTGTATCTAGTTGTTTATAGGAGATCAATGTGAATCGGTTATGAAATGTGAATACATCAGATAACCCTTAATACCCTATTATCTACTTAAACATTCCGTTTGATAACGAAACTTCTATGGAAAAATAATCTCTAATTCTCAAATATTATCTATCTAAAGGCTGCAGGCTGTACCTGGCACTACCAAGTACCGAAGTTGGGGTCGCAGGTTCGATGACTGGACATGCAAATTGCTTCGCTAAACATTTGACGGCAAAAATATTTTTCTCGGATTAGTAGTTATATGCTAACGAACTTTGTTATTATTAATATGTAGAATTGTAGACGTACTCATTGAGAGAAAATACTCGTAACATGTTTTTGAATTACAGAAATGGTGACTGCCAAAACTTTTTAGTTAGAGCTATAAAAATATAGGTATGTATATTTTAAACTATATAAATAAACCACGTTCGATGCAGTTTTTATTATACTTATAGGTAAGTACCTAGGTATAACACACAATTAAAAAGAATGGATAAGTAGGTATCAAACATAACACGTGTATTTTTATTTCAACTAGAACTATCTTAATTCTTAACTCATAAAAAAGACTCGTCAAAGGCATTCTTTGCACCAAATCACTTCAAAGCATTCTCAAGCTTTGTTAAATCCATGCAACGAAACCGCAATACATAAACACACCCTTCAAATTCAAACCTTCCACCCTTAACATACGACTCAAGTCATTCAACCCCTCGTGACCTTTACCTGACATTACATCATCATGGAAAATTTTAATTAAATTAAATTCCACATACCTTTTTCTCTAGCAATCCAATAGTTTCTCCCGGTTCAGCCATGTTTTTCTCAATCATTTCTCTCTTTCCGAATAATAAAGGTGGATTTACGTACGACCGGTGTCGCGTGTGTATACGACTGTCAACCCTGTGAGTTGGCGCATGCGTGGAGCTGACTAGTCCCGGACCCCTATTTGGTGCGAGTGACGTCAATTTTGTTAGGGTCCCGCTGGCGATTAGGGAATGATTCATGAAGGAAGCTATGGGTTTTGTGTGCATTTCCTATTGGGTTTGGCTATTTTATCGATTGTTGGTCGAAAGCACGTCAAGTTTTCTTTGCGTCATTGAATAAAATCGTACTTTCAAGTGGAAGCGAATCATTTAAACAATTCCTGGATGGATTCAATAACCATCTCATCGTTTTGAAAACTGTCGGTTGCTGAACCCGCTTGAAAAGCGTCGGAAAACTTTCTTCCGTTATTTTTTTTTTAACTTTTTTGTGTTTAAACACTTTGTGGTGTATTTTAAACAATAACAAGTGATTATTAATTTATTCTTAAGAACCCTATTCCATTCTTAATCCGTGTAAATTGATATCATCCATTATGTTCAAGAGTACAGTAGGTATTCTGAAGTCTCTATCACAAGACTGTCCGTCACAATATAAGTGAATGACGTGACATACAATAAATTATCATACTTAGAAATATCGAAAGCTCATTTATTATGGAAGGACATGCAATCAATAGTTATGCTCTGAAAGTAACACTATCTAGGTTTATAGCTAACCGATATAGTTCGTAATTCTGCGAAACATTGCTTATATTAAATCGCAATTATGATACTTACGAGTATTTTAGAAAATCGTATTTTTAAATTCTAATACAAGATTTTTAAGATTCGGAGGCGTAACTTGTAATTAGTAGGTACCTAGGCCATGGTCCTCAATAAACTCTTTTCGACATGCTTGTTTCTTACTACGGAACCCCAAAAAATTCAAGTGACGATTCACATCTTGACCGAATTTCTGAAGCATTATTTAACAATGATAACTTTTGTTAATTATCTAAAGTCAGGGGTGAACTTAAAAAACAGGATCCGAGTTGTTATTCAAGTTATTAATAAGTTGTTTTGTTGAGAATTTGAGATTACGTGTTAAATAACATTCTCAGAAGGCCGAAAAGTACCTACCTACAAATTGAGAAATCATTGTGAAACGGAAGGGATGAAATTCTAGGGGTGAGTTGTGAAACAAACTTGCGCAATGTTTTGCGACTCAAATATATTTTGTGCTTACGTGGGATCAGCACGGATTGATGGCATATGTGTCATGGAAAACTTATTAACCGACTGCTAAAAGAAGAGGGTAATGTTTGTATATTTGTTCCTAGTGATCTCTGCAACCTAAATGGCTTTATGAATGGTGATGTAAGTATTGAGTGTTGTTAGATTTGATTTGATCACGGGACTGTGCCAAAAGTGCTTATTCCACTTTGGTCACACCTTGGAATGCTTACACAACTGCCCCTCACCATGAAGTCTTATAGCAGGATTACTTCAATAATACTTTGTTATTGCACCATTATGCTACCACTTCCTACCGCACTGCTTCTCTACCCAAAGGTTGCCTGGAAGAGATCGCTCTCAGCGATAATACCGCCTATTGTATAATAGTTGTGCTTAGTATGTGTATCTGTTTTTGTGCAATAAATATTATTTATCTTATCTTATTTCGTACCATGACGCCCTTGAAGTAAGCTTATTAAGGGTACGAAATAGCAAAGCATTATTAAAGTAATCCTGCTATAAGAGTTCATGGTACGGGGTTGTACTACTTTGAAAAATATGATGTTTGGACCAACTGCGTCTTTAGACCAATTGCTTTACGACGAACCGAACCGCATTTTGGACGAAACTGCTACTAAATCCTTTTAATTTCATAAAAACGGTAACTCTGTTAAAAATAAAACCAACGTTAAATTTGTAGAGGTATAATTTATTTCACATTTAAATTACATTACAACATTCGTACTGATTTGGGGCTTAAATTCAGTTTCAAAACATTTCCTATTTACAATGCAAATATTATAAGCTAAAATTACTTGAGATGGCATTCTTTATAATTAGTAATATCAGTCCACATCACAACTGTAATTTAAATATTTTATCATTTAATTGTAATAATTAATTCAGTAATTATTTTATAATACGATTATTTCTAATAAAATCTGTTTTCCTTTCTGAGCCCTTGTAGTATGTAAAGATGCGTCTTCACCGCGAGTATTAACGTGCATTTTTGATTGTGTAGGGGTCAATATTTTTTGTCACCGCCGAGATTCGAACCAGAGACCTCGCCATTTAGTGGCAGCACTTTTCCAACAAAACTACCATCGAATCAGGGACATCACACTCAAAGAGTCAGTTACATAGGAATAGTTTCTCGAACGTGAATAAACAAACGGCGAACGAACGAATCGTACGGGGCGTACTCGCAAACAAGAATATCGTACGATATTCTCGCTCACACTCGTTCGAGAAACTATTATCGTGGAAATAACGCTTTACAAACGTGCTAGCTCTTACGAATGTCAAAATCCATTGAAGTTTGACTTATAAAATATAGTAGTTGACTCTGACAATTTAACTAATCGATCAATGCCGGGAAATCTACTCGAGCATTTGGACAATTTTGAGTTCGAGTTGAATTTAAGTTCCGTCTTAAAACTGTCAATTTTAATATAACTATGACAGTTGTAAGAGCGAGCTAACGCTAAGCTCATGCTCAAAACTATATATGAAATCCTTTGGACATTTCCTGCTAAATTCTTTGCTGTTTCTTTAAAAAGAAAAGTATAACAAAGATATCACTTTCTAAACTTACACGGTTTTATATTAATTAGATAAAACGGTAATTACCGTGTTAAACAGTTATTACAGTCTACTCGTGACCATGATGGCTGTAATGCTGTCGAAATGTCAAAGTTATAAAACTATGCATCATCATACTCATTATTACATATTAACAATTATATTAGGTATTAATCCTAAATTGGTAATCTACCAATGTGTATTATGAAAAAATGTAATTTGTCTTAAGAAGCATTGTAATTTGAAATAAATATATCTAAATCATCAATAACAAATGTTTAACACAGTAATTCCCGTTTTACCTAATTAATAAGGTATATAAGTGTTCATATTACTGATTCCCACAAATAGTCCAGAGGTAAGGATCGAACCTGCGACTATTTCCAAGTATTCGTAAAAATCTCACGGTGAAAATGCACATTTAGATATTATTAGATAGATACCAAGCTGTTATGAAATGATATAATTTTTTTAAGTTACAAAAATCACTATTTCAAAACCAACGTAGACATAAAAAATGAATTTATAAAACGTGTTTAACATAAAAAGTGCATTTTAGACAAATAGGTCTATAAAAATCGCTATACAATCATAATAATAACTTGTTTTATATAAAAAAATATGAGAATTATCCAATATTTAATAGAAAATTACTTAATTCAACCCGAGGCAAGACATGTAACTCTAAAATTATTTATTATTTTAAAGCTGTGTACTTACTAATTATAATTATTTAATTAAATAATATGTAAAATATTTTACCACAAACTTTTGTGGTATTATCTTACGAATGTCAAAATCCATTGAAGTTTGACTTATAAAATATAGTAGTTGACTCTGACAATTTAACTAATCGATCAATGCCGGGAAATCTACTCGAGCATTTGGACAATTTTGAGTTCGAGTTGAATTTAAGTTCCGTCTTAAAACTGTCAATTTTAATATAACTATGACAGTTGTAAGAGCGAGCTAACGCTAAGCTCATGCTCAAAACTGTATATGAAATCCTTTGGACATTTCCTGCTAAATTCTTTGCTGTTTCTTTAAAAAGAAAAGTATAACAAAGATATCACTTTCTAAACTTACACGGTTTTATATTAATTAGATAAAACGGTAATTACCGTGTTAAACAGTTATTACAGTCTACTCGTGACCATGATGGCTGTAATGCTGTCGAAATGTCAAAGTTATAAAACTATGCATCATCATACTCATTATTACATATTAACAATTATATTAGGTATTAATCCTAAATTGGTAATCTACCAATGTGTATTATGAAAAAATGTAATTTGTCTTAAGAAGCATTGTAATTTGAAATAAATATATCTAAATCATCAATAACAAATGTTTAACACAGTAATTCCCGTTTTACCTAATTAATAAGGTATATAAGTGTTCATATTACTGATTCCCACAAATAGTCCAGAGGTAAGGATCGAACCTGCGACTATTTCCAAGTATTCGTAAAAATCTCACGGTGAAAATGCACATTTAGATATTATTAGATAGATACCAAGCTGTTATGAAATGATATAATTTTTTTAAGTTACAAAAATCACTATTTCAAAACCAACGTAGACATAAAAAATGAATTTATAAAACGTGTTTAACATAAAAAGTGCATTTTAGACAAATAGGTCTATAAAAATCGCTATACAATCATAATAATAACTTGTTTTATATAAAAAAATATGAGAATTATCCAATATTTAATAGAAAATTACTTAATTCAACCCGAGGCAAGACATGTAACTCTAAAATTATTTATTATTTTAAAGCTGTGTACTTACTAATTATAATTATTTAATTAAATAATATGTAAAATATTTTACCACAAAAGTGTACGGTCGAAGACAGACAAAGCTGTACAGTAGAGTGTTTAAGGTTGAGATTTTCTCAAAAAAAACTACTTTACCTATTGCAAAAATTCTTTCACTGTTTGATAGATAAAAGTTAAAACTATGTAACTGTAAAAGAATTATTAAATTCGGCATAGTAGATTTTGTGAAAATCTCAACCTTATTGAGGCCCCTTGTATACTTATCACTGTCTTCGACTGCCTACCTAATGAATACACTCACCGACACGGAATTTAACCAAAACTTTTTTGCCCTACATTTTTGTCAAAATAATAACTAAAACTAAACAAATCTAAACCGAAGCCCAAATCAAGTGTCTTATTTTGTAAACAAAAACTACCCTCGCTCACCTTGAAAAAGACCGTCGAAATCGGTCGAAGCTGTCGGTCTAATTGCCGACTTCAACAATATAAGTGAGTGATATCCGTTTATATATAATAATTTGTAGTAATGGCTAACTATAGTTTTAATTCTAAAAACTACCCTACTAATAATTTAAGTTATTCTGGGATTATTGCATAGTTATTTTCTTATTAGATCGGATCACTTTATTTTCAGAATGATGAACAGTGGGGTGACCGCGACTTCCAATCGTTATTGTTATCGCTTTCAATTTGACACATGGACGCTATACATTGCTGCTATGTTTTTGCAAGTTGTAACAAACGACAACGAAACGCAGCAATGTATATCATTCAAGTGTCAAAATGAAAACGATAACCATAGCGATTGGAAGTCGCGGTCACCCCACAGGTTCGATCAATCAGTTCCTTCAGTGTTACATCACAACAGGTAATTAGACGATCATATTTGTTTACAAAATAAGACACTTGATTTGGGCTGCGGTATAGATGAAATCTACAAATCAAAAATTTGTATCTCTGTAGTACAGTAATACGTTTTGAAAATTATCTTTGTAAGTAATAGACATTACTATAGTTTTATGATAAAATATCATTACACGGTATACTAAGAAATTACCATAAATAAAACTATTTATACCTAATTAATCTAGATTTCGAATTATTTCGATTTTTCATTAACTATTAGGCCGGTTTACTACTCGTTGATTGTGTGATACTAGAATTAAGACGTAGGTGCTCCCTCACCGGGAGCATTCGCGTGTAATGTAACGTTACAGATTCGAGCATTACATCAGTGAGGGAGAAAAACAGCGTCAGTCAGGAAGGTAGTATTGTAATGTAATGCTCAAAGTCGAATCTGCAACGTTACATTACAAGCGAATGCTCCCGGTGAGGGAGCACCTTCAGGAAATCGACTTCAAAACTGTGCAATATTCACGCGGTTTAGCCATAAACATGATTAAAATTAGTACACGGTTTAAGCTTTCGGTCCCTTTTTAACTTAATGTTCTTAACGAAGTGTGAAAGGGACAAAAACAACTGGACCGAATTAATTAATTATTTCACAGTTACATAGTAAAACTTTTATCTATCTAACAGTGAAAAAAATATTTATATACAGGGTGTAACGGAAACATGAAGCCGAAGGGAGGGTGTTCAGTATGAACTGTACAACTTTTCGATATTCGCGATTTTATTTTTTGACTTTTCATACATTTCGTACCGGTCAGTTGATCGATTTGTATGAGACATTGATTTATTTTTATTTTTTATTCGAAAAGTCGTAGAACAAAAATTGTTCAGCTGCCGATACTGAACACCCTCCCTTCGGCTTCATATACCCTTTACGTTGCACCATGTATTTGAAATAGTTTTTGAGATAATCTCAACCTTAAAAACTCTCCTGTACACTTTTATCTGTGTATGATTAAAAAAAATTGTATGGCAAAATAGGAGTAATGTTTGCCCAGTTTAAAAGCCAATTTACTGTACTTTACTTATAAAAGATATTATCATCATAATTGACAATAAATATATCTAATTATATTTGTAGTTTATATACAGTATTTACAGTTCTTTAGATAAATAAGCACATAGTTATCTATGTTTCAACAGGTACAGTCGAAAGCACACCAAACGTAACACTTTGAATTTTGTACCGTTCTTATTGTCTAGGCAATAAGTGTTGAAATCGTATTACAAGCGCTACCATTGACGTGGCCTCGAGTGTACATATTGTAAAAGTATAATTATCAGTTCCTATGCATTGTATGGCATTAAAAATATTAATCATAAATAAATAAGAGTGTGTTCATTGCCATTTTTCTTGTGGACTCGCCAAATATGATTCTGACTACCTAGAAAGCATTGTAAAAGTGTACAAACAAAAATACAATGTATTACTTGGCTGTATGGGTTAGATTCCCTTTGCCTACTACGTCAGAGCCACAGTACTTCCGGAATGCCTAATTTTACAGTAAACATTTTTTTCTCGGAATTTATCTACGAAAAAATTCAGAGACAAAATCTTGAAATGGTATTTTTCTTTTAGGATGTTAATAATTATTATTCTTCTTCTTGGGGGTTGCCTCTCCAACTAGTGAAGGTTGGCAATCAGCTCATCATATTTGAGCCTATCTCTCACGAGGCGGAACAGGTCTGCGGCGCTCGCGATTCCAGTCCATTCCCGGATGTTACGCAGCCACGACTTTTCCTGCGACCGATTCTTCTCTTTCCGGCGACTTTTCCCATCATAATAAGTATCATAATAATTATTAAATCTTGTCAATTTGATGTGTGGCTAAATATATACTGAATAATTTAAAAGTTCGGAACATAGCAACAAAGAAGATAATTTTATTATGATTTAATTATCAATGATTAAGAGCCTTCATAGAGCCAACTGGCGCCGCCAATCTTAAAAAAATAATATCTTCCAATATAATTAATTTTATTAAAAGCTATTTACAAAATGTTTATTCGATAAATACTAGTTTTCAATAGGTATACAATACATGGCATAATTGCGACAAGCTAAGTTGTAGTTCACATTATGCGAACTACAACTTACCGACATTGAATCACGTCATAAATAAGCATTTAAAAAATAGTATTTATCGTGATAAACATTTCGTAAATAGCTTTTTTAATAAAATTGATTATATTGGAAGATATTTTTTTTTTAAGATTGGCGGCGCTAGTTGGCTCTATGAATGCCCTTAAATAAAAATGTCAAGAGGAACTGATAACGACTTTTATATATCCCGTTACTTACCTATAGTTTCAATAAATACATTCCATTATTTTAATATAACCTAATACCTATTATATAAAATTCCAGATACAAACAGGTACACGATATAGTATAATATCATCGTTTCAATATCACCTAAGGAATATGATATGTTTATTTTTAAATACAGGCTGTTATAAAAATACTTGTTTATTTTACGGTTTTCAGAGAAACTGTCTATTGATAACTGACCTGAGCTATTTTTTATTATAAACTAGCTGCCAGAGACAGACCACTTACCCCATAGACCTGTAACAGGAGCCCGTGTCTGCCCGCACATGAGCTCAAAATTGCTTCGCGACACGCGTAACCTAGAGATATTACCGACATGGACGCATCTCTTTAATACCTGCAGGGCGATCGAGCGCAGTTCACGGCGGGAAGCCAACGGCCTTGATAAAGATCGTAGAAATCGGTCGTAACTGTCGGTGTGAGTGCCGGCATCAACAATATAAGTGAGTGATATCCGTTATATTTTTATTATTATAATACATAGATTGCACTTTTTTTTTCTTTTCTCGTGTGATTTAGTGACCAAACCTATTTGTCAAAGTTATTCAGGGCTCAGATGAAAGTGTCACTAGCGGTCACCCATCCTGGTCTAGTGGGGTGACCGCGACTTCCAATCGTTATCGTAATCGCTTTCAGTTTGACACATTGCTGCTATGTTTTTGCAAGTTTTAACAAACGACAACGAAACGCAGTAATGTATATCGTTCAAGTGTCAAAATGAAAACGATAACGAAAACCATTGAAGTCGCGGTCACCCCCCTGACCTAGCCCAAAGTTGCTTAACTTGAACGATCGTTTTCAACGTGTACTCGCAACTGGCCTACGAACGCCTTAATCGATTGCACTGATTAGTTGGAGGAAATATCTTAAAAGACTACTAATTTAATTTAAAATTGTAATTTGGGTAGATCTAAAGTTGTTCAGTCACCGAATTAGACCTTTCTGTTACACGTAGTAAAACCATTTTATAACAGCCTGTATAACACACAGTACAGCCACATACCAACACGTTACACAAGAAAGATGCTTTATTATGTATTTATTTAGAAATATTTTATATACAATTTTTTAGCGAGTAGAAAAGGAACAAAACTTACGTTTAAATTGTAAGCATATATTTTAATTTTGGGTCAAAATGAATGCTATTGATATTTTATATAATATCAATATTTAAAAGTCCAAATATTTACTATACTTTTAGTAATAATTCGAGATTCATAGGCTTTACACGTTATAATCATTTATTACAGGTTACAAATATTGTATCATGGTCTAACGAAGGTTACACGCGTTATTACTTAGTTACACACTGTATAGCTCAGTTACACGTGTTATTACTTAATTACACACTGCATAACTCAGTTACACTCTGCATAACTCCGTTACACGCTGCATAACTTAGTTACACGCTGTATAACACAGTTACACGCTGTATAACAGTTACACGCTGTATAACTCAGTTACGCGCTGCATGACGCAATTACACGCTGCATAACTCAGTTACATGCTGCATAACTAAGTCACAGCTGTATAACTCAGTTACACGCTGCATAACTCAGTTACACGCTGCATAACCCTGTTACATATGCTATAACTTTACCCTGAGCAGTTGCCACAGATTGTCACCCCAAGATACCGAGGATCATAACCGCACTGTGACGTCATCGTCTAGCGTCGTTTCCACCTGAAACCAAACAATATTATGGATAGTCATTATCAGAACAAGGTTTTTGTTATGTTTATGTGAACTGAATAAAACATTTTTGGTCGTTCAAATAGTCATCTATTCTGTAATTAATCTTTTCTTCAATGGGTCTGAGGAGTTCGTGAAACTCCATCCGGGGTTTCATATTAGCGTTTTTTCTCCACGTACTATACGGTATTTTCTAATCTATTTAGAATTAAAACTATAGTGAGGCATTACTCCAAACTATTATATACAAATGGATATCACTCACTTATATTGTCAACAATAGCCGACAATTAGACCGACAGTTTCGACCGATTTCGACGGTCTTTATCAAGGTGAGCGCGACACGTCCGCGTCGCCGTTGGCGTCCACGTCGGTCAAAATTGGTCGAAACTGTCGGTCTAATTGCCGGCTTCAACAATATAAGTGAGTGATATCCGTTGATATATAATAATTTATCACCATTTCTCTTTCTTGTATATCCTAATAGACCGTACCTCACAGCACGACGCCAGCTCCTCAAACGTCATGCCGTCCAAAGTCATTGTGACTGCGGAGATGCTGCGGAACAGCGCCTCGGGGTCCAGGTCGTCGGGCAGCTTCGTGAGGAACTGCGCCGCCGAGATGAAGTCCATGGAACGGAGCTCGTCTTGGTACAGGTGGAGGACGCCTGGGGGTATGAGATAGTCATTCAGAATCTAGCGGCATATGGCGCAGTCAATTGAAGTCGTTTAGTCCTTTCATTGAACGACGCTATTAGACCAAGCATCTAGTTTTAGCTTGGCGTTTAAAACACTCAACATCACGGCTAACTTCTAGCCTTGCAATTAAACATCTAATTCAATCAGTTAACTGTGATATATGCAATGTAGACTGATGATGATTAGGGCGCCACTAGTAGCAAAAGTAGTCTTAACAAGAAGTGGTCGAATCCATAAAAGGTCATACGAAGAAAATGGACACCGACCGTCAAAACGAATGACATACACCGAAGCTCAAATCAAGTGTTTTATTTTGTAAACTAAATCCTTACTAACATTTTAAGCTGTTCCGTGATTATTACATACTTATTTTCACATTATTAGATCGGATCACTTTATTTTCACAATGATGAACAGGTTCGATCAATCAGTTCCTTCAGTGTTGCATCTTTTTTTTCTTTTTTGAGGGGATCGTAGTCCATTTACGAGTGCACGTTGAAAACGATCGTACAAGTTAAGCAACACTGGGCGAGGTCTGGACCTGGATGTGTGACCGCTAGTGACACTTTCATTTGAGCCCCTCCGTGCCTCGGGAAGCACATTAAGCAGTTGGTCCCGGTGCTCGGCAACAGTCGTTATGCCACGTCAGAGGCCTACGGGCGGCCTGAATAACTCTGACATAGATTTGGTCACTAAACCACACGAAAAAAGAAAAAGAAGTGTTACATCACAACAGGTAATTAGACGGTCACATTTGCTTACAAAATAGACTCTTGATTTGGGCTGCGGTATATATGATTATGGCCCTTATTGTTACTCACCCAGAGCTGTGTTAAACAGGAACGTGTCCCCGTCTCTGAGGAATACGTCCCACACGCGGCACGCGGCGTCCAGCGGCATGGCCTTAGCGAACGCGGTGTACAGCCACTCCAACAGGTACAGCTCCGGCGCCACGGTGTCCGCTAGGGACGGCAGGTTGTGACGGAGGAGGGTTGTATACGCTTTCCAGAGACGCTGCAATGCAATGGGTGTTATGCTTAAAAGCCTTCCATGGGCCAACTAGCGCCGCAAATCTTAAAAAAATATCTTCCAATATAATCAATTTTATTAAAAAGGCTATTTACAAAATGTTTATTGCGATAAATATTTTTTTTAAATGCTTATTTATAACGTGATTCAATGTCGGTAAGTTGTAGTTCGCATAATTGCGAAAAACTGCACATTTGTGAACTACAACTTAGCTTGTCGCAATTATGCCATGTATTGTATATTGAAAAATAGTATTCATCCTAACAAACATTTTGTAAATAGCTTTTTTTAATAAAGTTGATTAAATTGGAAGATATTATTTTTTCAAGATTGGCGGCGCTAGTTGGCTCATGGAAGGCCCTTAATATTCTTAAAAAGAATTACACAAAATTATTTATATAAAAAAATCCTGACTGCAAAAAAACCTTCCCCTTTTAATTAATTTTTTATACCCTATGACACTCCCGTAATAAAGACGATTCTAACGATACCTCATACATTAAAATCCATCAAGCCGTTTAGGCTACAGGATGGCAGGAAGGAATGGACATACATACATACATACATACATACATACATACATACATACATACATACATACATACATACATACATACATACATACATACATACCTATCCGCAGCCCAAATCAAGTGTCTTATTTTGTAAACAAATATTATCGTCTAATTACCTGTTGTGATGTAACACTGAAGGAACTGATTGATCGAACTTGTTCAACATTGTGAAAATAACTATGCAATAATCACAGAAAAGCTTAAAATGTTAGTAGGGTAGGGTAGATTTTGTTTACAAAATAAGACACTTGATTTGGGCTTCGGTTATACATACACTCGAAAAACGTAACCCTTCTTGCGCAGTCGGGTAAAAAGTATCACATAGTTTACCTGCATAGTCGCCCCATCTCTGGTGAAAGCTGACCTAAGCACAGGCCCGTCCAGTAGGTTGGCGAAGCACACGAAGGCCTGGGGCGCCTCCATGTTCAATATCAGAACGGCAGCTATGAACGACATGCCCTGGTAACAGGAAACAAAACGATTATAAACCAATAGTGTATTTGACTCCGTTATTATAATTTTATAATTAATATTGTACAAGTATTAGAATTTGACATTTGTTATTTACAGAATTTGACGTTATGGTGAAATATTTAAAGAATTTGACATTAAGATTGATATTTTATTAGGATTGAATTATTATCAGTTTGCAACAATTTTTAAATTTGTATGCCATAAATGGTGGAAAGTAGCAGAACGTATAACTAACATAAATATAAGACCTTTATAATTAACCCTACTTTCAACAAATAAATATTATCTTATCTTATTGCATCAATCAACTCCCATATTCCTGCTGAAGAGAACTGTGAAATCAGTTTTTCGATATTTCAAATAATACCAAAGATATTAAGAGCCTTCCAAGAGCCAACTACCGCCGCCAATCTTATAAAAATAATATCTTCCAATATAATCAATTTTATTAAAAAAGCTTTTTACGAAATGTTTATTACTAAATACAAAATACTATTTTTTAAACGCTTATTTATAACGTGATTCAATGTCGGTGAGTTGTAGTTCGCATAATTGCGAAAAACGGCCGTTTTTGGCACATTTGTGAACTACAACTTAGCTTGTCGCAATTATGCCATGTATTGTATATTGAAAAATAGTATTTATCGTAATAAACATTTTGTATTTTTTAAATAAAATTGATTATATTGGAAGATGTTATTTTTTTTAAATTGGCGGCGCTAGTTGGCTCTATGAAGGCTCTTAAGCGGTTAAGTCAAGTGGTGGGGGATGTTCCATCTCTTTTTGGCAAAAAAAACGTCTTTAGTATGAAGTTTGTACGGCGGCGCTACCTCAGTATGACGTCACAGCCACAATACATCGTGTACTGGTTCTGTCTCTTTCTAACACAACTTTTCTAAATGCCTGTAGTTAGTTCATTTTTCAACTAATTTCAATTTTGATTTCATATTGGGTCCAAGGTCTTGATTCATAGACAATTTTTAGCGGGAGCTTAGGCCGATAGTCTCTATTTTGAGTGTGCGCGTAGTGTTAATTAAAATATAAATTATAGGTTTCAAATTTCACTATTTAGATCTCGTCGAATTTTGTATCACTAAATCTAAGTACTAGAGTATAAATATAGGTATATATAAAAGTATAAAATTGTATTTATGTCATATAAGTATAGTACAAAAGTTGAGTTAGCCTATAAGTAAGGCATTGTATATGCATGTTAGTACGGTGTATTATTGGCTTCATATATATATATATATATATAAAGTGTGTTAGTAATAAGAAGCTCGGGCCATGGACCCAGTTAAACTGAGTTTAAACCAAGTATATCTCACTTTTACAAATGTCAAAACTGTATGAAAGTTCGCAGTGACCAATGTTTCTTACACTCCATTAAAAACGAAATCTTACCTGTATATACCCAATATCCGGTCTATAGCACACATAGGCCGCCAATAGCTCATGTAGCACGTCAAAGTACGGTCCCCCGGGCTGGAATATACACAGGTGTGGAAACGTACGAGCTATATCCAGCTGTATCAACTCCATTGAACATTCATCGCTATACTCCAACAGATTAGGGTTAGATTTAGAACAACACTTATTTGGACCCGATTCTATATCATGAGACTTCAAATTCTGTTCACTGAAGTTCCTAGGTATACCTAATCGTGATTTTTCTTCACTTCCTTCAACTTTAATACCATTTTCTTCAATTTTAGATAGTTTTTCTCCGCTTTTAGATTTTTCTTCGTTCTTTTTTAATTCAGTTGGGTTGTTTTTACAGCAGCACGTTTGACTTTTGACTTTTAATCGTTTCCTTCGAAGCTGTGCCTCGTTTAGCTTCTGTTTGGCTTTCGTGACGTAGTCCTGGTAGAGGTCCTGTGATATTTTCAGTTTGTTATCGATAGCCAGTTGCCACACTCGGCCACGGATGGAGGGCGGGAGACCGCTCCACCACAGCTCCAATGTGCGCTTTGAGTTTTTCCTGTAAAATAGAAATCAAACATTAGGTTTAGAGAGGACGAAAGTTGCAGTATTCTGAAAAACTACGAGATTGAGATATTAGTGACCAAGCCTAAAATTTCTACCTCTGTGACGCAGATAGTCTCTCTCGCATGTCTCACGAGTCGCTCTTCAAACCATAGCGAATCTCGCAGTCTCGCGTCGTCTTTCTCAACAAGGTATTTAACTGCCTTGTGTTCTTAACACTAAAGCTAGTATAACTCACATGTCAGGCAGTATATATAGTCTGTGTCTATCGCATGTCTCGCAAGTCGCTCCACAAACCGCACCAGATATCGCAGTCTCGCGTGTCGCGCCATCTTTTTCAAGAGGGGATTTAAATTGCCTTGTGTTATTAACACTCAAGTTAGTATAACTCACATGTGCTGCCAATTACGCATTATAGTCACTCTACTCTCTCCCATGTCTCGCGATTCGCTCCTCAAACAGCACCGAATCTCGCAGTATCGCGTGTCGCAGCCTCTTTCTCAACAAAGTGTTTGCATTGTTATCACTGAGGCTAGTATAACTGACATTGCGCCAGTTTAGTCTGAGTCCACTCACGCACGTCTCGCGAGGCGCTCTTCTATCCGCAGCGAATCTCGCAGTCTCGCGTGACCCACAGATTCATCTCTTTATCTTGGCATATAGCTGGTTTAACTTTAAACAAACAAAACATTTAACTCACATGTGCTGCCAGTCCGGCAGTATAGTCTGCGTCCACTCTCTCGCGTGTCTCGCGAGTCGCTCCTCAAATCGCAGCGACTCTTGCAGTCTCGCGTGACGCACCGCTGCCTCTTTCTCGACGCGCCGTCTGGCCGCTTCCACCATCCGTGCGTGCTCGGCCTTATGTCGGAGTGCTTCTTCGGTGCATTTCGCGGGTAGGTTGGATGGTCTGGAAAATAAATAAAGCTCGTTTCAATGGGGGATAGGAAGCACGGAAATTATGTAAGGATTTAATTTTTTTCAAATCCTTGGTTGGAATCCCTGTTGTGCCTCGGAAAGCACGTTAAGCAGCTGGTCCCGGTTGCTGTCGCTCGGCAGTTAGGCCAATTCATAGGCCTAAGGGTGGCCTGAATAACTCTGACAATCCATCTAATATTAAGATTTTCTTTTCGCATAGTACTATGCGATCACTATAGTACTATGCGAAAAGAAAATCTTAATATTAGATGGAGTAAATTATTTCACGTCCGGGATCTCTATTCGTGTGTGGTAACCAAAACTATACTCAGATTTATCCAGACCACTCCCGTAGGGTTTTGTCATGGACCAACGACTGATGTCGAGCGACGGCATCCAGGACCAGCCGCTTAACGTGCTTTCCGAGGCACGACAGGGATTCGAACCAAGGAACTCGCCATTCCATGATAAATTGATTATGCCATCCCCGAAACGAATATGGAAGACAAGTCGCTGATCTTACCCGAGGCACGTTAGCTCTGTTGGAAAAGAATGTGACACGAAGAGATGGTTCGATTGTCGTGATGAAATATCTCCATTTAAATATGGAATTTAGCTTTCGAAATCGTTACAATTTAGGTAAGTCAGGTTTCCAGTACTCATCAAAGCACATCAAGTGTAACACTGTGGACCGTTCTTATTATCTTCGTCGTAAGAGTTGAAATCGTATTGCAAGTGTTACCATTGACCTGCTGTTGTCCGTACAATACGTCGTTCAGTATAACTAGTTACACTTTGGTATCCAGAATTGATTAAATCGATATTAGAGTGGATTCACGCATTTTTAATATTGCAACTTCTTCGTAGATGCTAAACAATCAACCTATCTAATCTGTGCACGTCAATCTAGGTTAAATGCTTTTAAATATGCACAAAATTACTTTAACTATCTGCTATTACTGCCTAACTGTATAATTGCGTAATGAATTTACAGAAAAAACTGAAAACCTTAGCCCGCTTTAGAATAGCGTGCAATAGATCGCTGAATATTGAAATTGCTCGTTCAAATGTTAACGTATCGCGTGCTACAATAACATAGATTGATATTTTTAGTGATGGACTAGCGTGATACCAAAACCAATCTTACAAACAGGTCTCATCATTATCTATGGTATGTGACGCATACGAAGTACCAATTTGATTTTATTAAATTACGACGACGCCGTGTACCGCGCCAGTGGACGGCGCCGTCCGCCGGCACGAATGTTGTCCGTTGGCCGACATCGTGCGCCGGTAGACGGTGCCGGCAGACGCCGTGACACGCCGCGCCATGCGACGGCACGGCGCCGCACCGTGACGTTGTACGCAGGCCCTTAGACCTTTGATCTTTGGAATATAATATTTAACAGAAATATGTAATAGTGAAACTAACTTTTAAAAACGAATAACGTTGACAAAATTATATTGTAAGTATTTCATATTTTACTAAACCAAAATAATGCTAATAATGTTAAGAACCGAAGTTCAGTAAATCTTGGAACTTTGAGTTCGGGGAAACTCGTCTTCACTACATTTTTTATGTAATGAAATTAATATGAAAACAAGCAGTTCGATTGAATATGCAAATTGTGAAATTAATTTACACCTAATTTGCATCGCAAAGCGAAATAACAATGTTTTTATTTAATCGGCTCTCAAATAAGAAAAAAAGAGAGATAATTTATAGGATTTCATTAGAAACAGAACATACGGTAATTTACTATTGTAGTTACAACAATCTATAGGTGTGTTGGATAACATAATCATAGGATGGATGGGAGCAGTATACTTTATTCACCTGGGGCTTTTCACTCTGAATCAGTCTGTTAATAATGTGCTTAATGCGCCCATTAAGTACATTATTAGCAGACTTGATTCATCCAGGTGTTTTCCGGGTGCATTAAGTACATTACACAGTAGACTTTAATCACTCGGGTGATATCGGGTGCATTAAGTACACTGCATTAGTAGACTTAATTCACTCGGGTATTTTACTTGAGAATTACGTGTAATGCAATCTAATGGCGACACTTGAAAGGAGTGACGAATTAACGATCAACGCAAAGCTAATTCATAGTTTATTTGCCGATATTCATAGACAGTTTTTAGATTTAGTTTCAGTTTAGACACACAATATGTTGTCAAATATGTATCATATTTGACAAATACGACAAACATCCAATAGCGAATACGAGTAGCCAAGTGAAGGAGCATGAGATTTCGACCATTGCGATTGGTCAATTTTGCGCCACTGCTCCTCACCGCTAAGCCTCAGTGGAAACGCACCCGTAACCTGGGTTATTTGTCGGCACAAGTGGCTCCTAGTAGTAAAGCACAATATTATTTCAGTCCATCATCAAATAGTACCATATGGTGTTTATAGCCCCAAATACTACATCAACATTCCGATCGCGTGAGAGCATCGTTAAATACTTTAGCTAGGCGCCTAGCAGATGCGTTGTCTATTTTGGGTAGGATTCTTCTGACTAAAAATAGACAGGTATAGTAACTTCCTAGCATTGTTCGCTGACGCCATGCTTCAATGCGCCCTGGCAATGGTTGGACGAATAAACCACGTACTGGTGTCATACCTCTTCTTTTTCTTTTCTTGTGTAGATATTTGTCAGAGTTATTCAGGGGCGCTCTGACGTGGCCTAAGAACTGCTGCCGAATGACAACAACCGGGACCAACTGATTAACGTCCTTTCCGAGGTACGGAGGAGCTCAGATGAAAATGCCATCTACTGTACTGCTACGGTACTGACCAACGTTGCTTAAAACTCTTAAATCAACTCACGTTGAGGTATGACTTAAAACTCTTAAATGGAGGTGAGAAAAAATACAAAGTGCAGAAGCTGACTCCACGAAATAGTTTAAATTTTTTGGCGCAAATTAAGACTTTTTGTTCTGAATTCTTTTGACTACCAATATTGCTAAACCTGTTGCGATAAGAGGTTGGACTGGGTGTACCTTCCCTATTAAGAATCCTTATAGCAAACTAAAGCAGGCTAGGGAACGTAACTTAATTAGCAAGGAAAGCTTAGAGCTCACGATGATTCCCGACTCAGCGCCATTGCACGAACATCGTGCAGGGCAGAGCCCTAGCGGTCACGAGCAAATTGCCCCTCCGCCTGTGTCATTACGCAGGCATTTCCGCTTCTGTGCCGCCAGTTTGGGGCCATTTTGAAATAGCTACCTTTGCCTCGTCACGCGCGAGCGATGGCAAGTGGTGCGAAGAGCCAGGGAACTATACTTATTACAGTGTACAACTTGTAAATATACTCGCCGATGAGAATCAAAGAGCTATGCTTGGCATTTCTCTGTTAGATAGAATAAGAAACGAGTATATCCGCCAGAAGACAAAAGTGGTTGACACTGCTCATAGAATCAGAAAACTGAAGTGGCAGTGGGATGGTCACATCTGTCGTAGAACCGATAACCGATGGGGGAGACGAGTTCTCGAATGGAGGCCACGAACGGGTAAACGTAGTGTGGGACGCCCCCCGACCCGACCGGCAGGGACTGGATGCAGAGGGCCGAGAGTAGGGTTGAGTGGCGAGCTTTGGGAGAGGCCTACGTCCAGCAGGACTGATACGGGCTGATGATGATGATGAGAATCAAAAGTTGAAAGCATGCCTAGGAAACTTTTTGACAGTTCTTGTCATTTTTCAAAGTTCTTATCATTTTTGGCAGTTAAAACTGGTATAGATGTGGTCAATAAATCAATTTGATATCTCCATAAACGTAACCTTTGGAGCGGGGTGAGTTGACCACTAACAATTTTGAAAGGTGGCATCTCACCCATAGGCAAGTTATTTGGAAGGTGAGTTGCCACCTAAGCCGAATTATCTAGGTATGTAGCAGAGGGCAGGCTGAGGGGGGTGAAGGCTAGCATGGCCGCGTGTCGTGTCCAGTGGTTAACTTCTAAGCATTGGAGCAAACTGTAAGTGGTGTCCAGTCACGTACAAATTATTCTAGCCCTCAGTGCATCGGATCGCCGATAGCAGTTAGAGTAGTTAACTCGGGTATTTCCTGCGACCATGTACTGCTACGGGCAAACACGTTAAACATATTAAACGCGGTTATGTAATGAAGATTAGTGCAATTTGTTTTTTTGCATGGTAATCGTTTAGTGGGATTTTATTCCTGTCCCAATTAAATTTTCCATATAGGTAAACAAACCACTAACCGCGCTTACTTACTAATGATCACGATCCATTGCTTTAGCCAGCTTTGACCAGTACGACTCAAATGAGTCAGTTCAGAGCGAAACGATCGAAATTTCCAATCACTAATTAGGTTATATTGTTTTTGATGAAATTTCCATGTTTGTTTACATACAGTGAATATTGGATTGGGACAGAGTTTAGAATCTTATCTATCTATGGTGGTGGCGCTGCCATCGAGTAAAGGCACTATTTGTAAATTTTGTTGTTATTAAATGTAAAAAACATATTTTAAACCGTAACATAAGTGTAATCAGTGACTAAAAACATAAAGAACCATGACTAGTGTTGGTAGTGAATAATCTAGACCAATTGCTAATTTAAGTATAGTGTTATCATAGGTTTACGATTGTAGTGCCGAGCCGACAGTAAGCCAGTTTTACCAAACTAATTTGACAATTTATTAATTACTGTGACTTTTTAACACCTGTGGAAACAAAAGTGCAAGTGTTTTTGTTTAAAAAGGCTAGAAAATAAAATTTTAGTTTTTCGATAAATTTAAAATTACCCTCATAATCAATAAAACGTATTTTTGCCAGTTAGACTATATCAAGTAATGAACTATTTCGCGCCCATCGCTACCATCGTAGTTGGTCTCGAGGCTAGAGTGACTGCCTGAATTAAATGATACAAATGATAGTCGTGCGTTCAAATCCGGAATAAGTTTTATTGTTACTTTTCTTTTAATTTTTGTTTTGTTAAATTATCGAATTTTTTGGACATTTTGGACCTTTACCATAAATATAAATAGATACATACACTAGTGTTCATACGAAGATTGTTATATAAGTTTGTGACTAAATTACAAAATGCCAATCACAACTAGAAGTATGGCCAAGAGACTTAATAATAATATTGGGTATGAAACGATAATTGTTGACAATAAACCCACCACAATGACACCATATAAAAATATGAAAATAAAACTGCAGGAAAAGATATTGCAAGTTGAGACCGAAAAAAATAAATTATCACATGAATTGGAAATGACGAAGAAGGAATTAAGTTTGAAACAGAAAGACCTATTGCAGTTTAAGCAGAAAATCCGACTACTGGAAAAGACTAAGCGAGACCCTCAGAAATACGACAATATCAACCAGAAGGTGGTAAAGAATGATAAACAGGCATCTGAACTCAGTGTCGAAAATATTAAGGAGAAATTCGAAAATATATTGGAGAATAAAGAAAAACAAATATTGAACCTTATGTCCACGAATAAAGATAACGAAAAGGAAATAGTTGACCTTACGTCTACCAATAAAGAATTAATGCGTAAAATAGATGAACTAGAAAATCGAAATAAACATTTACTAGAAGAAGCAAATGAAACCAGTTGTGTTTTAAATAATACTATTAGAAAATATGAAAAGAGTGAAAAGATTCTGGAAGAAATTGAGAATGTGTTAATGGAAAGTTTAGAGATATCAAATAATGAAGTAGAAAGCACAATGGAAATAAAAGAAACAATAGAATTGAAGAATAAAAATGAAGATATGTTGCAAGAAATTGACAATAATACAGAGATTTCGGATAGTATCGGAACAGAAAGGAGAAATAATAATAACGCTCTCAATGTCAGTATAAATAGTTTGGAAACAGATAGTATTTCTAGCTTAGATAATAATAATACCAATTTTGGAAATAACAGCAGTATAATTTCTAACGACTCTGAAGTGGGTGATCAAACGAGTTCATCGGCTAAGGGAAATTATAGGATAAATACTAAACACATAATCATTAAATCGGACAACTACGGGAGAAATATGGCAAGCCAGATGATAAAACACCTCCCGGAGAATTACACCGTCATGAACTACTGCAAACCTGATCATGCCAGTGCAGATATCATTGGGGACGAGGAAGTCCATACAGAACTTGATACCATTATACTGCTATTAGGCAGCTTTAAAAGCGTAGAAAAAGACACAGATGGATATGCAAAGAAAATTCACAATCTGGCTAAGAAATTACAAGCAACGCATACTAAATTGATTGTGACGGCTTTGTTTTATGAGAAAAATTCGTCAGTGAATAAGGAAATATATAAAATGAACTGCAAGTTATCGACAATATCTTCGCTGTATGATAATGTGATATACAAGGACTTTAATAGAACCGGTAAATCGCTCAGAAATGGGCGAAATCAAGATAATCCTCAGAAATACATGTCGAAAATCTTTGCAGCAGAGTGTAAAGACACTACAGAAACTAATGAACAGAATAATAGACAAAATCATAGTGTTACAAACGAAGGAATAAATTTTCGGAGCCAAAGATTGCAAAGGGAAAAGAGATAAAATTGTGCCATCAAAATGTACAGGGATTGGGGAAGAAGGACCTTATGCTAAGCTTATTCCTTGAAAAAGAAAATGTGGATATAATGTGTATTACTGAAACTTGGTTAAAGTGTGATAATCTAGATGTCTTTCAGATTGGAGGCTATAAAGTTGCTTCAGCCTATTGCAGGGAAAAAATGCAACATGGAGGTATTCTCATTCTGGTTAAAAATAAATTTAAATTTAAAAATAGACCTGATGTTAACAAAATGTCTGTTGAACAGCTTTTTGAAGTATGCTGTATAGAAGTGGAGGATATTATTATTTTAACTGTATACAGATCGTCCGTGAAGAACACGGTCGGTGATTTAGATGTTTTCAAAAACAAATTAGAGGAAGTTCTAGACAAAGTAACACATAAAAATAACAAGACAGTATTATTATGTGGGGATTTTAACGTAAATTTCGCTGTAGATAAGGTGTCTAGAAACATTTTATCAGATGTCTTGGATAGTTTCCTTCTTAAGCAGCAGATACACGAATATACGAGGGTGACTCCTGATTGTAAAGGCTGCCTAGATAATATATTTATAGACAACGAAGAGAACATATGCAACACCAAAATGCTTAATGGTATAAAATCTGATCATTCAGCTCAGTTAGTTTCAATTTTAACTAATTCTGTATTAGAAAAATCATCACAATTTAAAATTCGTAAAATATCCAAACTGAAACTTGATAATTTAAAGGAGGCGCTAAATCTGGATTTACCAAACACAAATGACCCGTATAATTTTGATTCGTTCTTTGATAAATTCATTGCACATTTGGATAACCACATTCCGGTAGTAAACGTTAAAGGTAGAAATGGCAAAGCCTTCAGTGATTGGGCCACTAAGGGAATATACATTTCAAGAAACCATTTATTTCAATTATACTCAGAACTTAAACTGACCAATGATACAGAACTTCGCGTGTATGTGTCAAGGTATAGTAAAGTTTTCAGAAATGTATGTGTTAATGCTAAAAGAATTTATCTGGCTAGGAGAATAGATGAAGCAGAGAATAAAATTAAGTGCGCTTGGCAAATCATTAAAGAAGAAACTGGTAAAGATAGTAAAAATAACAGTAAATGTTACAAATTATATGATATTAACAAGAAATTAATCGAACACCCTCTTGAAATTAGTAACCATTTTAATAATTTCTTTATAGATGTGGCTGAAAACTTAACTAAGGACCTTAAATCATCATTGGGCCAGGCTATGAACCTTATGGAAAAGTTTATTCCGTCACAGATTACCAAATTTGAACTGGAACCTATTACAGTGGATAGGGTCATTAAAATCATACACAACTTGAAACCAAAAAAGTCAAATGATATCTGGTACATGACTCCTTACTTGCTTAAAAAATTAAAATACGAACTTACAGTTCCGCTGCAACAGGCTATAAATAATTGCATTGACGCAAATAGTTTCCCTGATAACATGAAAGTTGCTAAGGTAGTCCCTTTGCATAAGAAAGGGACTACAACTGATCCAAATAATTTCCGTCCTGTTTCGGTTCTACCTACTTTTAGTAAAATATATGAGAAGTATATTGCAGAAGAACTTCTACATTACATGGTGAAACATAGCCTCTTTAATCCTAGGCAATTTGGATTTCAGAAAGCCAAATCCACAAAACATGCTATAATTGCTTTGCTAGAGGATATAGTATGGGGGTTGGATGAGTCACAGAAAACTTTTGGAGTTTTCTGTGACCTATCCAAAGCCTTTGATTGTGTTTCGGTAGATATCTTATTAGCTAAATTGAAGCATTATGGTGTGATTGATAAGGAATTACAGATTTTGACATGTTACCTAAACAATAGAAAGCAATTAACAGAAATTAATGGTAGCAGGTCTAATGAAAAAGAATTAAAATTGGGCGTCCCTCAAGGATCTATTCTTGGGCCATTATTATTTATAATTTATATAAATGACATTGTGGGCAGTTTCGAGGACGAAAGTATGGGCATTGTATTATTTGCCGATGACACAAGTTTGATTGTTAAAGATAAAAACATACAAAACGCTGCTGACAAAATTAAAGATTCAATTTACAAATTAAAGAAATGGTTTGAAGTAAATAATATGTTATTAAATGTAGATAAAACCCATGTGGTTCAGTTTGCGTTAGGTTCCAGATGCCAAGAGCTGCCACAATATGCAATAGATGTATTTGATGAATTAAATGTGCCCAAAGTAAACATAGTAAAATTTTTGGGTGTCTGGTTGGACACTAAACTAACTTGGGCTGTTCAGATAGATGAATTAACTAAAAAACTTAGTTCTGCTGCGTACGCCGTTAAGAAAATCAAAGAACTATGCGGCATAGTAGCTGCTAGGAACGTGTACTTTGCATATTTTCATTCCGTTATGACATACGGTGTTTTGTTCTGGGGAACGGCAGCTGATGCTAACAGGGTGTTCGTTTTACAAAAGAGGGCCATCAGATATATCTTGGGAATGAAATGTAGGGATTCATGCAGAGATAAATTTAGAGAATTGGGAGTCATGACAATGGCGGGAGAATTTGTATATCAAAGCATTTTACATATCAGAAACAATTTGCATAAAATGACCAGATGGGAAGAAATTCATGAATATAATACTAGACATAAAGAATTGTTAATATTGCCAAAAACGAGACTTTCTAAGATAGCTAAAAGTTTTATGTCTTTAGGTGTCAAATTTTATAATAAATTGCCCTCCAATGTCAAAGACTTAGAGACACATAAAGAATTCTGTAATACAATTAGAAAATATCTACTTCAAACAAGTTTCTACACAATTGACGAGGCTTTTGCTGATGACCATTTCTGTAATCTAAACAATGATAGTATGTTATAAGAATTCTTAAATTTACAACTGACGAAGCTATTGCTGAAATGATTGAATTGTATACACTAAATTAAATCATTACTTTTGTATAGACGTAACCAAGTGTACAATGGTACCTCAAGGTGAAATAAATGAGTATGAGTATGAGTATGAGTATCTGTATTATCTTCTATCTGTATTAGTCAAAGTCAAATTTCTTTATTGCAAGCACGTTGTGTACATTTTTACACGTCAATATATATTTTTTGAATTTACATTTACACCACTTTGCAAGGAAAAGGTGCCAACGCTGAGGAGAAAAAGTGGCAAAAAACTCTCAGCAGCACATCTTTTAAAATAATGATAATACATAATGATAATACTTAATAACTACATAGGTACGTAACTATTACTATTGTTAGTAAGTTTGTCCCTCATGCGGAACCGGCGACACACACCATGCATGTTCATCGTTTAAATAGTCATCTATTCTATTCTGAGTTTGACTTACAACTGATTAGTAGTACTAATGTAACTCACAGTCGTAAGCGAGCTGACGCTAAGCTCGTGCTCAAAACTGTCTATAAATATTGACCTCAGTATCATGCAGTATAATATTTGTACTATATCGTTGTTGCCTGTCCGAAAACATGTTTTGATGAGGGTCGGAACGCAGATGGGATTCTCTAAGTGCTTGTCATGTCACGTCATTCACAGATCACCCCATTAGATATCCTATATCACTCTTTGCTAAGAAGTACTTATCATATTTACTGGTACGGATAATAACGCTCCCAATCTACTTACTTTTACCCGGCTGCCGAAATAAGGAGGATAATGGTTTTTCTTTTCAATAAAAACTAAAGTCACTATAAACAAAAATCCCTGCATACTCAACATTGATCTCCTATAAACAACTAGATGTACAGTCTGCATTCTAAAAATGTCCGAGCGCAAAGAAGGTCCAAACGAATGAATGGACCCTCATTTGCTTTATTGGACATTATTTGGACTTTAACAATGGACCCTTATTTAGACGTCTTTTAAATTGTTTTAGTAAGAACTTTGTGTATCTATTTGTTTATAGGAGATCAATGATACTCAAGTATAAAATAAACAGCTTGATTTAAAAACTAACCAGCGGTTTTCATTACACCAAACAGTCCTTGTTTATATCAACTAATGCTGTTATTCATAACCCTAGTTAACCCTTACTTCCTTTAAATAGTGTTGCTATCCCTTTCACACTTTGTTAAAAAATGTTAAGATAGAAAGGGACAGGGTGGCTAAACGGTGGCGTAACTTTAAATCACGTTTATAAATAACAGCCATTGATCTCCTATAAACAACTAGATACACAAAGGTCTTACTAAAACAATTAAAAAAACGTCCAAATAAGGGTCCATTGTTAACGTCCAAATAATGTCCAATAAAGCAAATGAGGGTCCATTCATCCGTTTGGACCTTCTTTGCGCTCGGACATTTTTAGAAGGCAGACTGGGTATCTAGTTGTTTATAGGAGATCAATGATAACAGCCTAAGATTTTAATACGCAAACGGTAGTAATTCTAACGTGCGTTTTTTTAGTTAAACTAAATCTGCAAATTCTAAAAATGCTGCTTCCCTTTCCCACACTAAATTTATAATAAGGATGGCACTACTTTTAGAACTGTCAAAGTTATTAGTTTTAAACTTTAAGTTTGTAAAACTTTTAATTAGAAAACGTACGGAACAGCAGATCAATGGTAACACTTGCAGTACGATTTTAAATCTTGCGACGCAGATAATAAGACGTTCTCTACCATTATCGAACGCATTATTGGTTGGGCGCCAATATTCTCCTCTATAATGTACATGCACGTGAGTTTTAATTCCACTAATATTGGTCGAACCGCATAATGGTTGTCGGCGCTGCGTCACGTTGCCATTATCGTAGTGAATAATAGATTATTATCGCAGTAAATATCTGAAATTGCGTCCAATGTGAGTGGACACTTGTTGCTTCGACAGAGTGAAATTATTTAAAGTATAGTGTTATAGTTTTACAAAGGGCAAATAGATTAGATGAACAATAAACATATGTCAATCCCATACATTTTTCTTTCTAATACTAACGTTTGCGAAAGTCAAAGCCAGCTGGTTAAATGATATCGTAAAATGGCGTACAGTCATGAGTAATAACATAGAAACATCCTTAAAATTCAAATTCATGTAACAACTTTAAATCGCAAAAATAAGTATGCTAAACTGTGGCCAATAATTATGTAAACGCTAAATTGTATCAAAATAAAGTACACACCCCTTGTACAACATTTGCTTGGTGGGGTGTGTACTTTATTTTGATACAATTTAGCGTTTACATAATTATTGGCCACAGTTTAGCATACTTATTTTTGCGATTTAAAGTTGTTACATGAATTTGAATTTTAAGGATGTTTCTATGTTATTACTCATGACTGTACGTGACAGTAAGCCAATTAGAATGACAGTAGGGTGGTCAGCTCTACGCTCGAGATTCATGGACAGACCGCTCGTTCACTCTAATAAAATAACTGTCAAACGTCTATGAAAGACGTTTGTAAAAGCGAGCTCACGCTAAGCTTGTGGTCAAAACTGTCTGTGAATCTCGGCCCTAGACCATAAAGTTTCATTGTTTCGAAATCATTTTCATTTTACGCCGTTTTCTTATTGTTTACTGACACTAGGTGTCGTTAATAGGATACATTTTATGCCAAAAATAAACTATTTTGTAATAATTCATTGCCAGCTATTTTTATCACTTAAATTCCGAAACGGCACGCCAAATTATGCTTTCCATTTATTTAACTAATCGCAAGTGCCTCCTTGACGAAAGATAACGCTTTGATGTCTCAAGACTCAAGACTACTGCTCCTTTGTCAACTATTCACTTGGCTGGTCGCAATTGAATAAATTGTGATTAATTCCACTCAGCAAATACATACTGTCACAGATATATAAAAAGCTTTTAAAACTATTTCAGTGGGTGGTGTAAATTAGCCAATGCGACTGCCAGAGCGTGACACTCCACGCCAGAGATGCATTTAGGCTATAGACTGGGGCGATATAGGTTTTATGTGCCCGAAGTTGCGTATACTAAATACTACAAAGCATTGGAGCTTAGTCTAATTAAACCAGTGATAAAAGTATTGGCCTCCGCCTGGTGTGGCTGAGTTTTATCTTGCCGGACTTGGCGAAACTTTATTAAGCTAGCTTCGTTCTTAGATCTTTATAAATTATAGCCTATGTGTTATTCTGCTTTATGAGCTATATTATTGTAAAATTTCATTAAAATCCATTCTTTAGTTTTTGCGTGAAAGAGCAACAAACATCCATCCATCCATCCATACAAACTTTCGCGTTTATATATTAGTGGGAAGTGGGATAATATAATATATGCACTTTACCTCTTACTTGGTTTAAAGCCGTACAATGATAGAAGTTACACAGGCACTTGCGAGAATGAATTACAGTTCGATTAATGCAGAAATATTGGCGGGGTACTATCTAAAGGGAGGGCGCAAAATTTTCAGTACTTTCTAAGTAGACTAACATGTTTAATAAGCTTGATTGATAGGACATCAAACATTACACATAAGCATAGTAATCTAGGTAGTGTTAGATTCGCATAAAGTGACTCCATAAGATAGCACTCCGTAATATTGTCTCAGTTCAACCCATTCCGGCTTTATTAAACCACTGCATGATAATATCACGCAGCAGATGGAAGTACATCGTCGGTGCCTACCCCTGCGATAAATAAAGGCGCGAGCTTATGAATGAATAATCACGCATTTTGGGGGCGCAGAGTTCTAGTTCTTGCGTCCCCAAAAAAGTTTTGCGCCCTAGGCACTGTCCTACGTAGGTCACTGCCCCCAACCAAAACTGTGACAACCGCAGGACATAGAATATCGGACACACCTAATCTATTCTACCCATCGAAGTGACCTCATGACCTGGGTATATTGTGCTGGGGTCTTATGGGGGTCAATTGTGGTAGTTTATTGGTGATTGAATGGTCCAATTTATTTAGACACGCCTTATTAGAGAAATGTATTGCCACTGTACCTAAATAGCGGGGTCAATAAACTGACTAGTAAATATTGGTGTTAGAATGAGCGATAAACTAAATTGATAACTTTAATTCTAGACATTTTAGGTGCTCCAAATACATCCCAATGAGTGATTTTGGAGCCCTAAAGTGTTACTTTTGCTGGTTATAAATAATAGACTTTAAAAAGTTCTAAGCTAATTGTACGGTGGAACACAGAGGACAGGAGAGTTTTTAAGATTGAGATTTTCTCAAAAACTACTTGACCTATTGCAAAAATTCTTTCACTGTTTGATAGATAAAAGTTAAAACTATGTAACTGTAAAAAATATTAAATTCGGTCCAGCAGTTTTTGAGAAAATCTCAACCTTATTGAGGCCCCCTGTATACTTATCTGTCTTCGACTATACATGTTTCAATAAGATTCATATGGAGTTCTATGAGATAAACAACAGATAAGTTATGACTATGACGAAAACAATAAAACTGTTTTTTTGCATAAACTGTAATCCTATGTCAGACGAAAAACATCAGCCGGGTAAAACGTGTGAAACAATATACTTACTCGTAGGTACCAATAAAAATAAAGACCTGAAAAGCATCTTACCTGTCATGCTGTATTAACGCAATAGAGCTGGCAACCAGATCCTCGAACTGCTTCTCACTGGCGGAGCTCCCCTGCCTCTTGTGGTGGTGATGATGAGGAGTGTTGGCCCCTGAGGAGACAGGAGTCAGAGATTTCTGCGCTTCACAAGTCAGGGTCTTCGCTGCGAGGTTAGTTGTGGACTTGCTTCCGAAGATGCGCCAGGAGACAGGCGGCGCTGGGGTGTCGTGACTCTTGGTTGATGAGCTGCTTTTCCAAGGGAAAACGCCTCTGTAACAAGGAGAATTTAAGGTTTAAGTCTGTAGGAAAAAAATAGGTTTCTTATCTCAGGAAGATAAATTGAAGGAAGTTCCACTTTTCCACTCCATTCCACGTTCACTCTTGAGTTACGTAGTGGAACTCTATCTT
Organism: Tachystola acroxantha; assembly: GCA_963506565.1. NCBI lineage: Eukaryota > Metazoa > Arthropoda > Insecta > Lepidoptera > Oecophoridae > Tachystola > Tachystola acroxantha. The sequence continues at coordinate 2,129,862 of OY735882.1, forward strand.
CTCTGAACTGTACATACCTACGTGTAATTAAAAGAAATACTCTGAGAATTGACAAGGTCTAAAAATTATTAACATCCTAGAAGAAAAAAACCATTCCAAGATTTTGTCTCTCTGAATACGTAGAATTTTTTTCAGAATTTTTTCGTAGATAAAATTAGGCATTCCGGAGGTACTGTGGCTCTGACGTAGTAGGCAAAGAGAATATAACCCATACAGCCAACTAATATTATACATTGTATTTCTGTTTGTAACACTTTTTCAATGCTTTCTAGGTAGTCAGAATCATAATTGGCGAGTTCACAAGAAAAATGGCAATGAACACACTCTAACAAATACCGAAAACGTCCGAAACATGGGTATCCATCGATTTTGGAACGACACTATTTCAGTAATGTGACGTCATCGTCACTTACGGCCTTTTAATTTTCACGATCTTAACTTTTTTTCTTTTTAAATGAAAACGACGGTTTTTTAATAAAAGAAAAAATATATACCTTGTCAATTGGTTAACATATAGACGTAAATATTTACGCATTTTCCTCTCACTATAAAACCTAAACGACCTACAATTATGACAATTTCAAATGTTGCTTCGAAACAGACGCAGAAAAACATTTATAAACAATAGCTGTGTGCCAATCAGGCGTTTCTAATACATTGGAAACCTAGTGACATACTTTTGGGAATTAATGCCTATTGTGCCTACGATAAAACTATGGGTCATAAATTGATTACTGCCATTATAACTTCTCTGAAGATAATGGAGTACCGCAAACGAACCTACTTGCATGTGTTGATACTGTTGATATTTCATAACGCTGTGGTTATTCCATGGATGAAGTTTTAACGCATAGGTAAGTACTTTACTTAGTTTCAAGGTATTTAATTGACAATTGAATTAAACTATACATTTTATAAGACTTTTAAAAAATTGAGTCTGTACATTGGAGATTTTTTTAAAGATTAATTGTAATGTATATCAGAATCGATACTGAACTGAAGCCGAAACACCATTTTTTAGAATATTGCAAATGTAAATTATTTATTTAAAAAATGCACCTTTATTATTTTAAAAGATGTGCTTCTGAAAGTTTTTGCCACTTTTTCTCTTCAACATTGCCACATTTTCCTTTCAAAGTGGCGTAAACATAAAAAAAAGTTTAGATGCAAAAAAATACACAAACATTTGCCGTAAAAGATATGATTCTGATTCCGCATGTATCATTTAAATGTTTTATTATTTTCCTGTGATATTATGTAATGCCAACATAATAATAATGGCATCAGACAAGACAAATGTTACGTGTAAATTGGTAAACTGTTTACTTTCTTGTTCTTTGTTACTTTCTACAATATTCTTAGTAAACACATGGAGGCTTTTGTTTACATAGCTGCCTTTCTCTCACTTCAGCTTTCGCTTTCAGTTCGTGTCTGTTTTAATTTTAAATTAGGCCGAAAGTGGACCGACAACTTTAATTATACCTATAATATAAATTACAAAAACGAAACAGCAATAATTTTATCTCAGTTTTAATCAAAACGTGCGGCGAGACATTTTAATGTTAGTACCTATGTAGTGAAAGCTCTCCCTCATTAAATCATATTAATATTCGCATGTAAATTGGAGATCCCTTGGCGGTACCAAGAAGTCTAAGAACCATTATGTAGGTTTTTTTATGTACACAGGAACACAGATAAAGGTGTACAGGAGAGTTTTTAAGGTTGAGATTTTCTCAAAAACTACTTGACCTATTGCAAAAATTCTTTCACTGTTTGATAGATTAATGTTAAAACTATGTAACTGTAAAAGAATTATTAAATTCGGTCCAGTAGTTTTTGAGAAAATCTCAACCTTATTGAGGCCCCCTGTATACTTATCTCTGTCTTCGACTGTACAGTCTATTACCCGAGATAAGTATCCAGGGGGTTGAGGCTCAACCCTATTGAGGCCCCCTGTATACTTATCTCTGTCTTCGACTGTACAATACTAGAAATAATCAAATTGGCGAATATTTCACATTAAGTAAACAAGTCGACGACCAATTAAAACTGTAACAATACCTATTGATACCCATGGCACGGTCGGATGCGCAAGCGCAGAATGGAATGTCATTGTGTGATAATTCGCGTACGGACAGACAGTGTGGGAGTAATGCAGCGTGATAACATTGGACAGCAAGTGGTCTCGTGCCCAAAGAAGGATATTAGATTAGAATGGTAACACGATGGACTATTGTGGGTAACGGTTGAATAACGTGTTCATGTAAAGACAAGGAATTACTGCTGCTTCAAATAGCTAAAGGCGGTGTTTTATTTTATTTATTTTATTAATGGACTCGACGGTTCGTCATTTACCAATGTCCTTTTATCTTCCTCCAGAGGAGTCGCAGTAGCGTCTTCACCCTGGGTAGCCGCGTCGAGAGGAGACGCCGCGCCGTAGCGTCATCACTCTGGACGAAGCAGCTCGACAGTCACGTTCACTCCCGAGCTTGTAGCGGGAACTCTTGATAAAAGCTTGAAACTTCAGATCTTGCTCAAATTATCCAATAAATTCACCATACTGTCATTCGCGAACATTTTCTGATTAATTCAACGTGATACTAAACACAAAATAACCACTGTAGACATTATAACAAAAATTATCAAATAATTTTGCAACCGTCGTTTCCCGCCATTTTCAAGAGAACCCAGTGTTTACATACATCAACATTTATCGCGTTTTTAAGGTTTTTTATGGGTGCATTCAGAATTCAAACAGTCCAATATAGTGTCAAATTCAGAGTTTTTTTATATATGGAATCCAAGTGTAGGTGAAGTTATGTATAATGGTGGAAGCAGAATCTCAATAAACGCTGGAATTGAATCGTTTGATTTTGTTGATTATTTTGAACGCACCCTGCGGATCGCGATAAATATTGATGAGCAAACATCACCAAAGTTTTCAAACATATTGAAGGGGCTTTTGAAAATGGCGTGAAACGACGGTTGCGAAATTATTTGATATTTTTCAGTTTAATGTCTACAGTGGGTGTTTTGTGTTTAATATCACGTTAAATTAATCAGAAAATGTTCGCGAATGACATGGTGAAGTTATTCTGATCTGAAGTTTCACGCTATAGTCAAGAGACCTACGAGCTCGGGAGTGAACGTGACTGTCGAGCTGCTTCGTCTAGAGTGATGACGCTACAGCGGCTCCTCTGGATGAAGACAAGAAGACGCGGATATCCAGCGCTACGGCGACTCCCTTGGATGAAGAGAAGACTACTAATACTTATATGATATTTTGAATATTCTGTAACATGACATTGGCAAATGACGAACTGTCGAGTCCATTAATAAAATAAATAAATAAGATTAGTTTTGGGTATTTTTCGGATCGAATCTTAATAAGATTATTCTTAGATAGACTAATGTGAAAATTAAAATTGTTTTCGTATTTGATGGAGTTCATCCATTTTGTGTAATATTTAAAATATTACACAAAATGGATGAACCATCCTGAAAATGGTATACCAAGATATGAAGTCACCCAAGCCACAAACAAGTACTTAGCGAACTCCATATCTCGAAAAAACATAGAGATAACCAAACATTCCGAATATCTACGGCAAATAACTAGATCTACTATCTCCTAATGTAAATGAAACCACAGAGAACCGTCATGTATTCGTAAGTGCTAGAGTCTAAGTAGAGTCGATAAAACTTGGTACAAAATGAATCCTCTATTCGCCCTATGCTTTGATCAAGACAAATCAAACATCATACAACATCAAACGAAATCCTTCAAGACACCATAAAACATTACCTTTCCATGTAGGCAGTCGGGTCAAAAAAAAGGAAATTTTTTTTTATTGCAAGTAAGCACGTTGTGTACATTTTTGCACGTCAACATATTTTTTTGAATTTACATTTACACCACTTTGCAAGGAAAAGGTGCCAACGCTGAGGAGAAAAAGTGACAAAAAACTCTCAGCACATCTTTTAAAATAATGATCTTTAATAACTAGGTATTACACGACTATTACTATTATTAGTAATCTAAACTTTATCCTTCATGCGGTAATAATAGAACCGTACCAACATTCCAATCTTAAAATCGTTAAACCAAGTGTTGTGGGATCATAAATCGAATCACCACAAACATAAATTACTCGTATAAAATACCAATATCCCAAGTCCCAACACGCGCATAATTTACGATGCGACGGCACCGAACAACACCGAACTTAATTTATGCAAAAATGGTACTCGATCGCCCATAATACAAAAAACATTACAAGCATGCATCTAATTACATTATAAATGTACGACCTTCGTACAATTTGCGTAGTATTTTATTTAGTACATTCCATAGAACATCAATACGATCACTTGAAGTGCGATTACGACTCTTATGGCGCAGACCATAACAACGATACAAAACAAAGCAAAACACCTAATAACAATAATATCATTTATTTCAGATAAGCATACACCCATAATAATTATCTATTACACAAATAAAATATTAATATACGATACAAATATTAAAATACCTAAGCAGATATATCCACCTATACCGGTAGATGCACTACTTTCGGTTCGAGTCACGCTGCACGGAGAGCCAGTATTTTAGGATAGGACTGTCCAGTCACTCGCACATCGCACGGAGAATCCCATTGTCAGAGGCACGGAGACGCTGCCAAAAGGAGGCAACTCGTGATCGCATGATCGCGAAGAAGAAAGGAACTCTGGCTGAGGCGAACATGCCCGACGCGCTACAGTATCGCGGCAATTTCATCAGGATACGATATGCTAATGTGCTTCCGACTGTAAATAAATAAATAAGGCCCAAACTAGGATTCCATGTGCAACCCTGATCGAGAGACATGCACAGAAACGATTACAAATGACACCCGCAGACTCTTAAGAAATAATTCCTTAAGAATCAACAGCATCTTTGGTCTGGTTTAAATGGCATTTCAAGATGGTACAGTGAGATTTGGCGATGTCGGAAGCCTTTCAAAGAACCAATCCTTTGTTGTTTTTCTTAGACTTTGATCTACAAATGTCAGTCAAGATTATTATTTGTTAAAGGCGTTTTTCAATGGGCTCTACGTAATTGAGCCACGTGTAACTTGTGTCTTGTAGTTACTAATACTATTGTATTTGTAGCTTCTATAATAATCTTTCTTTTATTAATTTTGTCCTTATTTTTTGAAAGACATTAATTATCAATGTTGTCTTTATCTATTGTATAATGTTCTCTCTCATCAACTAGTCCAACTAATCTAAGGCCCGTATTAATAAATCACTCTCAGCTCAAAAGTCAATCTTGAGAACGACTTAAAGATGGCGTTCCAATTAATAAACGTAACTTAGGTGCTCGTTTAGGAATCTGGTATCACATGAGTAACGCCGTATTAATAAACAAAACTCAGTTCTCAAGATAACTGTCAAACTTACACTTGAGAACGTATTTGCTGATTGCAGGCGAATCGATTGGTTTATTAATAAATGTCATACTTGAGATGGTGATCACGTCTTGAGAGTGTATCAGCTGAATTCTCTCTTGATTGCGGGTTTGAGCTCAGACTACTAATAGTGCCTTAGACGCTAGAGCTAAACCTAAGCGAGGTATTATTCGATTTCGATTCAATCCAATGACATACAATCATATTCGAGTCAACAAGTCAAAGTCAAATTACTTGATTACCTTCTATGTGTAGCTACGTAGAAAGCATTGCTTTATAGGACACAGAGATTCTAGGACAAATTTGAGTTTGAGCTTAGCGTAAAGTCGCTCTTACGAACGTCAAATTCCATAGATGTTTGAGTGTCGTAAGACACTAACTCCAAAATATTTTGAGTTTAAGGCAGTAGTCCCAACGCCAGCGACGAAATGCACTATCTTTTGTACGTTTCTTTTGCGAATAAATAACCCATGATTACTCGCTTGCTCGCAAGCTTGAGATATAAATAAATAAATAAACTTTATTCACCTTAAAACATAATACAAAAATACAAGTTTATAGGTCCTAAAATAAACATAATCGGTGAGGCCTCGCAGCACGGGTGCTGTTTTTCAGGCTCCACCAGAGTCTTGCTGCCACTTACAGGCCTAACAGCCTATATCTGTTACTAATATTAATTACTACATTTTTACAAAATTTCATGTGATATGAAAACATTATAAAATATATCACTCTTATGAACTTTAAACTCCATAGATGTTTGACAGTTGCAAGAGCAAGCTCACGCAGTCACGCTAAGCTAGTGCTCAAGACGGTCTATAAATCTCATCCTAAGCCAGCGCTCAAAGATGTCATTGATTCCTTCATACCAAAACGCATTTTTGCTGCTGATAGTAAACTTGAAATTGAAACAATCAATCATATTGATAACGAAGTACCACCTGCAAGCACAAAGCTTGCGTAACGCCGTGTTTCCCGCGATTGTTTCGGAAACTAATCTCAGAATAAAAACAAAGAGGGAAACGTGCGCAAGCGCTTGTAATGCAACGCTTTTGCTGATGGATACAGCGCTTGATGTTTCAAAGACATCTTGAAAATTATCACACGAAAACAGAGAAAAGTATAGTCTGTCCCAATCCAATTTTCCGTGGAGATAAACAAACCACTAACCTCACTTACTTATTTACTAATGATCACGATCCATTGCTTTAGTCAGTACGACTCAAATGAGCCCATTTAGAGTGAAACGATCGAAATTTCCGATCGCTAATTTAGTCTAATATTGTTTTTGGTGAACTTTCAAACGCCATGTTTGTTTTTATCCGTGGAAAATGGGATAAGACAGACACTATACAGAGGGCTATGTTTGTATAATTGGAGCTAGGATTTTAGATTTCATTGCTGACGTTAGAATTTATACAATAGGTCAAGTAGTTCTTGAGATACCCTCAACCACCTATTTTCTATGTATGCTTTTTTGTGCAATAAAGTATTCTATCTATTTATCTGACCTACTTGTATACTTATTTATTTTCGTTTGTTGGTCACGAACCGTCCAAAAAACCTAGTACTAAAATCTAGCGTAACTACAACTGAATCTAGCATGATGTACGGCTTTTAGAGTAGTGAGCCCAATTGCATGCGCGCGCGCCGGTGCCAACCCGCGCTTGGTACGACGCGGTTTATCGGCGCGACCTGCCAGCCGGCTATTACGTGACGCACTCGGACTGGGCGCTTGAGGTTTGTTTTGTTTTAGTTTACGACGAGTTTACGTTGGGCTATAGCTTTCTTACGACTGAAAGTAATTAGGTCAGGGGCAGTCTAGTTTATGATTATGAGCATATCAGATTAGATTAAATGTTTTATAGAGGGTCTCGTAGTCCAGTTGCGAGTATACATTGAAAACGATCTGACAAGTTAAGCAACGTTGGGCGAGGTCACTACTTAGTGATCGCTAGTGACATTTTCATTTGAGTCCCTCCATGCCTCGCAATGGAAAGCACGAAACAGTTGGTCAACCAGCAGTGGCGATGTAAAGAAAGTGTAGGTTTTACACAATATTACCATTATTTAGCAAAATTACAAATAAGTACGCGATTTACATTAAAAGAAGTAACTAAAGTGAAAGGGAAATCG